>JXCR01090638.1:1597-13663 GCA_002079205.1 Phalaenopsis hybrid cultivar
AACAAAAGACTTACGGCTCCCAGCAGATTATGGTTCAGAATCTCCACCGCCATGCCGGAAGGAAGAAAAGAGGAGGGGTAGGGTTAGGATTAGCTCAGCGATGCCACAAGAGAAGCAATCGACGGTGTCCACCCCGCCGTTCCCTGATCCAAGTTGCCGCTCCCGCGACGCGGCCAAAGTTTTCGAGGCTGGCTGTTTAATGCAGAACAGCAGCCAGCAGCATAACCCAATCAGCTGTACCCTGAAGAACACTAATTAATGTGATGAGTTTGGCCAAATTTGACATCATACATTTCAACATTATTGTTACATGAGTTTAAAGAAAAAAAATTGTAGTTTTGTATCAGAATATAACGAGAACATATCAAGTGTACAGGAAAGTCCTTTTAATAAAAAAAAAATTTTAATTTAATACGGGAGTCTTGGCTATATACCTGACAGATCTGATTGGAGTCCTGATACAAAATTGTACGAGAACTCCTGATGCAATATTTTTCTAGTTTAAGATTTTTGAGTGATAAATAAATAATTTAACATTATACAAAGATTTAATACTTGTAGATGTAAGTGATAATAGGAAACATATTTTTCATATAAAAATCCTATAAAGAGAAAAGAAAATGCTAGATTTTGCACAACTATCTATTTTATATTTTAGTTATAGGATTACACTCTTAATTTAAAATAGTGAATATTAGGTAAGTTACAAAGATCGGATAATCGCAACATTGGTTATAATAATCACAATTTAATATTTAATTATGCATTCACGGGTGATAGTTTGTGAAAATTGGTGGCAGTCAGCGATGATTGATGATGAACAAGAATGATTGTTGATTCGTTCAAAATTATATATAAGTTATAAGTAATCAAACACCATTATTTACATAACTCAGTTCTAATTTTTTATTTAATATAGAGTGACTAAAAAATTTATATTTCAAATAACAAATGATTTTTATTTGAAAACATTTAATTTGCATTGCAAGTNGGCTCCGTTTGGTGAGTATTCAAAATGCCGTCATACCTTTTGGTTTGCATTTTTCGCCAACTTATCCAAAACTACGTTTGAGTTTTTATACTAAACGCAGACCGCGGTCGACACATGCGGCCGGCCCGCTGGCCATGTTTCAGAATAAGTAGTTTATCCAGAAACGCACAAGCTACCCCAAACGGACCCTAAATAATATATCCTATTAAAAGATGCGATGAGTTTGGCCAAATTTGACATCATACATTTTAACTTACATGAGTTTAAAGAAAAAAATATTGTATTTTTGTATCAGAATTATAATGATAACATATCATGTGTATAAACAAGTCCCTTTTAATAAAAAAAAAACTAATTTAATATGGGAGGCTCGGCTATACACGTGACAGATCTGATTGGAGTCCTGATACAAAATTGTATGAGAACTCCTTATGCAATATTTTTTTCTAGTTTAAGGTTTATTAGTGATAAATTAATAATTTAACATTATACTAAGATTTAATACTTGTAGATGTAAGTGATAATAGGGAACATATTTTTTATATAAAAATCCTATAAAGAGAAAAAAAAATGCTAGATCTTGCATGACTATCAATTTTATATTTTAGTTATAGGATTACACTCTTAATTTAAAATAGTGAATATTAGCAAGTTACAGAGATCAGATAATAGCAACATTGGTTATAATAATCACAATTTAGTATTTAATTATAAATTCACGAGTGATAGCTCGTGAAAATTGGTGGTAGTCGGCGATAATTGATGATGAACAAGAATGATTGTTGATGCGTTCAAAATTATAAATAAGTTTTAATTAATTAAACAACATTATTTACATAACTCAAATTCTAATTTTTTATTAAATAAGAAGTAATTAACAATTTATATTTTAAATAATAAATGTTTTTTTATTTTGAAAACATTTACTTTGCATGACTAGACATATTTCAATTTTTGTTCTTTCCCTGATTTTTGCCCATTTCTAGCTATTTTTGATATTACTATTATGCCCTGGTTAATATTGCAATTGTGTTTGTCTGCCTTTTTAACAAACAATTTAGATATTCTGCGAATAAAGACAAAATTCGATAATAAAAAAATAGGATCCGAAAATACTAAAACAAAAAATGTCTTTTTTCCTTCACACATCCCCCGAGAAACCCACGATCGTCTTCCTCCTCCAAACCCTCCTCTCTTTTCATTCAGCAGCGCAGGAGATCCGGCAAGATGATGGGCGATGGAGTCATGCAGATTTTAGCGAAGCCGATCCAGCTCNTCAAAAAATGCCTTTTTTCCTTCACACATCCCCCGAGAAACCTACAATCGTCTTCCTCCTCCAAACCCTCCTCTCCGTTCATTCTTAACTCAAAAACCAGCAAGCAACCAGCAGCGCAGGAGATCCGGCAAGATGATGGGCGATGNACAAAAAATGCCTTTTTTCCTTCACACATCCCCCGAGAAACCTACAATCGTCTTCCTCCTCCCTCCTTTCCGTTCATTCTTAACTCAAAAACCAGCAAGCAACCAGCAGCGCAGGAGATCCGGCAAGATGATGGGCGATGGAGTCATGCAGATTTTAGCGAAGCCGATCCAGCTCGCCGACCAGGTAACGAAACTAGCCGACGAGGCCCATTCATTCCGAACCGAGTGCCAGGAACTGAAGTCCAAAACAGAGCGCCTCGCTGCTCTTCTCCGGCAAGCCGCGAGAGCGGAGCTCTACGAGCGTCCAGCTCGTCGGATCATGGATGACACCGAACTAGTCCTCGAAAAAGCTCTATCTCTCATCGCCAAGTGCCGCGCCAACGGGATGATGAAACGAATGTTCATCCTGATCCCCGCCGGCGCATTCCGGAAGATGTTGATCGGCCTCGATAACTCCATCGGCGACGTATCTTGGCTCCTTNCCTATCTCTCATCGCCAAGTGCCGCGCCAACGGGATGATGAAACGAATGTTCATCCTAATCCCCGCCGGCGCATTCCGGAAGATGTTGATCGGCCTCGATAACTCCATCGGCGACGTATCTTGGCTCCTTAGAGTATCCGCCGCCGGCAACGAGGACGGCGATATGCACCTCGGTCTTCCGCCCATCGCTCAGAACGAACCCATCCTGTTCTTAATATGGGAGCAGATCGCTACCCTGCATACCGGTAACCTGGAAGCCCGCGCCGACGCTGCAGCCAGCCTCGTTTCCCTTGCGCGAGACAACGAAAGGTTCGTGAGGCTTATTATTGAAGAAGATGGTGTCAGCCATCTTCTCCGCCTCGTGAAAGATGGCCGGGTTGAGGGACAGGAGAACGCAGCTCGTGCTCTCGGTTTTCTCGGCCGGGATCCGGAGAGCGTGGAGCAGATGATTCTCGCCGGATTTGTTCTGTGTTCGCAAAGGTGCTTAAGGAGAGCCCTATGAGGGTTCAGTCCATGGTCGCATGGGCCGTATCCGAGCTCGCCGCTAATCACCCGAAATGTCAGGATGTCTTCGCACAGAACAACGTCGTCCGCCTCCTTGTCGGCCATCTTGCCTTCGAGACAGTCGAAGAGCACTCCAAGTACACGATTCCTCCAAAAGTCACCTCAATCCACACCGTCGTCATGGCTAATTTCGCCGCCGATCCGTCCAAGGGGTCGTCGGAGCAAACCCTAGTTCGCCATCCGTTGGACAGCCAGGCCAGAAGGAACCAGATGCAGGGCGCCAATGTCCGGCAGCCTCATACACCCCTCACCGGTTCCAATACCAGGGGGAGAGAATTCGAGGGCCCTGCGACTAAATCCTACATGAAAGCCATGGCTGCCCGAGCATTATGGCACCTCGCAAAGGGAAATTCCGCCATATGCAAAATCATAACCGAATCAAAAGCTCTTCTCTGCTTCGCCGTTCTTCTCGAGAAGGGGGAAGATGATGTACGATACAATTCGGCCATGGCTCTCATGGAAATCGCCCGCGTTGCCGAAGGGGACGCTGTTCTCCGCCATTCCGCCTTCAAACCCACCTCCCCCACCGTTCGTTCCATCGTCGACCAGCTGCTCCGCGTCATCGAGAAGGCGGAATACGATGACCTTCTAGTGCCCTGCATCACCGCCATTGGTTGCTTGTCGAGAACATTCAGAGCCACCGAGAAACGCATCATTGGGCCATTAGTGTGGCTGCTGGACGAGAAAGAAGGTGTTGTGATGCGCGAAGCAGCCATTGCTCTCGCCAAGTTTGCCTGCACTGATAACTTCCTCCACGTCGACCATTCCAAAGCCATTATTAATGCTGGAGGAGTCAAGCACCTCGTCCAACTCGTCTATTTTGGTGAACAGATGGTGCAGACTGCAGCTCTCGTGCTGCTGAGCTACATTGCTCTCCATGTTCCCGAAAGTGAGGAGTTGGCCGTGGAGGAGGCCCTCACGGTGCTGGAATGGGCTTCGAAGCAGTGTTCTGCAATTCAAGATCCGGAATTGGAGCTTATTTTACCAGAGGCTAAGGGAAGGTTGGAACTTTATCAATCTAGAACTTCTAGAGGCTACCATTGATTGATTTCAGTTGTGGGTTGTGGAAGGAGAAATCATTTGGTGGGAACCAAAAACCGTGAGGTACCGCAGTGTGCAGAAAAACGATCCAAAAAGCGAAGGCTCGCGCTTCATAGTACCGGGGTGCTGTAAAATTATGGACTCCTCATTGATGGAACTCATTTAATTTGAAGATTTGCATACATCCACTCAATTCCTACCAATTTACATATCCAATTCCCAAACTTTGATTTTTACGTACATGTCACCTTCAACCATGGATTAAAAAATATGCATCTCAATTTTTTTAAAGTTGAAATGGTGATATTTTTTATGTGACGAGCATTATGAATGTAAAAGGGTAATAATTTGATGTTGGATATGTAAATACATAAGAATTGGGTTGCATGCATTTAAATGGCCCCATTATTAATTTCCTTTCAGTCTCATCTCATGATTTGTCTTCCTAGGGGAAGATGAAGTCGGAGAATTTTGGATTTGTATGTAGTGACGAACCAATGAAAATTTAATTGGAATGGATTCGGAAATTTATATGAAGTTTTCGGTCATCTTGAAATAAAATTTAAATTTTTAAGTTCGTCCTTAATGAAGTGATCATGTTATCATCACTAAATTTTATTCTTATTTATATGCAGCAGTTTCTTTTTTAATTTATATTTTTTATTTTTTATTTTTGTGTGTGTTTTTCTGGGCTCACTTTTAAGAATAAATATTAACTCAGGAGTACTGATTGTGGGGTGTCACATATGCAATGGTCACACTGTAGCACCACGTGGTACCCCACCATTAGAATACTGAATCTACTAATGTATCCCACTTTTAAAATATAAGTGTTAGATGTTTAAATACACATAAATTATGTGGTTCCTTTAATTTTTATCTAATCAACGTTTTGCATTTTAGCCCAAAATTCAATAATAAATTCCCTATATTCTTACAAAATAGTATATTACATTACTGTACTATTTTAAGTTGCTTGGTTTTTTGGTATTAATTTGTTTGGTTGAATGTAAATATTTTGAAGAACTTAAATTTTTTGGAGTGCGACGTATTCATAAATTATGCCAACCAAACTTCTTTTACATCATGAGAGTGTGTCGTATTCATAATGCAAAAGTTTTGGAAATTCAATTGTTGTTTGGAAGAATTTGAAATTAAATATAAAATAATGTTGTTGGTTGAATTTAGAAAATATAGTTGAATGTAAAATGTTGGAATACACTCCACAAGTCGTGGCTCGTCACCCGTCCACCCACATTCCATATCGCCTAACCCAGGTTCATGTACAGATAAAAAAATATAGCCCTCAACATCCAAGCATCCGGAGGTTTATGTGTCTGCTCAGAGGGATGGATAATGAGTGTCTTAACGATGTCTTGCTTGAGCGGTCTCGGGCTCATTGGATTTGTCTCGCCGGGATGCTCGATTTAACTATAAACTCACCGGATTCAGTATCTACTTTACCTTCCAAATGTGTTCGGAATACCTCATACATGGTTTAATTGTTTTTATTAGAGTTTGATTTGGTTCGATTTGATCAATGTCTGTACTATTGAGTCTATCTTTTCAAGCAGGTCAGTTTGACTATAAGTTTGCTAGAATCAGAGCTTTTGATGACTTTTTATCGATGTTTGAATATTCCTTATTCAAAATATTGTTTTAAGATTTGTATCATATCTCAAGATTCGTGATAGATGATGAAAAATTATTGGAATATATTAACCAAAGAAAATCTTAATAATTGCGAGTATATTAAAAAATATATTTGAAAATTTTATTCACCACACTCATTCCAAAAACCCTCCTCTCATTTGTCATTATCATAACCATTGCCACCACATATATCCTTGTAACCACTAACCGAATTAAAGCAAGCAATTATTCTTGGAGAAAATATTATAATAAAACATAATGACATCAACTAATGTTTCAGACATGCATAAAATATTATCAAATCAATTACTAATCACATTCATCATTAAAATAATTAGATAATCTTAACTAGAAAGAGAAAATTTTTTTAAACAAGATACTTCACTCAACATATTATTAAATTTATCTTTTAAATAACTAAAGATTTGTTATGGTAGCTGCAGCTTATTAATAAGTTACAAAAAAATAATGTATCGTTCAAAAAACGGCGATTACTTTACAATTTTTTTTATTTTTATTTTTTTTTGGAAAAGCTAGATCATGCTGCACTTAGCAATGAACGGTATGAAAACATTGATTTCAGCAATTTGAAAATATTGTTTTTTGAAAAAGCTGTCAAAACACAGTTTATCCAAACGGTTGGGTGAGCTTTCAAAATACACCACACTAAAGGAGCTGTTCTAAATGGGGCATTAGCAAAAAGCCTTAAGAAAGATGGAGTTTCAAATATCTAAAAAGAGCAGGTTCAAAGTATAAATAGAAGTTAAAAGAGAGATGCAAGGACGCACTTACTCGAGATGCCCTAGTTCCCATTTGCTCTTCCCGCCTGTTTTATTATTTCGCATTTAGCATTTCCTCAAATAGATTGCAGGCGAGGGCAACTACTTCTGCTGCAGGGCTACCAGAGTTGCTAAGCGAGTGGAAAGACGGCCCCAATGTCGCTGAGGATGGGCACCTTTAGTGGTACGAACGTGTTCCTCTCCCGAAACCTCGTCCCGCCGGAGGTTTTCGACGCCATCCACGACACACTACGACTGAACGGCGCTCAGATCTTCCTCTGCTGCGATCCTTCCCGGACAGCCCCCAACGATTACCACGTCATCTCTTCTCCCGATCACGTGAGATTCTTTCGCTAGTTTTCACTTAGTTCTGATTATACGATCTACTTGCGGCTATTTATAATTTTTTTACCCTCTTTTTAATCTCGAGTTTCAGGTGAAGTTTGAGGATCTTAAGGCAAAGGGATGCAATCTTGTAGGTAGGTGTTTTTTGTTTTTGGTGGCATTTTAATTTCAAGTATCAGTTGTCTGGCATGCATCTATTATTTAGATAAATGTGCTTTTAGAAACGGCTGTAACATTGAAAATTAAGGCTGTTCTGTTAAGGAGAAGTGTGCTAGGAGTATTGTACGAAGGAAATTTAAACAAGATTTAATTAATTGTAATTTTATTAAATTGCAAAGGGAGCTGCACTAGAGATAACATCAAAGTTATGTAAAATTATTTTTGCTAAATAGATTAGCACCAAATGCAACACTTAATAGTAACAAAAATGAGAACAAGGTCCATAACTTAACCCCAAATACTTGGGCTAAGGCTGATGATGATGATGCCAAAGCTGCTGGGGTAGCTATGGATGAATAATTGCATCAGACTATATACATCATGACTATATGGTTTACTTGGTTTTTATAGGAAAGAATTTGGAGTTAGTTGGAGAGATTCTTAGGCATCACATATTTATCCTTTTTATTTTAGTTATATATTGAGAGTATTGTAAAAGAGAAAAGATTTAAAGGAACTTTAAGAGTTTGGTGGAGGACTAGAGATAAGTTTTTATCTTTTGTTGGAAAAACTTAACGAAAGAGATACAGACTTCTTAATTTAAAACATTCAAATGGAGTCATGTTGAAGTACATGAGGTGACACAAGTTTTAAAAATGGAAATGTATTCAAATTTTCCTCTCAACGGCACACCAGGCTTTGACAGACAATATCAATAATGTTCCTGTGGCGATGTTTCAAGTAATATTATAACAAGCTATAGGCTAACCCGTTTCTTTTGAATAGTATTGAAATTGATTGTTTTTAACTTCGTAATTGCGTTTTTTATACATTGAATGCCCACACCTTCATAAAAAGTGAATCTTGAATGCTCACGTGGATCAACAAAGTCATCTGTTTTCACAAAAGGAAGGCTTCAAGCTTTCAGTTCTGTATAAAGGAAAAAAATGCTTATAACTGTTCATGCAATAAATAATCACTGTTTTCTGACACTGGAGGGCACATTATCTACATAAGAAGTTACTTTAAAAACAGTTCTCAGTTATTACTTTTGATAATCTTGTTTCTCTTTGAATTTTTGTTTATAGGACCACAATGCATTTTTTCTTGTGCAAAAGAGCACAGGATGTTGCCCAAGCATGGCTTTACCTGTTGCCTTGCAATGGATGGAGTCAAAGTTCTTGCTTCTGGATTTGAGAGGGATGAAAAGGTAATGTGCCATGTAAACCTCATAACTTGACTCCTTGTATTCATTTTCTTTTAAAATTATTTTATGTCTGCCCCACCCCACCCCTCCACAACTCACTCCGCTCTGCCTTTATTTCCAATAAATGAATTTTACACAGAAAAGCGTTAGATATGAGCTAAATAGCTTGGCATGTTGATTATCACACTTTAACTTTGAAGTGATGAAGAGAGGCCTTGTTGCTTGAAAGAAAGAAGCTGGAGAGAATGAGATAATGCGTTGTAGAATTCATGTTATATTGGTTGAAATATGGCTCAACATTTAGAGATTTTCATGGGCGAAAAACATGAAAGAAATATAATATATTATAAAAGCAAAGGGATTCTAAATAGTAAAAGAGCCTTCTGATATAAAATATACTAAATACAATAGATAGGATCTTTAGAAATTAGGCACAATATCGCTTCAAATCATCAGCTTACCATATAGGCCCAAATCGCAAGGTGCCAAATAGGGAATGTAATAGACATATTTAAATAATTATATATAATAATTGAAAAATATAATAAAAATGATAATGATAAAATAAATTTTAACCCTGCTTTGCTTGATTTGTGTGTACCTATCTCAACTATTTGGATTTACTGAGTGGAGCATTCCCATTCGAAGCAATCAGAGATCGAACCAATCAAAGAGAACGAGTGAAGAGGAAGAAGTAGTAGAAGAAGAAGGAGAAGGAGAGATTGGGTGTTCCTCTTTTCGAAGAAACAACGTCGTTTTGATACTGCTAGGTTTTTGTCTGTGAGAGACAATTCTATAGAGAAGGTTCAAATAATGTCAAATAAATTTTAGGCGTTGCGGCTTTGTCTTGTGCGAAAGAAGGGAGGAGAAGTTTTGGTGTGTTTGGTGCAGGTAACTTAGAGTCGAATACAAAGCCTTGTTGAACCTTGCTTCTCTGCGTTCAAGTGACGTCTTGAGCAGGAGAGGAAGAAAAAAAATCCTATGGAGCACCGTTTGTGTTTGCGGGAAGAAGGCATCTCGTCCGATGAAGACAAATGTAGCTTTGACGTGGGAAGAGAGGAGTTCAACCATAATGAGAGGAAGGAGGGAGGAAGCGACTCATGCGAGGATAACTGATTCAAGCCGATTAGCCCTAACTTGTGTGCTTTGCTCTCTTATAGGAGTTTAAGTTACACTGAGTCAGCAAATTTCGAGCTAAGCTAGTCTAATCCTAGTTCTATTCTAGAGTTTCGTAGCATTTGCCTTACTCACCACCAAAATTTTCCTTTATATTCTTAAGCCATAGCGAAATTTTGACCTAAACGTATTTTCCTCTTGTTGATTTTCAAAATTAGCAACCATAAATTATTATTTTTTACTCTCTCTTTCACCTCCAAAGTCTAAATCTTAGCCATGCCACCAAGGAAAAACATGCCCGAGTCTACTCGAGAAGAGATACAACGAGAGATCCGTCGACTTCAACAGAGACTTGCAGATATTAAGGATGAAAAGTTATCTTAGATGGTGATTAGGAAAGTCGAAGAGGCAATAAAATTTCAACCCCTTTCAAAGAGAGGATTTTCGTGATGAAGAAGAAAGACCGCGATGCTTTAAAATCTAGTATCAGACGAGGCCGAGAGGGAAGGCCACCTATGGAGGACACAAGGACTTCCGAATAAAAATGGATCTACCAGAGTTCAATTGAGGTATGGATCCAGACGAATTTATCGAGTGACTACAATCAATTGAGCAAAATTGCGAGTACAAAGAAGTTCTATAAGATAAAAGCGTGAAGCTTGCAACTATCAAATTGAGAAAGAGTGTTTACGTGTGGTGGGACAATTTAAAAAGATAGAAGAAGAGATAATGCAATGACAAGATTATCAAGTGGGAAAAAATGCAAAAGACGATGCAGAAAAATATCTACTTCTACACAATCACCTTGATATGTTTCTGAGACTCCAACACCTGCAACTTAGAGACTTATCAGTGATGAGTTCATGATGCAGTTTGACCACTTGCAGAGTGATTTGGTTGAGTCAGAGAAACAAACCATAGCCAGTTATTTGGGGTGCCTAAAGCCCGCTGTTAGTGATGTGGTGCATCCGCAGTCTTATTTGTCACTTGGAGACGCCCAGACGTTAGCATTAAAAGTGGAAAGATAACAGAAACTAAGCAGGCCACCACCAGCAAGCAACCACCCACATTTAGAGACATTAGTAGGAGCATGCCTCAGGGAGTTGGGAAAATTGGTTCGCATAAGAATAAAGCCACTCTCAGTGATAAGAAACCTGAGAAGAGTAACACACTTACTAAAATGGCCTCTTATACAAAATACTTTAGATGCCACAGATTTGGGTACATCGCCTCCAGTTGCTTAACGAGCCCAGTTGTGTCTTTTGTCGAGCAGGGCACCGTGGAGCAGGCTTGCGACAAGGAGACAACTAAGGAACAAAGTGAGGTGTATCGTCCTCCACCTGATGAATGCGACATGCTCATGGTTCGATGGGTCCTATAGACTGAGGATATGAGGGATTCGTATTGGCTTTGCCATAATATGTTCAACATCTGTGGCATTGTGAACGTGAAGGTATGCAATCTCTTCATACTATGGAGTGAGCAGTGAGAACACTACGTCTACATAGATGGTGGAGAAGTTGTGACTCATGACTCAAAGGTATTCCTAGTCGTATTTTTATGGCATGGTTGAAGGAGGACTGCATCAGCATTGGCCGGAGGTGCTAGTGGATTTCTCGATTGGAAACCAAGTGTGAATTAGGTGTGGTGCATCGTGGTCTCTATGGATGCTTGCCACTTTTTTGTTGGGGAGACTACGACAGTTTGATCGCAACACTCAACATGTCAGTTTTAGCCAAGAATGGGAGTGCATCGTTCTTCTCCCTTCGGCGAAACCTGAGATCACAGGTGCACTTACCAACAGAGTAGCAACTGTGGGATCAATTTTGGTAACGACGGAGGATGATAGGAAAGAGACACTGATTCCATAGACGAGACAGTCGCGATAGAGAGCATTTCAGGATATTATAGTCGATACATTACCACCATAGACATCGCCATTAATGGAGGTTAAAGTTACCCTCACTTCAAATCAGATTGAATCAGCCTTGGGTTATTTTGGGAGAAGTTAGCAATATATGCCTGACACACAGATCCATCTCAATTCAATAGTGGAGCCCCAAAAGGTTGGATCGATATAGACGTATACTTGCAAGTGGTGAAAACTCATTTAGTGTTTTGGAAGGCAGCACAACAGACATTGATTTCCAAGTGCTGTTAGGACCGCCGCCAATGACAGGCCCCTCCTCTTTGGGTGGCAAAGCCAGCCTCTCTGCGGAATAGAGGTTGAACCGACCAGTTTAGTTAGGAACTATTATATATATATATATATATATATATATATATATATATATATATATATATATA
>JXCR01090638.1:13727-57203 GCA_002079205.1 Phalaenopsis hybrid cultivar
TATATATATATATATATATATGAGCTGCGGGGCTATCCCGACTTTCGATCCGAACATTATCTTTTTAAGTATGGTCAGGAGAAGGGTTCCTAGGGGCAGACACCATTTTTTGTCTTATGGTGATTCCCCCCTCAAGAAGGTTCCTAGAGAAATGAACTGTATGTGTGTCTACCTGCAAAGGTTTTCCAAGGATAGTCCGAATTGCATATAAGGTAGATAGGTTAAAAATTGAAGCTTGAGTTCAGGTAATAAGAACCAGATAGGCGCAATTGGGGGTTCTTGACTGAAATCAAAATCAGGGGTCCATTTGAGCAATTTCATATGATTGCCCTCGATTGTGATGAATTTATTTGAGAAAATTCTTGTGTAATCTTTTTTTATTCTCAGTTGTATCATAACACGTCTTCCGTCGAAAAGACCCACATGCCAAGCCCCTTCTAGTTTGAAATCTTCAAAAATCTTTCTGATAATCTTCATCTTAGGGCGACCTAATTGGAACTTTCCAACTAGTAAAAATTTATATTTTCTTGCACGAGTTGAAATTTCAGCGTCAGAGAAGAATAATGCTGGTTTGTCTGTCTTCTTCTCTATTTTTTTGATGAGATTGTAATTTCCATATCCTGCAACAGAATCATGGTACATCTGCGAGAACATCAGACTATCTGCAGGATGGAAAGAAGAGCTGCGTTTGTGAACCATTGTAGCATTGGAGGGTTTGGCGGGATTATCACCGGCAAGGGCGGCGGCGTTGTATAGCCTTGAGGTCTTGAGCGTGCTTCACTCAACCACAACAGGCGCAAGAGAAGCTCTGTCAAGTCGGACAAAGGGGGGCCAAAGAGGTCGAGGCGAAACTGCAGTTGCAGCTCGACAAGGTCGACGCAGTGACGAGCCGCGGAGGATCACAGCTCGACGAGGTTGACGCAAAATGACGAGCCGCGGAACTTGCAGCTCGATGAGATCCACGAAGAAGCTGGCGCGAGGGAGAGACGACGAAGCCGCAGAATACCATCGTCGTTGGGTCAACGATCGCAGAAAACAAACGCAGAATTCGTCGTCGAGTACGACAACTTGCGGAAAGCCGAAGGATCAAACCAGGGAATCGTCGTCTGGTGAAACCCTAGCGGAACTGCTCGCCACCAACGCCATTGCATAAATAGTTTGAGGTGACAATTCACACTTCACAGACAATGGAACCTATCGCTTTGGCAATAACTGTTTTTCCTTTTACTGCAGTTCTAATATTTAAACAGACCAATGATTACATGAGTCAGTCTTTAGATGAAGAATGACATGTTTACATTTCCCGACAGAAGAAGAAGGTTGGGGACACACTCCAACTTGGAAACTTAATGGATGATACTTTGGTTACTCCTGACAATGTCATGACACTTCAAAGTTTGTTATCTTGCTTCGCTCCTAAAACTAGAGGAAGAGACAAAACTAAACTGACTCGTCCCTAGTTACTAGTTTTTTGCATGTTTTAAATTTTTTGAGTCTATCTGTATCTTTTGTTGGGGTAGTACTGTATTTGGTATAGTATGGGTAGAGTGCCTCTACTAGGTACTCTCATACAACATTTATGTATCTTTTTTATTTCAATAAAATCAGCCCTTGGGCTTTTCAATATATATATATATATATATGTTTGTTTGTTTAGAGTTTTTGTTTTTGGTAGATTTTGATTTTAGATCTTCGCCTCCAGGCGTTTTGCCCTTGCTAGGGCTGTATCTGAGGACAAGTGCTACGATTGTATCCTACTTCGAGATGGTGACTATCTCTACCTAATCCCCCACACAACCCCCTCCCTTGCTCGGTTCTAGCCATTGTCTTCCTCGCACCCTATCTGCTGCGCCGCCACATCGACATTTCTTACTACCCTGCCGAGCCGCTCAAGGCCTGCCCCCCTCTCTCTGCTAGGCTACGGGCCTCCTTCCCGGTTCCCTGCACCCGCCCCTACATTTGCTAGATAGACACTATTGCACCCCCACCTACAGCCAATCAATCTACATGTGACTTTCCTGGGCTATGTTATTCCTGTTTTAAGAAATTTGCTGTGATTTATTTGGACTTTTAGCAATAATAACATTTTTATGTTCGTCTTTCTTGGGTTAATTTTGGTATCGAACATTTTTTTTCACGTCTTTATTTATGTCTTGGGATTTGCTTTAGACTTCTGATGGCATTCGAATTCATCAATAAAACAGAATTTTTGGTACCTCAAAGCATAATTTTCTACCTGCTTTCCTCCCTTCAAAACTTTGGTGAATGTTTCTTCAATTTTGAGAAGTGGTTATCCAAGTCTTTATTGAGACATTCAAGAAAATGGCAGGTTCTTACTTTTTAGGAGTTTGATGTATTTATTTGCACACTCATCAGACCTATCATTTGTCTTGAAGGTATCCCATTTCTAAATTTTTATGATTGTGGTGAAATATTCGTTGGCATTCATACTTCCTTGCTTGAGGTCACGAGCATAATCTTGTAATTCACACAAGTAAGCTGAATTTTCAAGATCCGAATTTGCACCGTGTTGACTATTTCTCAAATTGCTAGTACATTATTGTAGAATGAGTATAGGGTTCTGATGCATTCTTCCATATAATTGATAGGCTAAGATATTATCTAAGCATTATTTTGCATCCCACTTTGGAATGGAATCGTGATGGTACCCTTATCATTTAGATATCCATTTTTTTAAAATTTTTCAATCACCATTTGAATTGGGCAAGACCATTGGATTAAGTTTGTTCCTTTTATTTCGTAGGATGTTATTTGAAGATGAGATGTGATCATTCAATGAAGATTTTTGGGATGATGGCGCCGGGTAGTGTCGAAGAATAACCCATCTTCTATTCATTATTGGCTTATTGCTAGTTCTGGTTAGGGCCCTCTTGTAGCTATCAATCATAGCCTAGACGGTGCCTATGTATGATAGCATTAAATCAAGAAGAAAGTGTGATAGAATAAGAGAGATCATGGTAGAATTCTCTATTCTTATATTGATTATATCTGGCCTAATATATAGCAGTTTACAAGGGTAAGAAATAAGAAAAAAAAAGAACGTATCTTAGCAATTAAGAAACAAACACACACACACACACACACTAGATTTTAAAGAAGAAAATTATTAAAATTTATAGATAGGATCTCTAGAAATTTGCCACAAGATTGCTCCAATTCAGCCGTGGCAATGGAGAAACTACCAAAGGAAATGCAATCACGTGGTTGCCGCTCATTGCTGCTCCTGCTTGCAATTGTTGGCTAGATCTTGCGACATACTAGATTTTTAAGAGGAAAAATACTAAAATTAATAGATAGGATCTCTAGAAATCTGCCACAAGATTGCTCCAATTCAGCCGCGGCAAGGGAGAAAACACCAGGAAATGCAATCACTAGGTTGTCGCTCATCGCTGCTTCTTCTTGCGATTGCTGTATCGATCCTGCGGGCAAACACGCTCGCTCACGGCTCTAGTACATGATCCTCCCAACAAGTTAACCCTCTTGGTTTTCCTGCACTGGCAATCTTGCTCAATTCACCTTTATCCTCCCTTCCGTCTCCTCTTAATAGCATGGAACCAATCCCCCTTCTAGCTACCTCTTTTGTTCCAACTCACTTCTACTACTTGTTTCTTTTGCTTGGTGCCCCTTTTTTTATTTCTTTAATAATCCATAACTGGTTTTTAAGGCGTTACAAGCCCGTCTGCTGTCCTGGCTGAATCCATCAAGGATTCCATTTGGGGAGAGAAACTGCCTGCCGTTCATTGCAGGAATTGCAATCTAGGATAGTTCTCTTTCTATTCAGCGCACATGCTAGGTGCCATATCTTATTTGGAGCTGATCTAAATATTGTAGATAATAATGATTTTGAACATTTTCTTTTGTTTCAGGCTGCAACATATATTTGAAATATGTTTTTATTTATTTATTTATTTATTCTGATGGCATGAGTTTCATCAATATTTTCGTTGGAAGCTCATTTAGAACTCTGTGTTTGTGTTTTCTTGCTGACTTTGTTTGCAGGCCATGATTGAGAAACAAGTCACTGCTATGGGTGGGGTTCTGCAGGCCAAAACATCAATGGATGTCAACTTTGTCATCGTGAAGAATGTTTTGGCAGCTAAGTATAAGGTAAGTTGGTTAATTTGTGCAACACGTCCATGCACTTGTATGTTTTACAATCATATTAGTTATTGGATTATCTAACATTAGTTTTTTTTCTTGCTGTCTCGTTGACTATTTACCGAGAAAGCTTATTTTATTCACTGAACATGGACTCTGATATATGCATGATTTTAAGTTTGGTCGGACGCGCTTGCAAATTTGTCAAGTATTCCATTGTATCGTTAATGTTTACATTTCATCATTATTTTTAGATTTAATGCATGTTACAAGCAAAATATCGTCTTGAATGCTGAATAAAAAATACAATTAATGTCAGAAATTGTTTTGTAATGCATATATTGCTTGTACAAATTAATGTTCTTTCTGTTGGTGTCCCACATATATTTATTTGTTTAATATTTATAATGCTTTCAGGCTAACAGCCAAAAAAGATGCATTCTCACATGGTATTAGAGCTGTTAAATTAAGCTCATTGTTGGAATTAAGAGCCGTTACTGACGTAGAAGAACAATTGTTTCACACTAATCAAATGGAGGATCTGTGGTGATTTCCCAATATGGGAGGAAACCCAAACCACAATGAAAAATATTATTTATGAATTCCAAACGGATTACAAACGTGATATTTGAAAAGCAGGAAGTAATGACAAACAAACACAAATAACATAAAAAAATATCCATGGGTGACAACGAGGACAGAGGCTGCTAGACAGCGGGTTGGCTGCTGATGGAAGATGGTTGCAGCTGAGGGGAAGTGGCGGGAGGGAAGGGTGACTGCTGGGAGATGGTTGTGGTTGCTGGAAGAGGCTTGGATGGTGGTTGGCAGCTATAGGACAGGGGTTGCGGTTGTTGGAAGAGGGTTGGAAGGTGGCTGGCGGTTGTAGGGGAGGGGTTGCGGTTGTTGGAAGAGGGTTGTGGGTTGGACGATAGTAAGAAGCGGTGTCCTTGAAGGGTTTAACAACTTTTGGAGCATTTATCGGTGGTCGAGCAGCAACAGGAGGTAGTCTGGACAACAACTAGAAGGTCATTTGCATTGCTGGAAATGGGAGTAGAGGGGTTGTGGAAGGATAAATGTCTCTTCGGGGTCTAGCTATAGTCGAATCACTATCCGAACTATTGGAGACGATCACCACCTCAGACGATTTACTGCCGAATCATCTTCTCATCGTGCTTAGTCACCCAAACTATTCAAAATGTGAGACTCGTTTGGCCTCACCTATCTTTAAATCAAAATGTTACTTTCAAAAATCATATTCATATCAAAACTATTTTCATATTTTCTTATATTTTTCAAATCAAAATTAAAAACGGCCGACAATGACATGTATGATAGACATGATATGCAAGATATACATGATGGGAAATATATGGATGGTATAAGAGATAAAAATAATATGTATGATATGTTTAATGATTAGTTGCATATCAGAGTAAGTATGAATGTTAGTAGATGAATAAAGATGTCTCAGAAAAATACATGTCATGAAAATTGAATTAACTTTTATATGAATGCTTTTTTATGCATGTTCAGAGGAGTTCACCCCCGAATGGTATAGACAGTAGACGCCAGTGTACTTACAAGTCTAGTTTTTCTACCACCCCAAACAATTGTGATGGTTAGATCACTAACTTTTGTGTCAACGAGATAATTTCGATTAGGGGCAAGAAGATGGAGCTTACCACCCTAGACAATTTTGATGTTTACATCACTAATCACTGTGTCGACTATATATTATTGGCCACTGGCGTGTAAGGGTCTTCCCACTTCAGACAATGATATTTAGATAGTTAACTGTTGTGCCCACGGGATAATATCAGCTAGGGGTGTGATAGATATTGCTGACGGTGATTCTAAAAAAAACATATGTCTAAGTAAAGAGTATAAAATAAAAATAAAGTAAAAGTAAATGCATATAGAAGTTTTGAGTATTTTTCATTTAGAAAAGATCATTGATACATGCATTAACACAATATGAGATTTCTTATAGAAATATGAAAGATCGGTATGTTATAAGATTTATTGGAGATATGAAAGATCAACATACATATTATTTTATTTTCTTTGAGTTACTGTAGTGTAGAATTATGATTACTTCTGAATTATGTTTATATAACTTATTATGCTGCTATAATTTTTTTCCTTAGTTTTTAGCTTTTGAGCAAGATGAATAGAAATAAATGTATATAGAAGGTGAGAACAACAACTAGAAAAATACAAAATTTCATTTGTTAATTTTGGTTTCTTTCTTTAGTGGTTTTTTTTTGAGTTTTTAAATATTAAACTGTTAGTGATAGAAATAGAATAACGGAGAATTGATTTTTACAGTTTGACCGTCTGTTTTGGTCTTGTTTAATTTCAAGCCCCGTGTCGGTCATGACTAGGCGAGGATGGTGGCAGTAGGTGGGGCTGTATGTAAGGTTGGCGATGGTGGCAGTAGGTGGGGCTGTATGTAAGATTGGCGATGGTGGCTGAAGGTGGAGAAGGGTTGGCGGCTGCGGAAACAGGGAAGGAGGCTTGTAGCATTGCCGCTAGCAAGCAGGGGAAGGGGATATGCTGGGGGTAGGTAGAGGTAGTCACCACCTCGGAGCAGGATGTACCTCAATCATATCTTTTCTTCTCAACTCTTTCCAATCAGATCATGATCTAAAATTTTGGAATAGATTGAAGATCTTATAACATAAATCTAAATGCTTTTACTATGACTTTTGACACGCCCCATTCTATGTTCATCTCCTATCTGCTCTCTATCCCATTGCAGTCTTTTGTCTCCTGTCATTGTTTTTTGCATTTGATAGTGAAAAGGCTGAGCTTGAGCAATTTATTTATTTTTTGCATTATTGAGCTCAGGCTTGGAATGGGTTTATGTTTTGTTAATTGATTAACAAATTGAGCTGAACTAGACTGTAAATCATTCAAGCTCCTTATACTCTTATTTTTCCAGTGCTAATATTACTTAATTATTTATCGTGTCAAGGCATACCATCATAAAAAATGGCTTCTAAAACCAACTATTAGTTAGATTGGCTGTAAATTTATTGAATTGTGGGAATCCTACTGTAATCTTTTTTGGTATTAATTTCTGGATAATCTGTCAACATTCTCATGTACTATTAAACATGAATGTTATGCATTTTCCGCCCATGATAAACCTCAAATCAGATCATAAAATCCTTCTGAGAAGATGAGATTTATGGGGAAGGTCTTATCTAATATCTATAATGTCCTTTATATAATTAACTCGGAACCACCTGAATCCACAGAACATGCATATATATATATATATATATATAAATTGCTTACTTATTTGTGTGTGGTAAGGTAGAGAGGGAGAGTACAATTCTGGTCATGGTCTCCCTGATGTACCTCAATCATATCTTTTCCTCTCAATCTTTTCCAATCAGATCATGATCTAAAGTTTTGGAATAGATTAAAGATTTTATAACAGAAATCAAAATGCTTTAAATATAACTTTCGGCACGCCCCATCCTATGTTCATCTCCTATCTGCTCTATATCCCATTGCAGTGTTTTGTCTCCTGTAATTGTTTTATTCCATTTCATAGTGACAAGGCTGAGCTTGAACAATTTATTTATTTTTGCTTTATTGAGCTCAAGCTTGGAATGGGTTTATGTTTTCTTAATTGATTAACAAATTGAGCTGAACTAGACTGTAACTCATTCAAGCTTCGTGTACTCTTATTTTTTCAGTGCTAATATTACTTAATTATTTATCTTGTCAAGGCATACCATCATAAAAATTGGCTTCTAAAACCCACTATTAATTAAACTGGTTGTAAATTTATTGAATTGTGGGCATCCTACTGTACTTTTTTTTGGTATTAATTTCCGGATAATTGGTCAACATTCACATGTAGTACTAAACTTGAATGTTATGCATCGCTAGTGTAGTATTGGTTGAGCTTTTATTACAAACAATGGCGTAATGTAGTAATGTCCCGTGTTTTTCACAGTGAATTAAATTTGCATCTATTAATTGTAACCCTTTGCTGCTTGCAGTGGGCTTTACATGTTCTTAAGAAACCTATCGTTAACATGTGCTGGTTGCGCCAATGTTGGATTGAGCATCGGGTTGTGCCTCAAGAGCCTTACAGGGTTCTTCCTTTTATGGGTTTGACAATCTGTGTTACCAGAATTCCTGCAGGTCTGTTCGCAGTATTGACTAATAACCAACAAATAAAGAATGATCATCTCTGTTTTGATTGATATTTTCCTAACAACACCTATTTACACTACAGATTTTAAGCTAATGACAGTATTTTCCTAAAAGAAGTCAGTTTGTATGCAATATTTCCTTGAATTCTTAAGATGCAGAGTATATTTGCACTTTAAAAGTGATACTATGATTCAGTTTTCACAAAATTTACAGCCAATCTCAACTAGTGGATCTAAATTATGTTTTAATTTTAACAATTTTAGTAAGAGATTGTGTTTTTCCAGATGAACGGAAGGAAATAGAAAGTTTGATTGTACAGAATGGTGGCCAGTATTCTGCCGATCTTACCAAAAAATGCTCCCATCTAGTTTCAGATATATCCTTTTCATTGATTCTTGCAGTATTATTTTAATCTCTTCACAATTGCAAAATATTTGGAGTTTCTTAGTTCTGTTGTTTTTATTACCAATATGCTATCAGTTTGGACTAATATAATGCCTGCACACTAACTATTTAAACCTAAGAGAAGCTAAATTTTTTTTATTCTTTTTGGTTGAAATTCATGTTTCAGATTCCCCACATAGTTAATTTAAAGGATCTAGCCGATATAGCTTTTTTTTATTAGTTGTTTCAATCATTTCTTAGGTACAAATTCACATAGAAATGAAGCTGTTGCAAAATGGGAATAGTCTAACTCAGGCTCTAAGTGCAAACGTAAATGAAATCAAAATGATTAGTGCACAAAAATACACAGTTGAATAAGGTTTTTCCAATTGATATCTATTTTATGTTGCCGTTGCTGCATATTTCATTATGGTTTGATTGTGGGGAAGGACTACGCCTATTCCTTGGATACGAACATAAAAAGGCTACCTGTGATCAAGTCGGGTAGGGCTAAATGACTGGTTGTTAAGATGACAAATGGAGCTTATTTTATGTTTGAAATTTTGATATTGTGTCATAGTTGGAAAGGTTTTCATTACTAAATACTTTCCCATTACATTATTCTTTCATTGGTCAATAACCTCTCTCTTCTTTTGAAGTCTAACATACTTACTGCTGGTGTTTCTTCAAGTCTTTTTTTCTTACTTCCATTCATTTCTGGAATTCATTCATTTTTGGGTCGAATTAGTAAGTGCTTCATAGCAAAATTTTGCTTTTAATGCCCATATTTTAGAGACCTCATCAGATATTACAAATTCTGACCTTGACATTCCAAAAGCTCCAACTGGCGACAAGTATGTGGTTGCACAAAGATGGGGTCACATACATATTGTGAGCCGCAAATGGATCGATCAATCCATTTCAAGGCGAGGTAATGGTTGCAAATGTTTTTCCTTTTTCTATTTTTCGGATATTCAGACAAATGTCCGCTAAGATGAACATCTTCTTTACCTTGTAACCATTATTTCATAGTTCTTTTTTAGTAGTTTTCCTGCCACATTTTGCATAATGTTGTCTACTGATCTCGTTATTTATGTTTTCTTAATATGTAGCTTGTCTGGATGAGCGTCTCTATCCTGTTCATGAAATTTCTGCTTCTGTTAATGATGCAAAAGTTTTGCATAAGGAGCCCAGTAATGAAATCCCACAGCTTGTCCAACTAAACAATGTTGAGGACCTAGAAGCAGCTTCATCTCAGAATATCTCCATTTCAGAAACCAATACCATTAAAAATGAGGTTTCTAAAGGATTTCCTGGGAACATGGAAGACAAACATATTGAAACAAATTCTGAAAATATGGAAGTCCTAGCTAAATTTGATTGTCGAGTAGCTCAAGATTCGGAAGAGGATGATGATCTTTATCTATCGAGTTGCAGAATTTTTCTGGCAGGCTTTGAGGAGAAGGAATTGAGAAAGCTAGTTGATATGATAAGAAGAGGTGGAGGCACTAGGCATGTGCTATTGAATGAAAAGCTGTCACACATAATTCTAGGCGCTCCTTCGGAAGCGTAAGTTTTTTGTTTGCTACCATTTAGGAGCTGTCATAAATTTATCATTTAATGAGTCCTCATTTGGAAACTATTGATATTTTTTATAGAGAAAAGAAAGAGGTAAGACGTTTGGCTGTTTGGGGTGTCATTAATGTGGTTAATTGCACTTGGCTCGAGGAATCTGATCAAGCAAAGAGTGAGCTTCCTGTATTATCTAGGCACATATTTTCCACTTTAATGATAACTAAGGGTTTGGTCTCTTCCTTTATCTTGAATTTTGTATGGTATTTTATTATTTAGCAATCAGCCTAATTGTTCTTATTATTGTTTGCTATTCTGATAAATAGATTCTACAAATTTATGTATGGAGCCATCTGTTGTTGATTATAGCAACAAGAAGGTTGAAAATATTCATGTCGCTTCTTTTTCAACAACAAGCACTGTCAAAGATAATAAAGTGTCTGCATCCAAGCTTTTATGCAATGAAAATCAAGTAACTCATGAGGGCTCTCCAGTCATTAAATATAAAGATGAAAGCAAATTTCATTCTTTTTCTGCCACGGAGGCTTCTTCAAATAGCAAAGCTACCTTCAAGGGGAAGTCATTCTGTTTTGCAAGCTTATTTCCTGCAGAACCTGTAAGTATTTTCGTGCCATTCTAGTTATCATACTAAGGTGTTGTCTTCTATGGCTTTGATTAATAGAAAAATGTCATTCTAGTTATCATCCTAAGGTGTAAGTCATTTAGTCCCAGAGTCTATAAAAGTATCAATTTAGTCCCCATCTCTTTTAATATGAGCTGAAATTGTCCCTATGAATGACTACTTCCGAAGCTCTGTGGACAAACGATATTGGCAACACAGTGCTCCCAGCAATCCAAACATTAGCTTCTTGGTTAGTCTCAAGCAAGTTATTTTCCATCATAACTTTAGGAGCAACAAGGTTGCTTATTCTTTTGTCAAAGTGTCTATAGATAGGGATTTTGTTGTGACTCATGTTAGTGAGCAATA
Source organism: Phalaenopsis hybrid cultivar (assembly GCA_002079205.1). Lineage (NCBI taxonomy): Eukaryota > Viridiplantae > Streptophyta > Magnoliopsida > Asparagales > Orchidaceae > Phalaenopsis > Phalaenopsis hybrid cultivar. The sequence continues at coordinate 24,967 of JXCR01090638.1, forward strand.
TCCTCCTGTTGTTTTCTTTCAAGAGGATAAAACTCGTTTTGCTAATGTCTTTGGAACCTAGTTTTTGTAACTTTTTGTAAATCCCTTCTATTTTTTTTAAATGGAAAATGCAACCTTTCAAGTACTATTTCAACCACAATTTAAAGATTTCGGGGACTAATTTGGCACTATTATAAACTTTGGGGCTAAAATGATCCCATGTAAACAATAAGGGGACTTTTCGATACTTTGCTCCTTGGATAAATATTTCTTCTTACTAAATTTTGAGAATTACATGCATAGCGTCGAATGGTCCTAGTTGTCTGTATTGATGAGAGCTTTAGTGTAGTATAGAATAATCTTTCTGGATTCTACAAATACTCGGCAATCATCAACCTTCTTGTGTTTTGTTGTTTTTTTTTTTTGGAGTTATTACATTTCTTGAAATTGTTTGTTAGTTGTGGAACTGAAGGTTTTGTAAACCACATATTGTTTATGTTGAATCAATTTGCTAAAGTTTCAATTTCAATTTTACATTGTTTTGGCTGTTGTTTCTGCTGGCTAGACTTTTAATAAAATTATTTTTTGAATGATTTGTATATTTTAAATTTAAAATAAAAAGTTATGAGTAAGATAAATTTATCATATTTCGTTTATATTTAAATTATAATAAGGTTGCTTAGGTAATGAATCACTAAAAGACAATAAAATTAAGAATATTTAGTTTAAAACAATGCAAGCGAAGACTTAGCATGATATGTTGCTTTGAAGTTCTTTTCTTTTCTTTTTTATTTAGGATAAATTATTAATCTTCTTATAGGAGTTGTCTATTTGGCTTGGTGGTAGATGGTTTGCTTAAATTACCATGGGGGCTTGTTTTGAGTCCTAGACAACACATATAAAAGAGAAAATTTATTTTTTTGTAGTACCAGGAATTGAAAAGGCCATTCGGTTTAGTTTTGAACCCATCTGAAATCAATCGCAAAAGTGTGAGAGCAATTGGTTTTAGCTGTTTTTTTAACCATACTTGAGTTTATGTTCCTTCAGGTTTTTAATTCGTTGATGATTTAGTGATTTTACAGACTGACTTTTTAATTATCTAACTTTTAACTCATTTTGATTCATCAGAGGGCTGAAGTTATTGAATGGGTTAAAGGAGGAGGAGGGACCTTGTTGAATGGCCAAGCAAAAAATGTTGATTTCATCATCGAGTCTCATGGCCTTTCACAGGTTTTACCTGCCAATTTATCTCAGTCTACCTCCGTTTCCACACATTGGATACGTTCTTCTATAGAGGTATATATAGTTTGGTTTGCTAGCCAAAACAACTGTTCTATTTTATCATGCACCGTACTTTCTTGTTCGGAATAGTTTCATATGCTGCTAATTATTACATTCAAGTATATTTTACGCTCACTTTTGGTTAATACCATTTTGGTTTTCAGTTAAAAATTTATTCAAATGTTAGAAAGGTTAAATATACTATTTGGGCAAGGGATTTCTATTGGTTCTTTTGCCTAACTTCACAAAGTTTTTTGCTTATGTTTTTATAGTTAAATATGATAGAAAAGCTTAATTATTGGTAGAAGCATTGTCAAATATGATTTGCTTATTTTTTGTATGAGTTGAGGTGCATGAAACGGACTATAATCTCTTGGCAAAGATGTCTACTCATGGTGGATTTTATGATTTGGAGAAAAATATAGCTTTTACTTCATGTATTTGTTTACTTTGAAAGGTTCTATTGATTGGTATGAAACACTCTTCAAAATAATACCCATTGTTTTTTTATTTTTTGATTCATTTGATAAAGGAGGGCTGCATGCAAGATGTTGCGAACCACATACTTTACTCACCATTGCATTGTCATATTCCGTTGCCTGGATTTGAGGGCCTCCGATTTTGCGTTTCCCAATATGAAGGGAAAGAGAGGATATTATTAAGGAACTTATGCTTCGTCTTGGGAGCAAAGTTCACCGAAAAGCTAACAAAGAAAGTTACCCATTTAATTTGCAAGTTTACTAATGGTCCAAAATACGCAGCTGCTTGTAGAAAGGGGATTCAAACAATTACTGCCGATTGGATTACTGAATGTGTCTCACAGGTATGGATTCTATCGTTTTTTTTCACCAGGAGAAGTGTTAAAATAGTCCCCCCGATATTTTCGGAAGGTCATTTTAGTCTCTGAGCCTATAAAGTGTCAATTTTAGAGACTTTCAACCTCAATTTAAAAATTTTGGGTGCTAATTTGATATTTTTATAGCTTGTGGACTAAAATGGCCCCATGTAAACAATCATGAGACTATTTGGGCACTTTACTCTTTTTTCATCTTGTATTGGGCGTTGCAATATCTCATGGATATTAATGAGATAAATATTTTCCAGGATAAATTGGTTCCAACTGATTCATTTCAGCCAAGGCCTGTAACTTCGCAGGATAAAGAGGCAGGTTTATGTACTGTGAGTCAGCATCCTACACAGGCGGTTCAAATGATTTCCTTCCCATCACAAACGCAGAGTCAACCTCAAGGATTGATGCAAAACTCAAGAATGAACGTTGGTAATTAGTTTTGCAGTGATAAATGTCTTCACTTTTTTTATAATTTTCGTTTAGAAAGCATGCGGCTTATGCAACAATTTCTAGTAACTCCAAAAAACTTGAAGATTCAAGTTCAGATGAAAAAAGGTTGAAGATATCCGAACTGGATAGAAATACTCGTGCATCGAAAAGACACAAAGTAGTAGATGCTCACAAGGAAAATTGCAAAACTGGCCCTGATGTGGCAGATGCCATAGAAGATTTGTTAGCTCAGTCAGGCAAGGTATAGAATTGTAATATTATTATTATATGAGAATTGTTCTGTTAGCACCAGCTTATTTTGCTTCTGGTTTCTAAGATCCAAGACCTAAAGCCACCTGGAATGTCTGGTCCTGAAAGCAATGTATCCTTTAATTATTCTTTCATGGCGAGCTTTCCTCATACTTAAACTTACTTTTCCTTGACCACCTAGCTATTATAGATATTTGCACATGATGCTCCTATCATTGGTCAAAATCATGAAAATTCCAATACTGCTTCTGGATTATCAAAAAATTGTTCAAGCCGGTGAGTTGCTCTTTTTCTTTTATTTTAGGAAAATTAAGTCACTTAGACATGCAGCAAATGCTTCACTAGTTATTTTGTTAATTTATTTTACTGAAGTGCTCCATTATATAGGGACAGTTACATACACACCACTCAATTCCTATGTATTTACACATCTAACGCTTGAACTTTCCTTTTTACATTTATACCACCCAAATCTTTCATATCACATAAAAAAATACAACTATTTTAACTTTTAAAAAGTAAAATTTTCTTTTTCATGCCAACAGAAAGACGATATATGGAAAAATTAAAGTATAGGTGTTAGGTGTGTAAATGCATAGGAATTGAGTGGTGTATGTAAATCTTCCTATCTATCTATCTATCTATATATATATATATATATATCTTTGTGTGTGTGTGTTTTTACTTGTTCAACTTTTATCTTCAAATATGATTTTTGAAACAATTTGCTTTCCCGTAAGCAAATAATCTGTCCTGAAGACTTGTGGACTGTGGGATTACTTTTGTTTTTTTTATTTTTATTTTATTTTTTCACTTTTGTTTTTTTTATTTTATCTATGTTTTGATTTGAAACAAAATATGTTTAACTTTTAATTAAATTATGATTATTTTCAGTACTTCTTAATTTGTTTTTAGAAATAAAAAAATGTTAACCAAACCTAATAAATAGAATCAGAAACAAAAAATTTGATTCCAATCAAACCCTTAGGGGCCTTTTGGGATAATTTTTGTTTTTTATTTTTGCTTTTACTTTATTTTGTTTGTGTTTTGATTTGAAATAAAATATGTATGGCTATTTGATTGAAGGATGATTGTTTTTAAAAACACTAAAAATACTTGAAAGTTTTTTTAAGTGTTTTTAAAAACATGTTAATTTCGTACACAGTAAGGCGGTGTTTGGCAACATACAATGAATAGGATTTAGGGATGGATTTAACTTAGATCCAACGAAACACAAAAAAGTTGAAACTTAAATCCAAGGCTCCATTAAATCGAAAATTTTCGCGTTCTGTCACTTTTCATCTCGTTTCATCTCTATTATGATGTAAATCCCGATTTAATATGTCCGAATGAGAGACATATAAAAGATTTATTCTGTCATCGTCGATGTCCATCTCCATCGCAGGATTTTTTGGATTTGCCGAATCCTATTAAACGTAAATCTCGATAGTAGCCAAATAACTGCCTAAACAAACATATTTTTAAAAACAAAAGAAAAAATAAATCAAAAATAAAAAATAAAAGTGATCCCCAACGGCCACTTAATAATTATAACTCTGTTTTATGTTATTTCCTGAATGATTCAAATCAGTTCTTGTATGATTACAGGCCTGAGAAGCAAAACAACACTGCCCATCCTACAAACCAAACAAGAAAATCCGGCCCTTATGAAACCTTTACTGAAACACAAACAGATTCACAGGTTTGTAAATGACATCAATTGGCTTTATTTTGTGCATATTTAAAAGTGTTTATTGTTAATATCAGTGATGATTCTCTCTTTTCAGGTTGTTGGATATGAGGAAGACTTGTCAGGCATGCAGAAAATAATTGCAAGGGTTCGATCACAGGGCTCGACCTTAACCCCAGATGTTAGGTGAGTAAAAGCCGCATAAATTGTTTTTTTATTTATTTTATAAATGGAACATTTACATACAACCACGCATATCTTATGCATTTACATATCGAGCACCTAAACTTTGATATTTACATACATACCACTGAATTCCTCGACATCACAACAAAAATACCCACCATCCCTATGTTTTTAAAAGTGAAATAGTCCTTTGCAGTCATAGGTTTATTACACCGAGTTATTAATAAGTGTAAATATCAAAGTTTGGGTGTAAATTTGTGTGGTATATATGTAAATTTTCCTTTTTTATTTCAATGAATTGATTGCTCAGAGGAACAGGGTGACAGGAAATGGATCATCTGTAGTCTTTAGAGCATCTCATTTATCTTATTCTTTGATTACTTGAAATTGCAGTGAACATTGACAGCTAAAATCTCTGCCACTATTTTTGATTAATTTTGGGGAGAGCATGCATTCTACGTGGAAGCTGTCATTTGCACTGAAATGGTTCATTTTAAGGAGATGGATACATCAGGGGTAAGCGCCATTCATTTTCAAAAATGAAAAAAAAAAATCATGAGCATATTCTGACCAGGAGGATTTGAAAATCTATTCTGACTAAATTTTGTTCAAAATCTGCTTTTCAGGATATATTGCCATCAATTGGAACCTTTTTGCTTGCGCTGGCTGATTGTTTTTTGAGGCCTGAAGGCTTTTTCCTCCAGCTTGTTGAAGAATAGAAGCCAGACATGTCATTTTTGCAGGTAATGTAAATTTATAATTGACATCCATCAGCTTCTGAGAGATCTTTCATGTAATATTATGTGATTATATGTTTTTGTAGTAACTTTTTAAAACTCAAATATTCTTGAAATTGGGAATTATTCGGTTGCTTGTCAGTAGAAAATGTTCTTTCAAGTTTAGAGAAGATTTGAAGAGCTTCAAGTTAGAATCCCCACTCCATTACTCTTAGGTTTTATTAAATTTTTTAATATTAATTATATTTTAAATTTAATAATAATAATATTTATATTACTTTAATGTTTTTTCAAGATGGCCGTTGATTGGATTGATCAGAGGGAGAGGACAGGAAATGAATCATTTGCAGTCTTTTAAGCTTGATTAAGTAACCAAATTTGTGCTAAAAGTTATTTTTTATGCATTTATTGTAATGAAGTAATAAAAAAATTTTAAAAAATTGAATGAAATTTATAAAAATTATCATTTGATATAAAAAAAATAATTTTAATAACTGTCTTGAAATATTTGGATTCTAGTACATTTTTTATTAAATGAGTGAGCTCATACATCGAATTAATTATTGATGTAAAATCTTTAATTTTAGAAAAATCGAAAATCCACTGTAAACTTGAAATATAGCCTATGAGTGTTAAATTTACTTAAATATCCAAATAATTTTATACTCTTGAATTTATAGCTGTCTTGAAATATTAAGAATTAGTCTTGATAAATGTCATTAAAACATTTTATAAATTAATTTTGATCATTCAATAATAATAATAATAAAGTTGTCAACAATTCTTAATCATATTCATGTTCATGCTAGAAAATTGATTACAGCAATACCATGTCATATTCATGCTAGAAAATTGTCACATTAATCTGTCCAAATCATTGCACAGAAAAAATCAAATCCATGGAGGAAAAAAGTTAAAAAACTATTAACAAAATAATAATAATACAGCATTTATATCACAAAATACAAGCCTAAATCACAGGTAAAATCAGCAGAAAGAAGAGCAAAGCCGCCAGAAAGCAAACTTAGCAGTGAAACTAGACCCAACTTGGAAGCATTCATAGAGAAAATCAAAATTAGGAATTAGCCACCTCTGAAGCAGCAACAGTAGCTAAATTGGAGCTGGACTCGTCATCAATAGCTATGGATCTTAGCAGTTCTTGTCTTTTCATCTCATTCATCTTTCTACGATTAGCCTCGAGGAAAATGAGAAGAGCAGATATGTCTGCAGGGTTCACCCCGCCAACCCGGCTTGCTTGACCAATTGTTTGTGGTTTGAACTGCATTCAATTCAGAATCAGTTTTTAATTAGAATGATGGATGCTCATGCATTTACATATCTCACACCTAAACTTTCATATTTACACACATAGCACTACAATCTTTAATACACATTTTTATGCATTAGTTTGAAATGCCAAAGTGGTGCTATTTATGTAAATTTCTTTCAAATAATGTCGATGTTGGAATTGAGAACATACAACAACAAGCATTTATCCCACTAAATGGTGTCGGCTACCTGAGTCATTTTTCTCCATCGCGTCCTATTCAGTGTCATATTTTCATTTAATTTTAAAAAATTAAGATATTTTTTTATACAATATGCCCAAGTCTTTCTAGGTCTATCTTTGTCTTTCTTAACATAGGTTGATTCTAAAACATCTACTCTCCTAATTGGATCATCAGATGATCGATCGACATTTAATGTGAACAAACCATTTAATCTCTAATTTTATCCGCCATTGGAGCTACACTAACCCTATCACAGATATATTCATTTTGCTATCAGCAAGTACAAACATACTCTCAAATTCTTAATAGCCAAAGAAGAGTTCATAGGCTTGTGCAATTATGGTTACTGTCATTTACATCAATACGACAAAATTTCTATGTATTTACATATCTAAAACCTATATTTTGTTTTTTACATGTATACCACCCATATCTTTCATATCACATCAAATATACCACTATTTTAACTCTAAAAAGTGAAATGCACATTTTCATGCATGGATAAGGTGTTGGAAATCATGTAAAAGCTGATGTATAGATGTTAGATATGTAAATACATAAGAATTGAGTGGTATGGACGTAAATCTTCCTTAGTTTATCATTTAAAGTATGTGTGGCAAGCCAATAGAAAGCTTATCGAGACAACATGGATCCAACTTTCACATGTTTTATGGTAATCATATACCACTAGTCAATTATCAATTCTGCATTTCAACAAAATTATTAAACTTTTTTTTTGAAGATTTACATACCTACATCTAAATTTCTATGTATTTACATATCTAACACCAAAACTTCAATTTGTACACATATATATATACAACCTTTCCCATGCACAAAAAAGATGTATTTTACCTTTGTAAAGTTAAAAAGGTGATATTTTTGATGTGATATGAAAGATTTGCGTGTTATAAATGCGGAAAGTAAAATTTAAGCATTAAATATATAAATACCCCCAATTAAAGATAAGAAAGATACCTAAAAAAATGATAGAAAGATTTGCATACATACACTAAATTTTTGCTTGCATATATGCCACCTTATCTATGCATGAAAATGTGTATTTCACTTTTTGAAAGTTCAGATCGTGATACTTTTGATATGATAAAAAAGATGTGGGATGTAAAAAAAGCAGTCTTAGGGATTAGATATGTAAATATACAAGAACTGGTGGGATAAATGTAAATGCCCCGTAAAGATATTTTTTTGTAACCAGTAATAACATACCTAAAGAAAACTATTTTATTTGACATTTGAGATGATTCTGAATGCCACATGCATCCAACTATATACAGGGAGTTTTAGTCACCACAGAAAAATCACAGGACTAGTTTTCATCAAACATATATGGCATCAACAAAGGTAAAAAGTGAAATAATAAAATGAAATTAATATTTACTGCAAAACTCCTGCAAAGTCAAGATGCACAGGTTGTTGCTTACCTTTGAAAGCTTTTCTCGTGCTTCAAGTGATAAGGTTGTCATCGAATGGTAATCCAGATTATCAGGGAGTTTTCTGTGTTGCTGTTTGACTATCTGTAATTCACAACAATTAATAAGAAATTTATGACCCAAAAAAGCATCATCACAAGTACTAAAGAAAAAAATTCACAGGAAACAATTTAAGGTTGCAATTTTGATTATGACCAAAGTCTATATAAATGATAGGAAACACCAAATGAGTGATACTCAACGCACAAAGTCAAAGTTCCCTTCTTGAATGCTGGGTCAATGAGGTCAATTAAATTAAATTTTACCATTGTTCATTCAAAAAAGGGTATAAATTTTAAAATAACAAAACAACAATAAAATGGGAAGCATGAATGATGTTTTAGAGTGGTTCTATATTCATGTATACAATCTTCTGAATTTTATACAAGTGCATATTTGCATAGACAAAGTTTAGAGATATTTGATATATAAACCTGGGAAACCTGCTCATGATTTATCAAAAATAATAAAGTATCAGATTCCAAAACACAAGTGACATACTTAAAACTCATAAATACCAATTTTGAAGGTTACTAGCATCATCCTCTTGGCAAGAAGATTGCAAGTATTTAGGACAATTTTTTTTTTAACCCTCAATAAGCCTCGATAGGGCATTCAATCATAATTAAATAAATAATTATGATTGTTTTTATTTTTAAATTATTTTCAAATTAATTGATCTAGCATATTGATTTATTCTTTTTTGTAAGTATGCAATATGAATCATCCTAATGTAATTGTCCAATTTTGCTCATAAATATAACACCTTTATGGAATGCTTATGCTTCTTTAATCTTTCAAACTTAATTGTTTAACAATATCCTTTTATTTCTTTATGTCAACGTATAAGTTTGTTGGAACTTATTTATGTTGTATGATTGTAAGAGACCTTGGTGTGACTTATTTTTTACCTTATTTAATAGTATCAAAAAGTTAGGTACCAATTATAAATCTATGACTTTATGACTTATTCTTTTAAAACTTTAAAACCATTTTTTAATATGACAAACCATGGGAATTCACTTGATATCATTTGTTTATGTTCTCGTTTATTTGCACATTAACTTTAGCAAGCCAAGTTGAATCACAAACAATTCTAAGGTCATTTACATACATAGCACACATTTCTTATGTATTTACATATCTCAAACTTGAACTTTCAAATTCACACATGGCACTTAATTTCGCATAAAAAATAGCACTATTATCTATCACTTTTTTAAAGAAATTTAAATGTTTATGTATAAATTTAAACCACCAAAGTGTTAAGTACATAAATATGAAAATTTAGGTGTGAGAGATGTACATACACAAGAATTGAGTGCTATGTATGTAAACTTCCCATAATCCCAAATAAGTCAAATAAGAAAAAACATGTGAAAGCTTGTCTGTGGCTTGAAATGAAGTAGAAAAACTTAATAGTATGGCAAAGCCAAGTAGTTCAATGGTGTGTTTCGCTCAGTTAAAATCGATTACCTCCCAGTTAACTATAAACAATATTTTGTCATTGCTACATTACCTAAAAGCATCGATCATATCACGTTATTCATCACCTCGCACTGCAAAGCAAGAGGAAAAAAGTAATTTATTATCATGAAGCAGCTCACCTGGTGAAGCTGAGTCTGCTGGCGCAGAACAAACCCTTCATATTTAATGTCGATTTCGACACACTCTTTCTCAATCCTTGAAAGAAGCTTGTTCCCATGGCCATATCTATCAAAAGCTTCATAGTGTACATGAGGCTTTTTTAGATAAATTTCGAGTGTGGAGGAATCTTTGACAGGTTGTCCCGACAGCCGACTAACTTCAGAAGCCAGGTCATCTCTTGCTGCAAAATAATTTTTTAGGAATATTTACATACATACTGCTCAATTCTTGTGTCCTAAACTTACAATTTTTACATACGACCTTCTCTATGCTTGAAAAGGTGTATTTCACTTTGTAAAAGTTAAAAAAGGCGTTATTTTTATGTGATATGAAAGATTTTGGTGATGTAAATGTAAGGAATTGGAAGGCAAATATGTAAATGCCACGATAAATTTTTTTTTTTCTCAAGAACATGAATATGTGCTCTAAAGTATGTAAGCAGCTATCAATAATACTAAAAGTTGGAAGCCACGTGAAGACCCACATTATTCGATACATATTTGCAACAAATACAGGAGTGCGTATAAAGAATGCAAATTACAATTTTAACCTGAGATGTGGACAGTCTTTAGTCTTTGTTTTTCTTCAAAAATCATAGATTGCTTGGACGTGTATAAAGCCCAACGTCTATCATCTATCAAACCAATTTCTCGTCCTAGAGGAGTTAAACGGCTATCAGCATTGTCAGCACGAAGAAGCAACCGGTGCTCTGAGCGGCTAAAGAAAAGCATAAAAAAATGAGAAATGAAGTAGAAAGACATATAGTCATACAGAAGATTTATATCCTTACCACTCAATTCCTATGTATTTACATATCTAACGACTAAACTTTAAGTTTTACATACAAGCCAACTTACTTATGCATGAAAGGGTATATTTCACTTTTAAAAGTTAAAATGATGATATATTCGATGTAATATAAAAAATTTGGGTGGTATAAATGTAAAAAGTAAAGTTTAGGTGTTAGATATGTAAATACATACGAATTAAGTTTTATGTATGTAAATGCCACATACATAAAAAAATTAGTGGCACGAATGTAAAAAGGCGTGGTAAAAATGTACGAGTGGTAAGAATTATGTGGTACATATGTAATATAACAAATTAAAGTTCAGGTGTGAGTTATGTAAATACATAAGAATTGAGTGGTATGTATGTAAATTTTTCCCTTAAATTAATTACAAGAATGTTCAAAACTAAACAAAATCAATGATAATGATACCTCGTTAACATTCGATAAGGCTCCCTCAAATCTTTAGTGACAAGATCATCAATAAGAGTGCCGATAAAACTGCTTTCTCTCTCAAGGATGATAACAGGTTTGCCAAATGAATGCCTTGCAGCATTGATTCCAGAGATGAGACCCTGCACTCATAGATATTTAGAATTTCAAAGAATTAGAAGACAAAAAAATAGAAACGATCCATGAATCAAACTTGGCTTCACATGGGTTTTGCAAACCGACAGTTTTTTAGAGCACAAAATACGGAGTCACAAAGCAATATACGAAAATTGGGGCAATTACATACATAACACAAAATTTCTATGCATTTACACCCTAAACATTATATTTTACATTTATACCACCCAAATCTTTCATATCACGTCAAAAATATCAGTATTTTAATGTTCAAAAGTAAAATACACATTTTTCATGCATATGTAAGGAGGTATGAATGTAAAAATTACAGTATAGGCGCTAGATATGTAAATACATGGGAATTGAGTGGGCATGTATGCAACTTTTCCATGAAAATTAAATGCAAGAGAAAATACGAAACCTGAGCAGCAGCTTCTTCGTAGCCCGTCGTACCATTTAGTTGACCCGAAAAGAAAAGTCCTTCAAAATTTTTGGTCATAAGAGATCTGGAGCATTGGTGGGCAGGCAAATAGTCATATTCTACAGCATAAGCGGGTCTGAGCATCAAACAATTTTCTAGTCCAGGTAATGTTCTCAAAAGTGCTAATTGTAGTCTCTCAGGTAGACCTGTTGAAAACCCCTAGTTAAAAATAATTTTATATTTAGTTTTAAGGCATAAAAATTTGCCATTATAATCACAATTGGATGGTTCTATTTTTTTTTTTAGGTAACCACTAAGAGTACAAATATGCAAGCTAGAACTTCTGGCTGAAAAAAAAAAGCTTATGTTTTAAGAGAACATATGCACTATGCAAGAAGAATTATGCAAAGAAAAGAAAAATAAACAAAACCGAGAATAGTCATAATCTTCAACAGACAAATCTATGCGATTAATAAAAAGTAAGCACTAAATTAGTAATCATTGCTTGAAATTTGGTCATATGAAGGGATTTTATGAAAAAAGTGGCATCTATTCAGAGAAAAAGGAGACGAATCATAATACAAAAATGTAAAAATAATTAATTTATCTATAGAACAAAGTGGTTACCTGCACATAGAGCTCAGGAACATTTCTGCCCTCAGGTTCAAGAAAAATTTGGTGGGAGTCTTTGTCTTGGAACCTTACAATCTGCCAGAAAGTTTATCTTAGGAAAGCCTAAAGAAAGAGTCTAGAACATATTACTAATCTATATGTTGCACAAATGGCCCCTATATAGATGAGTGCCAATGATAAAAATTTTTCCCCAAAAATATTTGAGAAATTTACATACATGCCGCACAATTCTTATGTATTTACATACCTAACACTCACAATTTTATATTTACATTTATAACACCTTGATGTCATAAACCTATGCATGAAAAGGCTATTTCACTTTTAAAAAGACAGTGATAGTGGTATTTTTGAAGTGATGTTAGAGATTTGAGTGGTATGCATGTAAATATAAATATTTACGTGTTAGACGTGTTAATTGATAAGAATTGTGAGGCATGCATGTAAATGCACCAAAATATTTTGCAGACTACATATAGCTGCAGATAAATATTGTTATGTGATGTGTGCNAAAAATGAGAAATGAAGTAGAAAGACATATAGTCATACAGAAGATTTATATCCTTACCACTCAATTCCTATGTATTTACATATCTAACGACTAAACTTTAAGTTTTACATACAAGCCAACTTACTTATGCATGAAAGGGTATATTTCACTTTTAAAAGTTAAAATGATGATATATTCGATGTAATATAAAAAATTTGGGTGGTATAAATGTAAAAAGTAAAGTTTAGGTGTTAGATATGTAAATACATACGAATTAAGTTTTATGTATGTAAATGCCACATACATAAAAAAATTAGTGGCACGAATGTAAAAAGGCGTGGTAAAAATGTACGAGTGGTAAGAATTATGTGGTACATATGTAATATAACAAATTAAAGTTCAGGTGTGAGTTATGTAAATACATAAGAATTGAGTGGTATGTATGTAAATTTTTCCCTTAAATTAATTACAAGAATGTTCAAAACTAAACAAAATCAATGATAATGATACCTCGTTAACATTCGATAAGGCTCCCTCAAATCTTTAGTGACAAGATCATCAATAAGAGTGCCGATAAAACTGCTTTCTCTCTCAAGGATGATAACAGGTTTGCCAAATGAATGCCTTGCAGCATTGATTCCAGAGATGAGACCCTGCACTTATAGATATTTATAATTTCAAAGAATTAGAAGACAAAAAAATAGAAACAATCCATGAAAAAAAGTTGGCTTCATATGGGTTTTGCAAACCGAACAGTTTTTTAGAGCACAAAATACGGAGTCACAAAGCAATATACGAAAATTGGGGCAATTACATACATAACACAAAATTTCTATGCATTTACATCATAAACATTATATTTTACATTTCTATCACCCAAATCTTTCATATCACGTCAAACATATCAGTATTTTAATTTTCAAAAGTAAAATACACCTTTTTCATGCATAGGTAAGGAGATATGAATGTAAAAATTACAGTATAGATGCTAGATATGTAAATACATGGGAATTGAGTGGCATGTATGCAACTTTTCCATGAAAATTAAATGCAAGAGAAAATACGAAACCTGAGCAGCAGCTTCCTCGTAGCCCGTCGTACCATTTATTTGACCCGAAAAGAAAAGTCCTTCAAATTTTTTGGTCATAAGAGATCTGGAGCATTGGTGGGCAGGCAAATAGTCATATTCTACAGCATAAGCGGGTCTGAGCATCAAACAATTTTCTAGTCCAGGTAATGTTCTCAAAAGTGCTAATTGTAGTCTCTCAGGTAGACCTGTTGAAAACCCCTAGTTAAAAATAATTTTATATTTAGTTTTAAGGCATAAAAAATTGCCATTATAATCACAATTGGATGGTTCTATTTTTTTTTAGGTAACCACTAAGAGTACAAATATGCAACTAGAACTTCTGGCTGAAAAAAAAAACTTATGTTTTAAAAGAACATATGCACTATGCAATAAGAATCATGCAAAGAAAAGGAAAATAAACAAAACCGAGAATAGTCATAATCTTCAACAGACAAATCTATGCGATTAATAAAAAGTAAGCACTAAATTAGTAATCATTGCTTGAAATTTGGTCATATGAAGCGACTTTATGAAAAAAGTGGCATCTATTCAGAGAAAAAGGAGACGAATCATAATATAAAAATGTAAAAATAATTAATCTATCTATAGAACAAAGTGGTTACCTGCACATAGAGCTCAGGAACATTTCTACCCTCAGGTTCAAGAAAAATTTGGTGGGAGTCTTTGTCTTGGAACCTTACAATCTGCCAGAAAGTTAATCTTAGGAAAGCCTAAAGAAAGAGTCTAGAACATATTACTAATCTATATGTCGCACGAATAGCCCCAATATAGATGAGTGCCAATGATAAAAATTTTTTTCCAAAAATATTTGAGAAATTTACATACATACCACACAATTCTTAAGTATTTACATACCTAACACTCGAAGTTTGAGAACACTCAAAATTTTATATTTACATTTATAACACCTTGATGTCATAAACTTATGCATGAAAAGGCTATTTCACTTTTAAAAAGACAGTGATAGTGGTATTTTTGAAGTGATGTTAGAGATTTGAGTGGTATACATGTAAATATAAATATTTACGTGTTAGATATGTAAATTCATAAGAATTGTGAGGCATGCATGTAAATGCACCAAAATATTTTGCAGACTACATATAGCTACAGATAAATATTGTTATGTGATGTGTGCATGACCATTTGGAGTAATTTTTTTAACAAACATAATTGAATTTGCTAAAAGCATCTATTATATAGGAACAAAAGCAAAATATTAATTCAACATTTTAAACTTATTCTTCAAAACTTTGAAGACAACAATATTCGACAAGGAAAATGTGCAAATATTTTCTAATAACTTTTTTTTCCTATATTTCATTGAAAGGTGCAATAGTGGTGTGGGTGGTTTCAATATTTGGTTTGTGTGTCGAGGGATATGGTTTGGTTAGAGGTGACAAATGATGAGTGACTATCATTGAATTAATGTTAACTTAACCAAATTTTATGTTGTTTATTGGCTAAATGATGTAAAATGATGAATCACATGATAAATATAGATCAACACAGGAAGATTTACATGCATTCCACTTAATTTTTATACGTTTGCATATCAAACATCTAAACTTCAATTTTTACAGAAATGTCATCTTATCTATGCATAAAAAGATGTATTTCAATTTTTAAAAATTAAACTAGTATATTTTATGGATATGAAAGATTTGGGTGGTGTAAATGTAAAAAATAGTTTAGGTGTTAGATATGTAAATTCATAGAATATGGGGTGGTATGTATGTAAATGCCCCATTAATATACAGAACAAACCATATGGTTTACCTTATCTTCAATCGATGGGCAGTATCTCGGTCCCTTTGCTTCTACCCAACCACCATAAGTTGGTGTTTCATGTAAGTTATCTCTAATAAGCTGATGTGTATCTTTTGTTGTTCTTGTCAAATAGCAGCACATTTGTTGTTTTTCTATGTGGTACTCAGGATCAAAACTAAACCAACTTGCCTGCCATTACAAAACCACTGGTCAGACATAAAAAAAAACTTGCAATGATTTTCTTGTCTCTCAAATACTATTTCTTAGAAAGGAATCCTTAAACCAAAATCCATGAAAGTTTTGAATATTTAAAAAGAAAGTAACACGATATTCTTACTTCTAGAAGAATTGGAGAGAGGTGCACACCCTATAAAGTTCATAGCACATACAATGATCACATAAATACAAAAGAAAAAATTATTCTTTATTAGGATAATGAAACAATGAGTGCAACAACGTCATGTGATTACACCCTTGCAATTAATAGCATTAGGCCGAACTATTCAAACTAATCAAGATTTGGCGCCTCAAAGACAAGTTTAGTTTAGAGTCGAACTTAGAACCCCTAACAAAAAATAAGAAATAAAACTAAGCAAATAAATAAAATGCATTAAAATTTTGTCAAATAAGCAATTATACGTACTAAATATTTATATTTTATAGTTTACTTAACTCTATCATAGCCTAGAACATGGAATTTATTTTAAATACAACTTGGGTATGCTTAGCTTGTTAGTCAGTAGCTGCCCATTAATTAGATCTACAATAAAGTAGAACACGCACAGGGTACAAAATTCATTGACCCATTTGTACAATATTAGTGTAAATCAAACGAAGCAGAAACATTGAGTTATGTATTATATAGAATAATTAATGAGCGTGAGGGGTGCAAGGTTGCTTGATGTGAGTTTTGCTCAAGAACTTTTATAATGGTTAATTTACTAGTACTAAACTTTTACATAGCCTGTATTTTCTGTATGACTCCTTCATAAAACTAGTACTAATAGAGATCAAGGTAAGAGAAAAGTTTTAAAAGGGGAGGCTTACTCCATAAGAGGATATTAGCGGTTGTCAGCTTTTGTTTAAGCATTTACATCCTTCATGCTTGCCCATGACTCCTTAGACCTGCGTACATTTAAATAATCCTTTAAACTAATGTCCTTAAAACGGTTTTGTGACAATTTTTATCTCATTTTGAGAGTCATCATCATCATTAATTTAATCATAATTATTTNAATTAATCTCAAACCTTCTATCTACCACTAACCAATCTTCAGAATGTGCTACTCCACCATCTATTTTTAATCACTTTATCCTTTCTAAATTTATCAGATCTCCATCTCAACATTCACTCTACAGACTAAATGTGAGTCTACACCTATATAAAATAAGCACAGGTCTTCATAATATCCTCCTACCACATAGGACATGCGAGGCTCTTCTATATTTAGCTATCAAATTTAACTCGGAAGTTATTTCCTTATCTATAGCACCAATTTTGTGTGATCCAAAGTATGTAAACCTATTACATCAAAAAATCACTTCATTTGCAAGGCTGCCACTTGATATCTATTCTAAATCAACTAAATTTTAAATTTTATTTTAATTTTTATTCTATTAAACCTTAGTCTTTCATTATCCTTTAATTTTGACTATGCTTAAAATAAGTCCCCTTATTTCCTCCATTTTTCAACTTCTTGCTTGCTCAAAAGCTCTTAACATAGCTATGATTGTTGATTGTAAACCAAATATTAACCTCAAACTATCTCATAAGGCATAGGACCTACAAGAAAATATGTTTTTTACTTTTTTTATCTTAGCTGTGGAAATTATTGTCGATGACATGAATTTTTACCAAGTTTATATGTGATATTGCAGGATGGTTCACAATGCCCACTTTATCAAACCACAATTCAATTAGGTTAAAAATTTGTAAATAATATTTTAACCAGAAACTCATCTCTTTCATAAATCATATTGTATCAAATTATCGTAATAAAGAGCAATACTTATATCTAGGTGACATGTCGAAATTGATGCAGGTGCATAAAGGCCTAGGATTGTCAATATAACTACAATAAGAAAATGAATGAAGATGGCATAAGAAAACAAGGATTTGCAAATCCATAATCGCTGATTCCATACAAGCTCGTTTTATTTAGATGTAAAATAAAAAAGGTGCAGAATCAAATCAAAACGATAATTCAACAACCGAAACATTTAAGGAAAACAACAAAAAAATTTGATCTTTGAATAAATAAGAAATTTTGAATTTTTTTTTCACCACAATGAATCCTAATCTTAGCAAATTCAACAACAAAAATATACAGCAACACCAACAACTAAATAATTGTGAAAAAAAGATAAAAGAAACAGAACAACAAAATGAAGAAAATCCCAATCTAAACACTAATAGAAACAGATAAACTCCCCCGAAAATTCTTGCTGCGCTAACAACACACTCTAAAGTATCCCCATCTAACAAACACACAAGAATGAAAGAAAAAAACTATTAAAAAAAAGTTAATTTTTACCTGTCGAAACACAATTTTCTGTAAGGTTAGCAATCTTCTAGATTGTTTTGGGTGTTAGAATCATTTTGAAATCAGCCACCACAATAGATTCAAGGGAAAAGGATGTTTGGATAAATAATGCAATAGTAGCAGGCAAATAATAGTAGTAGTAGGTTAGCATCTCATAATAATAGAGGCCTCTAATAACAGTAAGAAGAAAAAGAATTTATAGAAATACGTGGCTAGCTGTAGGTCAAAGCAAATGACTTAGTCTAAAGTGAGAACCAATAAACTTGAACAAATATTGTAACCAAACATATGAACTAGCTGATGAACCAAAAAAAAAAAAAATCCAAAAAATTCATCAAATCCACTAAATTGAATGGAACCACGGAATCAAAAGATAGAGAACACATCCTGCCTCCATAGGTCACATCATCACGGGCTTTTATAAATAAAATAATTTCAATTGAAATTTAAAAAAAAATCTATAAAAATAATCCTTAATTATTAGATTAGTAAACTGCTTGTCATAGTCCCCATCCCTTGGCATCGCAAGTGATCAAAATTCTTAACTAGAATGCAATTAAGGTATATTCAAAAGTTCAACTAAAAAGACTTCATGATGGACTTGCCAGAAGCTCAATTTACACACACTCTCTAAGAGACTTGATTTTTTAATTGGAAAATTGTTACTTTACAATTTTGACTTAGCTTGCATTCACTTTTGTGAATGGAACAAAAAAAACCCTCAGCAATCCAAACAAATAACAAAAAGCACTTGCAGTGGTATTTTACACACAACGTATTCCTTTTCATGAAGTGATTGTTCATGTGAGGCTGTACTTGGGAGTGTGGGAGAGAGGACAAATATAAAATTATTTAAAAAAAAATCATAATTCTAAAAAAATAATAAAAAAAAATCTAACAAAGTGACATCCTGACATCACAATTTCAAAAAAGTACATACAAAAAAAATGCTGCATACACTATGCCAAACACTTCCAATTCATAACTTACACTACCTCTTCATCTCCATATTGTGGTTCCAAACCAGAAAAATCAACAGTACGGCAATCAACACGCGCAGGAGTTCCAGTTTTAAGCCTGTCAGTTTCAAAACCCAAAACTTTCAGGTTTTCAGTAAGCCCAACAGAAGCTGATTCCCCGGCTCGTCCAGCAAGCATTGACATCCTTCCAACCCATATCTTTCCACTCATAAAAGTGCCGGTAGTGAGCACAACTGAGGGAGCATAAAAGTTCATTCCAAAAAATGTATGGACACCTTCCACATTATCATTATCGCCAACCAGGACCTCCGTTACCATAGCCTCTCTGATAAAAAGATTGGGGGTGCTGCAAACGTATCATAAGATAAGCCATGTAAGATAAGTAATAAGAATATTTTGAACTCAAAGAACCATGCAAACATAAAAGGAAAGTGTTTGCAATAGAAAACATTTGAATAGCTTTATTAGTTTATATAAGATTAAAAATAAGAATCCTCTACAGCAATATTACAACTTAGATGATGTATATATATATCACCGTGGATCGGTGAGTACTCCATCCAGATAGATTTCTTCCTGTAAACCACCAAAAACTAAAAACCAACCAATATAACCATCCTAAAAAGTTTACTAAAACACGAAAGTCATATTCATTTACATATTAATATGAATCTCAGGCTAACATCCGGAAGAAGGCTAGAAATTAAGATCAAAAAAAGAGAAAAAGTAAAAGAAAAAAGTGAGCTGCCATAATAATAAAGCGAATCAAACTATCCGAAAGCAATGAGCAGTTTTTATTTATCCTATTTGCTTTATTCATACAAAAAACTTGTCGGGGTATTCAAACTTAATGGGTTTCCTAGCTATATTTTTTAAATCCAAATTGAGTTAATGTATGCATAAATGTTTGGGCTTAGTCATAGCTATGTAGCGTATATTAAAGCCTTAAATGGCTTTTAAGAAATGGAACCACCTAAATTGCTTTAAATTTAAGGGCCTAGCTATGTTTTTGAAACCCAAATTGAGTTAATGCATGCATAAATGTTTGGGCTTAGTCATAGCTATGCAATGTTCATTAAATCTTTAAATGGCTTTTAAGAAATGGGGCCACCTAAATTGCTTTAGATTTTAGGATTTATAGAAGGTGGAACTTTACATAAGATATCCTAATAAATGATCCAAAAACTCTCAAACCAACCGACATGGCCATACCGCAAATTTCTTCTTCATAGAATAGCAAGAATTGGAAAGGCCTTTCAATAAGCTTGTATTTTGATTGAAAATAAAATTGATCAAATGCTAGCTAGTTGTCACAACTACCATCACTTCTACAAAAGTGGAGATCCTTCGATAGAGCTAAATCATTAGTAAGGTATTAAGGGTCCAATTTAAGCAAAATCTCGCAAACTCACGAGAAAAATAATGGTGACAAAATGGTGTACTAATTATTTGATTAACGATCATCCTAAAGGCTTTGAAATTCTATATGGGAAGCTTCATAAATTGACCTATGAAGAAAATTGAAATTAAAAGAAACATATGAAAATTAATATCTATAGTTATATATGCGATAAAGAAAAAAAACTCTCAAAAGAAGAGAACAAATAAATAAATTGCAAAGGAGTATGAATATTTGACTAATCCTCAAATTTTCAATAAAATAAACCTAGCATCATGAAACGGCTTTCACCAGTATGCAATCACAAGTAAAATACCAAGGATAGAAGGAATCTAGACAAAGGATGTATATAAAGTTTCTAAAATATGCCAACCTTTCAATAACTTTTTTCATTTCCATGGCATACTCTCTCTTATCTGTCTGAGCACGCAGTGCCCTCACAGCAGGCCCTTTAGAACGGTTTAAAACCCTCTTTTGTAAGTAGCACCTGCAATATAAAATTAAAGGTTGAAGAAGGAAAGAGCATGGTAGAGATTAAAACTGCCAAAAAAGCTTTTAATCTAATTAACCATTTTGCTAGCTTAAAGTTCTGTTTTATTAGCAAGGTTTGATGTGTTTGCTTAAACACTGGTACAAACATATCGAATCAAGACAAAATTCCCAAGCGGTGGAGAAAACATGAAGGCTTGCTTATCAAGTCCATGTTCTGATACTTGAGCACAATGATGGAATGACAGAACTTCAACATTAGCTGATTTCAGCCCAGTTAGAGGAACTGAAACGTCAGGCAGTCCCTCTAACTCAGCTCTACAGTTTATTTGACCTGAGATTCATATAGCATCTGAAATTTCATCTCTATCATACATAGCAGCATTGACAACCTCATGAATTGCAAAAAGTATTCGTTGCTTTCCTATATAAAGGTAAGGTTTCCATGCAGGTTGCTTAAGATCTGCCAGAGGTGGATCCGCTGATGAAAATCCATTGGCCTTTATGATATCCAAGAAGGTGTAGGGACTCTACCACAAACATTTCTAAACGGAAAAAAAGAATCGCCTTGCAGTTCAATAGTACACTGAAAATATAAATAATTTAAAAATGATTCACTTCATAATATGAAAAGCTTAGAAATTATAACCAAATAAAACTTCAAGCCTTCCATTCAAAAAAAAAAAAAAAACAAATATTGAAGCTTTTGCATTTAATGTGAATTAAAATTAAGCATTCACGCATGCATAATTGAGTTCAATCTGCAAAAAAGGATGCATTATAAGCACAGTGGAATCTACTTTACAGGTTGTCAATATAAGGAAACATTAAAATAGGGATGTTGTTTATATTTGGAGAGTAGTTATTGTTTATTTGGGTGTCTTAAGAAGTTTGTACTTGTTCCCCCATTATAAATAAAAAGGAAACCCTAATAAATATGACACACAAAAACAATCTTCTCCTCAAAAAGGTGTCGAGAGAGGGAAACTCTACCCTAGTTGTCGCCCTCCTAAATTTTGGAAATCCTACTCTATCCCCCTGGCCCCATTTGCCTCAATCTATCCAAATCACAATGACTTGTTCATTTGCCCCACTCTACTTTAGCGAGTTTCACCTGCCAACACTAAGCACCACACCCCCATGATCCCAAGCAAAGCTCATGCTAAAACCCATACCAACAACCCACCCCATTCTGTCAGCACAACCCGATCTTAATGCATGTTCACTCACACTCATTCTCATGTTCACACTCAATCTATCATATGTATAGCCATGAACTTTAATTCATGCTCACCCCCACAATATCAATCCCCAACATCCACCAATGTTAGTGATGATCTCTATTATAGCCATAGCTTCCCTCACTGCTTGAACCCTACATTGGGAACAACCATATCATGTCTCATCTTTTAAAGAGATAAATTGAACTCTCAAAATTCTACATGTCTTTACACAGTCATGGATTTTCAATCTCTTCATAATGACTCGAAAATCACCTTTATCATCAATACCACAACCAAATTTAATTGAGCTAAAAAAGATATGTAAAACGACGAATGCTATTTCACTATAAGATATAAATGAGACAAGTTAGTTCAATTCCACTCCTCAATATTTACTAAATTATTTGGCATAATCAATACAAAAAATTAATTGCCGAATATATCTCTCATTAGCATCCTTACTTATAATATGCCCAATCAACCTCTATTTTCATGATATCTCTTCCTTTGTATTTATTACAATTATCTCTATTAATATATCCTAAATTTTACATTCAAGTATCACTTCATATATGATAATTAATCACCAATTGTTTTTATCTCTCCACATTTCATTATTTTAATCGTTCTCTCTCACATTTATTAAAAATAGTGTACATCCTTTTAAATTTGTCTTTTTAAAAAATTGTACGTATCCCACAAAATTTTGTCTATTAATTATCCTATAGAGACTAATAATTGTTCAACAATTTTTTTTAACATTCTTGGACAATTTAGAATCCGATGACTCAAGGAAGACAATTAATAGAGGTGTTGAATCTACTTTTTTATAGTTGATTCTCATTCTACTCTCTTCTAATATTACTTCATATTAATGATAATGACAATTGCGCCACGACACAACTCTAGGCTTAGAATTAGCCAAGACGAGAACAGACGGTCCGACCGTATAATTAATATTTCATTTACTTTTCACAGATTATCAAATCTCCTAATTTATAAAAAAATCACAAAGAAATCATAAAGTATATTACATTAGAAAAATCAAATTATCCAGATATAATAGCAAATTTTGAAAAATAAAATATCTCAAACCAACACATAACAGTATATCACTACTCAGAAGTAAACAATAAAATAATTATAATCATAATACACAATATATTATTTATTAACAGTAGACCAGTAGATCTCTTACTGTAAACTATCTTTCACCTGTCACTCATATCAATCTAATATTTTTCCAGAAAGCAACCATTAACTTTCAAGAATAAATTATATCACTTAGTGAGCAATTACAATATTTTTATGCATTAAATTAACATGCAAATATTATGCATGAATGTCTCGGTAAAATTCAATTTATTGATAAATGAAGCTATAAGCTTTCATTTATAATTTAAACCTTCTTGTTTCAATTTAAGTATTTAATATTTTAACATTTTTGGGAATTCATATCAAGATTACTGTCATATTCAAATGTATTTACAAAATTATATATATAGATACCCTCAAAAATTTGCACCTAAGATATACTAGCATTTTCATGCACGAGCAAATCACATCTCTTACCAGTACCATTTGAAGATAATCTTATATGACTTAAGCTTTTACATCTCATTTTCTTTAGTTTCCTCCTTTTAAAGTCATTGAATAATATTTTTTTTATTTTTATCATTTCATTTTATTTCATGTGCATAATTATAAAAAGATAGGTATCTAAAGCAATGATGCAAGTCTTCATTTAATAAAATATCAATTTAATACATGTAAGAAAGTAATTACTTACCTGTAAGTCCTAAAGTATGAATGTCTTTCTCTTTCTCTTGAATTATCATTTTCTTATTCTTCAATTAACACTAGTTGTACCTTTACTCATTAATCTAAATTCATTATTTTAATATTTACTTAATAGCATCTTAATTAATTAAGCAGAACCTTTTATATACATAAAATACCCAAACTATTACCTTACCAAAACTTACTTGGATCGATAGTCTTTCCAACAAAATCTTCCAGTTCAAATATCTATTTTAAATTCATAAACTATAAATGTTAATATTATAAAATAAATAATTAATTAAATTTATATAATTAAAAACTTATAAAATTGGATAACTCACCTCCATATAACTCGGTTCGATCTTTACCCGCACGCATGTGAGCCTTCTCTTCCTCCTTGTACCCTTGACTTTGAGCGTGGCTCAACTTCAACACTGCATGATGAGCCGATCTCCTTCCTCTTTCCTTCGGCTAGATTCGACACGACGATGACATCACATGCAAGGCTCCACGAAACTGCGGTTCTTCCTCTTCCCTCGGCTAGGGTTTTCTTCTTCGGTTATGCAAGAGTCGAAGCCTCCCACACGTAAGTGGCGACTTCTTCCCTTCCTCCTCTTTCCACTTCTTTACTCTTCTCCTCTATCGTTTGGCTAAGGCACGCATAAAGCTTTTCCTTTTCATAGTCTCTCTCTCTCTCTCTCTCTCTCTCTCTCTCTCTCTCTCTCTATATATATATATATATATATATATATATATATATATATATATATATATATATATATATATATGTATATATATATATATATATATCGATTTTTCCACGATTCCAAAACAAAGGAGCCTCCTTAGGTGAAACTATCGAGGCAATTATTTGATTCCACCGATTCAAATTTTTTTAATTATTCTTTTTAGTATTAAAATTTCTATTATTATAGTTGGGTCATCTTCTTCATAGGGGACTTCAATATTATGCTCTTATCTCTGTCTCCCGCCAAGTTTACATTTAGCATGATTATAAATTAACGTCATCACGTATAATTTCCCTTTTATATTGGCCATCAAAAGCTTGTTTTTTGAGCTTTTTCACTTGAATATTTTGAGTCATATACTTACCCATGATTATTCAACAGTCACTTAGATATCAATCAGATGACTATGAATTTCAAACTATTTGTTAAAAACAAAAATCCAATTTGCTACATTAAACTAACTTTAAATGTTGATGATGCAAAATAATTTATAAAATCTCGATAATCACTAAATATATTATTTTGCGCTTATATATTATAGTCTACTAATTAAACTAGTTAACTTCACTATATCACTATTCTCACTACAAGACTATCATGTATGGTTCTAAATAAATTAGGTGATCATACACAGTAGCATAATAAATAGAGACATCCCACTCTGAAGCCCCAATATCGTCCCTTAGTTGCTAAGTCGCTTCTAACCACATAAACCCATTATGACAATTAGCGGCTCATAAATGTCCAAAGATTGCAGTGCTCGTTTGCCTCTTGGTGCATTAAGAAAGCTCATGTCTTGAATGATTCCTATTCTCTGGCCCATATTATAAAAGATCTTACGAAATTTTTCTAATAACAAGATCCCTAGGATCAATACCAAGATCCCTAAGATCTTACAATTTTTTTCTAATACCAAGATCCCTTCTCTCAGCACTCAACTAGCATACATGCAGGGATCCATCAATAAGATTAAGTCATCAAAGGCTAAGAAAAAGTCTCCGGCTTCCACATCCTCCTGCCATGTGCTGGTAAAAAATTCTCTGATTCTTTCCTTTTGATTTAAATATAGGGCAGATTTAGGCTGATTTTGGAATTATAAACCATACTGTCAACACTTTTGACAAAATTTCAAAAGAAGATATTTTGCCTTGCATAAAAAAAAATAATAAGAAAATAAAATTTGAAAAATTGAGAATGAAGATAGTTCCACTCCACATATTTTCTTAATAAAAGAAAGCAGACCAAATTCCATTAAATGTTTTCCAATTCATGCAAATCAATCAACTACTAACAATGTGTACGGATAAACTAGTAGGAAGACAATGGCTTACAAATAAAAGGCAACCAATTAAACACATGATTAAAATCCCAACCAAAGAGAAATATTTAACCAATTTAACCAACTCTAAATACCACAAAAAAACGAAGAACAATGAGAAGTCAAACAAAATCAAAACCTAAAGCATTGCAATCTCAAAAAATTTGATCACAGCATTTTATAAACGCCTTAAACAAGAGTTATGGACACATGGATAAAATATCAGCCTTTTGGGGTTTTCACCTACTTATCAGCAATTTTTCCAATCTCCCCGCCAAGGGCATCAACTTCATGTACCAGCTGAGATTTGGCAGGGCCACCAACTGCTGGATTGCAAGGCTAAAAAATCAAACAAAAATTGCCATCATTTGTCCACATAATTATTCTTGAAATCAGACTGCATAGTTATGAAAACCAAATACATATAATACAATCATGAAAAAAAGAATTCTAATTTCTACACTAATGTTTGCAGTACAGAGAGAGCATTCAAGGAAAAATTAGAAATAAATGAAAAGCATAAATCGGAGATCAAAGGTCCAATGGAAAGGAAGAAAGTTTGATAAAGACAAAAATGAATTGCCAGCTGTCAAAAGTACATTCCAAGAACATAAATATGGAGTGAACGATGAAAAACCAAGGAAAAAAAATGTTCTCTCTAACTGCGACAGGAAATACATGTTTATAATGGAAATCATCTCTAGGTACTAAAATTAGATAGCTTCCATGTGCCTGCTCTCATGATATGATGACACAATGCAGATCTACATAACTACAATTTAGTAAGAGCAATTTTTAGCATCTTTTAAATGACAATCTATCAACTAAGGGTTCATTTAGGATAGTTTTCCGTCTGCTTAACGTTTTAGAATCCCACCACAGTTCTATGTAGGGAATCATTTCTTGCTGCTTCCTAGAATTTTTTTGTGCTGAAAAACTACTTTTTTGATGGTGAGTGTAAGAAAATNAAAGAAAATAGTTGTTTGTATATAGATTTTTAGCGCCAAATTTAACCGTGATGAATCCTTGAACGCAAAAAGGCTTGGTTGGCAAAGAATATTCGCAAATTTATGGAGTTGACTATGAAGAGATGTTTGCTCCGATATCATTCGAGTTCTGTTATCCCTAGTCGTGAATCTGAATTGGCCATTACTTATATTGGTTGTCTGTTGGGTATTCTCTTTAGAAGTTGGTGTTAGTTATCTACTCCTCTTCTTCCTCAACCTCACCACTCTCTTCCCCTTTCAAATGAAGAGAGGGATTCTATTCATATTTTTTTTAGGGATTATCTTGGTCAGTAGGGAAAAACTTCCCTAACCACCACGTCAGGTTGATTCTTTTGATGTGGATTATTTATCATTATTTAATTATCTTTGTGATATCAAAATTGAATAGTCTTTGGCTCATTAGATTTCTCTCGTCAAGACGCCAAATTTGATTATAAATATGTCAAATTTAAAACTCATTTAGTTCTCCATTTGATGTTCCAAAGTTTCAATTACGCATTAATGCTTGATATGGGCTTAATTGAATTTGTCTAAACCCCTTTTCGTNGTTTTTTGAGGGATTATCTTGGTCATTAGGGAAAAATATCTTTAACCACCAAATCAGGTTGATTCTTTTGATGATAGATTGTTTTATCATTATTTAATTATTTTTGTGATATTAAAATTGAATATTATCGGGCTCATTAGATTTCTCTCGTCAAGACGCCAAATTTGATTATAAATATGTCAAATTTAGAACTCATTTAGTTCTCCATTTTATGTTCCAAAGTTTCAATTACGCATTAATGCTTGATATGGGCTTAATTGAATTTGTCTAAACCCCTTTTCGTGTATTGTCTTATACTAACACTCAGTTTGATTATCAACTTTTTGAAATTAGAGATTGGAAGATTAAGATTTTGAATTTAGAAAAGCTCTTACCCAAAATGCATCAAGATTAAATGGCACCTTGAAGTCTTCCTTTTTTTCAAGAAATCATATTGTCATATAGAATGAAAGGAGTAATAGGTCTAAAAGGACACAGTTGGTTTAATGTAAAAAAAAAAAAAAAAGAAGTATTGACATTGAAATGAATGTGCACAAATAAATTTGTTAGAACTCATCATATATAGTGAAGAACCATGATAAGTTATCATAAAAATTTAATATGTAGGTGTAAAATTTTCCCATAAATATTATATTATTGTTCTTGATTAATATGAGCTCAGAAAATGTATTAGTGTCAAAATTTGTGTGCTAACGAAGCCTCTTCAATACTGCACATTAGCCATTTCATCTCTTTCCCTCCCCACTTGCGCTCGGCTGCTCCTACATTGCCTCTCCTATGCTGCGCCTCCACGTGCGCTCGGTTGCTCCCGCATTGCCCCTCCTATGCTACGCCCGCGCCAATTCATCTCTCTCCCTCCCCACTAGCAGGAGCAGCCTCCCCACTTGCGCTCGGCTGCTCCTACATTGCCTCTCCTACGCTACACCTCCACGTGCGCTCGGTTGCTCCCGCATTGCCTCTGTTATGCTACGCCCGCGTCAATTCATCTCTCTCCCCAGCTCCTGCTAGTGGGGAGGGAGAGAGATGAATTGGCACGGGCGTAGCATAGGAGAGGCAATGCGGGAGCAGNCAGCCTCCCCACTTGCGCTCGGCTGCTCCTACATTGCCTCTTCTACGCTACACCTCCACGTGCGCTCGGTTGCTCCCGCATTGCCCCTGTTATGCTACGCCCGCGTCAATTCATCTCTCTCCCTAGCTCCTGCTAGTGGGGAGGGAGAGAGATGAATTGGCACGGGCGTAGCATAGGAGAGGCAATGCGGGAGCAGCCTCCTCGAGTGGAGGGAGAGAGAGGAATTGGTTTATCATAACATATGATAATAATATATTATAAAAAAACCAGCTTTACTGAAATCATTCCTGTCACCCTAGTGGATGTAGGCATATAAGCCCTTGCCAGTAAAACATATACAAGCCTAATGATACAAAAATAGAATATTTACATTCATGCCTCTAAATTCCTACGCATTTACATATCCAACTCCTAAAACTTCCAATTTTTACGTACATTCCACCTTACACATGAATGAAAATATATATATATTTCACTTTTTTTAAAATAAAAATAATTGTATTTTATATTCGAAATGAAAATTTTGATTGGTATAAATGTAAAAAGCAAAATGTTGGTGTGAGATATAAAAATGCATTGGAATTAAGTGGCATGAATGTAAATGCCCCCCTCATCCTTTTCCTTGGCCCCCTTCTATAAATATAATGAAGGTTGATTATTTTTATTATTTTGAGTGTCAAAAATGTAAATTAAATGAAGAAGGGATGCAATTGTTAATGTACTTCTATATTGTAATATTAATATATCATAATAATATATTATTAAAAATATCATCTAAACTACAGACCCAACAGAAAAAGGCCAATTTTCGGAACTAACACAATTGGAAAATTCTTTTTTTTTTTTAATTTTAATTGCACTTTAAAAACAACTCTTAACTCTTAAATAAAAACTGAAGAAAAAAAAAACCACTAAAAATATTACAATGTATTTACATATCTACCACATAAACTTCACCTTTTTACACTTTAGCGCGTTGCATAAAAATATCATTACATGTCTCTTAAAAAGTGAAATACGTATTTTCATGCAAAGATAAGGTAGCATATATGTAAAAATTTTGAAGTTCAAGTGTTAGATATTTAAGTACATGTCTTCTTCTACATGTCCTTGATTGGCCATATTATTATTGTGTGTAAGCCTCGTTGTGTTGTTCAAAGTTCACTCAAAGCTTTGGAGAAACACTGAAAGGAGCTCAAGAGATGCAATGGAAGGGAGTCGAAAGGGCTGAAGTTGGGCACTCAAACACCCATANGGTTGTGTTGTTCAAAGTTCACTCAAAGCTTTGGATTAGCACTGAAAGGAGCTCAAGAGATGCAATGGAAGGGAGTCGAAAGGGCTGAAGTTGGGCACTCAAACACCCATANTGAAAAATTCAACATACCTCTTTTCCTTCATCTTGTTGAGAAAATCAACTGACAAGTAAGTTACATGTATAGAAGTGGAGGAGGAACAAAATGGGATAATTTTTTGTTAGTAAGGACATCATCCATTATAGCTCCTATATGGATGCCCTCAACAAAATGAGATAGTCAAGCAAAGAAATAGACACATTCTCAAAGTTACTTGTTCCCTTATTTTTCAAGCTAATGTTCCTCAACATTTTTTGAATGAGTTTGTCCTTACCACCACCCATCTAATATCTAATTAATAGAGTGCCCACAAAGTTCTCAAACTTTTGGTCCCCATTATCTGTGTTGATGTCATGTTTTTTCTACCAATCGATTCTTCTCTGTATTAGATTCCAAAATATGGTCTTTGAGCAAAACACTATCCTGACTCATAGTAAACTTGATACCCACTAAATTAAAGGTTTTTGTCTGTTGTTCTGCCAGTCAAAATAGTTATCACTGTCTTGATCCTACCACCAATGAAATTTATGTTAGTATTAACTTTATCCTTTTTTGAAAATGTCCACTTCTTCCCTAACACTACCTCATCTGAGAGAGAGCTTGATTTTTTTGACATTGTTCTTTTTTCGACTCTGTTGTACATTCTTCCTACTTCTACGACCCTTACGTCTGATGCACCTTTAGTCCCACTGGATTTGCCACTAGCCAGGTCAAAATCACCACAATCATCAATTGGTGCCTATACTTGTCATACAAAACCCTATACCTTATCCTAATGACCTTATCATCAAGCCCACTGCCCAGCTACAGCTCTTCGAGTCTAATCCTGTCAATGTCCTTGGAACGAGGCTCTCTCAACTTACGAGAGTCACTTCTTATCTGAGTGAAGATTTTAAGCCCCCCATTGAGGTATGCAAATAGGTACGACCAACACTCTTTATCCCATGGCAAAATATGTCTCTTTGCACAACCTATCTCTGATCTATAAAGCATTTGTCACATCTTTGATAGAATGTTATCTCCCATCCAATATTGAGGCAACTTTGGTTGACCCGTCCTGGAAGGCAGTTGTCAAGGACTAGATGAATGTCCTTCGGCACAACCATACTTGGGACATGGTTGAACTTCCTAGGGCAAGAAAATAGTAGTTTGTATATAGATTTTTAGCGCCAAATTTAACCGTGATGAATCCTTGAACGCAGAAAGGCTTGGTTGGCAAAGAATATTCGCAAATTTATGGAGTTGACTATGAAGAGATGTTTGCTCCGATATCATTCGAGTTCTGTTATCCCTAGTCGTGAATCTGAATTGGCCATTACTTATATTGGTTGTCTGTTGGGTATTCTCTTTAGAAGTTGGTGTTAGTTATCTACTCCTCTTCTTCCTCAACCTCACCACTCTCTTCCCCTTTCAAATGAAGAGAGGGATTCTATTCATAGTTTTTTGAGGGATTATCTTGGTCATTAGGGAAAAATATCTTTAACCACCAAATCAGGTTGATTCTTTTGATGATAGATTGTTTTATCATTATTTAATTATTTTTGTGATATTAAAATTGAATATTATCGGGCTCATTAGATTTCTCTCGTCAAGACGCCAAATTTGATTATAAATATGTCAAATTTAGAACTCATTTAGTTCTCCATTTTATGTTCCAAAGTTTCAATTACGCATTAATGCTTGATATGGGCTTAATTGAATTTGTCTAAACCCCTTTTCGTGTATTGTCTTATACTAACACTCAGTTTGATTATCAACTTTTTGAAATTAGAGATTGGAAGATTAAGATTTTGAATTTAGAAAAGCTCTTACCCAAAATGCATCAAGATTAAATGGCACCTTGAAGTCTTCCTTTTTTTCAAGAAATCATATTGTCATATAGAATGAAAGGAGTAATAGGTCTAAAAGGACACAGTTGGTTTAATGTAAAAAAAAAAAAAAAAAAAAA
>JXCR01090638.1:70425-84299 GCA_002079205.1 Phalaenopsis hybrid cultivar
ATGGGTTTAGTTCCACCAAAACAACGACTAAAACAGTCCCAAATGAGGGGTTTACTTCCACCTAAACAGTGATTAAAACATCCCCCAAATGATGAGTTTAATTCCTCCAGAACAGTGATTAAAATAGTCCCCAAATGATGGGTTTAGTTCCACAAAAACAGCGATTAAAACAGTCCCCAAATGAGGGGTTTAATTCCACCAAAACAGTGATTAAAACATCCCCAAACAATGTGTAGTATGCAGCGAAAGAATTCATTTGTCACAGATGCGCGTATTCGAGTTCCAAGTGTGGGACGTGTGTGTAAAAAAAAAATTAAAGTTTGGGTGTTAGCATGTATGTCCTACTTCATGTTGTTTAAATTGAGATTTGTAATTTACAGCCAGTCAATTACGATAATAAAATATCATAGAAAATATATGGCGGAAGCAAAGCACATGCGTCAGAATTGGAATAAAGACAGGTTTCTGTAACTTGGTAAGCATAAAAGTTTAATTGCATACCTTGAACTCCAAGAAGAGGAAGAGTCAGAAAAGTTGCTCGTGCCGAAGGAGGAAGGGGGAAGAAGCCTACCTTTGCGAATGAGAGGAAGCTTACAGTTAGCAGGATTTTGGATGCAGAGAAGCGACGGGGAAGAGTCTCAAGCGGGCGAGCTAAACGAATGAGGGTTTCGATTGCAGAGGAGGCGTTCGGTCAAGAGGCAAGCAAAAGCTTCGGCTAGAGATGCGATCGAGTCGCAGAAGAAGAGCGAGCGAGCAGAGGAGGGTGCTCAGCCTTCTGGTCGTGAGGGAGAGGCGCAATAGGAGTGGGAGAGACGAACGAGACTGTCCGGTCGAGCGAGGAAAAGACGAGCAGGTGAGGGGCTCGGTGCGGAGGAAGGAGGGAGTTAGGTCGAGCACAAGTCCCGTCGCACAGAGGAGAAGCGAGCGGGTCGCTTCTATCGAGAGCTGCGATCGAGTCGCAGAGGAGCAGGACAGCAGAGGAGGCTTCTGTCGCGCAAGGAAGAAGCGTTGCACGAGTTCGGTTCGCACGGAAGGGGGAAAACAGGAATCGAGCGGGGGTTTCGTTCGATACCGAGGAAGAAGAGACGAGCGGGCAGAGGTTTGGCGAACAAAAGGAAGATAAACAGGAGCTCCACAGAGGCAGAGGCAGAGGAGGGAGACTGCCAGCGAGAGAGAGGAGTTCGGGGAGGCGAATCAAGCCGACCGCGGAGGAAGATGACCCGCATTCCTTTTAGAATTGGAGCGGGGTCAAGAGTCGTTACACTGAAAGCAATTGGCGGGGAAATTAATGAATTCCGAATGCAGGGAGGATTAATTGGAAAGCATTAACACCTGAATTAATTTTAATTAAGACAAAAATTTTAATAATTCATTTGAATTTTAAAATTTGAATTTCAAATTCATGTGAGTTGGTGCCTAGCCCGTGTTCAGCCCGAGTCCAGCCTGAATCAAACCCGAGTCGGACCTGAGTTGAGCCCGGGTCTGAGCACAGCTAAAAAAGTGCATCGATATTCGTGCTAGTCTCTCACGCGCAAAACCATAACAATATGGGTGTCATTTCCAGCTAAAATCGACGTTTCGGACGCGTCGGCGCGGTCCGTTTCGTCATCCGGGGTCGTACGGGCGAGTTTGCCGGCAAACGAGTCAAATCAAGTCAAAATCGTTTGGAATGCGATGCGTGCGCAAAATGCGGCGTTATCGAGCGTTCGGGTCACAAAGGGGTTCCCTATGGGCTGTTCCTATTAATGTAGGAACTCGACTCGAGTTTCATGTGTCGATCCTAATCAACTCAACAGAACATCGAGGATTTCGGACCGCCCATGCGAAACTCGAAGGAGTGACGAGGTGGCTCGAATTTTCTAAATGGTGTGGGTTCCGTACTAGTCTTCTAAGAGAGTCGAACAAGGGAAGCCTAAAGCTAGACCCTAGGCTCTAAGGAGAGACAAAAATGAGACCTCATCCAAAAATGAGGTCAACAGTACGTCATGATTAGCATGAGGCTTGAGCATAGAGCAATTGGAAACAAGATCTTCGGGTATTTGAAAGGCTTCCAAATAGCTTTATGCTTCAGTACTGATAAACTCGTGATTTTATTGGTTTTTTTTAAGTATTTGAAAGGCCTCCAAGCTAATTTTTGGTTGTAGTGCAAATAAACTTATGTTATTTNGCGTCATGATTAGCATGAGGCTTGAGCATAGAGCAATTGGAAACAGGATCTTCTGGTATTTGAAAGGCTTCCAAATAGCTTTATGCTTCAGTACTGATAAACTCGTGATTTTAATGGTTTTTTTTAAGTATTTGAAAGGCCTCCAAGCTAATTTTTGGTTGTAGTGCAAATAAACTTATGTTATTTNCATGATCATGGAAGGCGGTTTAATGAATAAACATTTGAATAATTTCAATATTGCAACAACCAGTTGTGTTATGTGATTATTAGTTTGATGACGAGGTCAATGCACTATTAATCCTATATTCATTGTCAGATAATTGGGATAAATTAGTCATGGCTGCAAGCAAGGCAGCATGAATATAGACTTTGATTACATTATGGGGTTAGTGATGAATGAAGAAGTTCGCAAGAAGGTGAGCGATTGAACTTCAAATTCTGCTTTGAGTTTTGAAAACAAAATAAAGAAAGAATATTGATATAAACACGGGCAGAGACAAATTCAAGTATATAAGAGAAAATTCAAGTCATGGTGAGGAAATAACAAAGGTGAATGCTAGAACTGCATGAAGAAATGTCATTTCAAGAAAAATTGCAAAACTCCAAAAAAGGTTGGTGGTGGAGATCAACATCGAAAGCTCTTTACAAATATCTCCACAGATGAAATCCAAGGTGACTCCTTTTTTTTGTCCATAGATAGTATAGAATCTTGAAAAGTAGAATCAAGTGTCTCTTTTCATGCTTGCCTCGACAAATAAGTGTTTAAAAACTACGCTCATAGTGATTTAAATAAGGTGCATTTGGAAGATAATAAGGCATGTAGCCTTATTGGAAAGAATAATGTTGATATTAGGTTGTCAAATAGATTAATCTAGAAGCTCACCGAAGTTAAACATGTTACATGTTTAAAAGATAAATTTATTCTCATTGTGACAACTTGCAAGAATGTGGCTACACTCATAGGTGATTCGTGAAAAGTGGTCGGAGAGGCAAGGTGATGACTCGGGANATAGAAGCTCACCGAAGTTAAACATGTTACATGTTTAAAAGAGAAATTTATTCTCATTGTGACAGCTTGCAAGAATGTGGCTACACTCATAGGTGATTCGTGAAAAGTGGTCGGAGAGGCAAGGTGATGACTCGGGACAATATTGAAGGCATTTTTTACTTGATTAATGAGATTATTGAATTTATTAATGTAGTTGGAAAAAAGATTGATGCATGTCTTTAGAACTGAAGGCTTAATGCGAGCGAGAAATATTTCAAACCCTATTTCCTAAAAATAAGCTTCAAGATTTAAAGTCTATAAAGTTAAATTTTTGTGAAAAGTGTGTCTATGAAAAGCAAAAGAATGTTGCTTTATCGAAAAGTGGGTCAACGATGAAGCTNGGTCTTTAGTACTAAAGGCTTAATGCGAGCGAGAAATATATTAAACCCTATTTCCTAAAAATAAGCTTCAAGATTTAAAGTCTATAAAGTTATTTTTTTGTGAAAAGTGTGTCTATGAAAAGCAAAAGAATGTTGCTTTATCGAAAAGTGGGTCAACGATGAAGCTTAAAAAGTTGGAGTTAATGTAAACAGATAAATGTGGTCCTGCTCCAAATCAATCTATTAGAGGTTCCCATTATTTTGTTAATTTCATTGAAGATCACGCCAAAAAGGTATAGATATATTTCTTAAAGAATAAATTAGATGTATTAGATGTAATTAAGAAGTGATAGACCGTGATTGAGAATGACACAATTTTTTGAGGTTGAAGTGACTCATCAGATAATAGTGAAGAGTATCATGATTAGAGGTTTGAGAGTTATTGTGCTTAGAAGGAATCAGACATGATTTCACTATTCCAAGAACACAACAACAAAATGATGTAGCTAAGCACGTGAATAGAATCATCACAGAACATGAAAGAAGTATGGGATTACATGCATGCTTGCCAAAGCAGTTCTGAACAGAAGCAGTTAACAATACATTTTATCTAATAAATAGTAGTATGCCAGTACCTTTGAATGAAAGGTTATCTAAAAAAGTCTAGAGTGACAAGGAGATAAATCTATCTCACCCGAGAATATTTGAGTGTTAAGCATATGTTCATGTTGATGCATGATCTAAAGTAAGCTTGATTTGAAATATGTCAATTACACTTTCATTGAGTATGACTCAGAAGAATTTGAATATAAATTATAGAATTTTTATCAAAAAAAAGGGATATGAATTTTAATGAAATAATAATGTACAAAGGCAGGAGCATAATTCAAGATTTTTCATCAATTGCTTATGAAGAGTTCTCCAAATATGTTGAAATAGAAGATACTGATGATCGCCATGATAGAGAAATGAGAAGTGTTCAATCTGATGAAGCACGTGAAATTCCTCTATTACCTACTACTAAAGTCGGAAGGTTTAGTAGAGTCACATGATCGATACAGATATATTTTCCTTCTTTATATTATCTTTTGCTAATTGATAGTGGTGGACGATGGTATTATAAAGCGACCACTCAAGTTAAATACTCAAAGGAGTAGGATTTTGTCATGGAATACGAGATGCATTTACTGAAGTCAAATTAGAATTGAAATTTCGTTGAATCACCAAATGGTAAAAAGACACTGCACAACAAGTAGATTTACAAACTGAAAGAAGAGTCGGATACTAGCAGGCGCTAGAGGCAAGGCTTATTGTGAAAGGTTTTTAGTAGAAGGAAGAAGTGGAGTACTCAAATATATTTTCTTCTGTATTAAAAATTACGACTATCAGAGTTGTGTTGAACTTGGTAGCAAAGAAAGATCTACATATAGAGTAGATGGGTGAAAGAACATATTTGTTACATGATGAGTTGGAAGAGGAAATGTATGTAGTGCAACTATAGGGACATGAAGTTCCAGGAAAAAAAAGACATGATCTGTAGACTGAAGAAGAGTCTTTATAGTTTAAAACGGGTCCCAAGATAGTGGTATAGAAAGTTTTACAGATTTAAGTTAGATGGTGGGTACTTGAGGTGCCAAGTAAACTACTATTGTTTCATCAAATATTTTTGTAATTATTATATTGTGCTTATATTGTATGCAGATAACATGCTGATTGTTGAAAGAAATATGAAAATAATCAGAGACTTGAATGAGCAATTATCAAAGGAGTTTGAGCCGAACGATTTAGGTTCAACCAAGAAGATCCTTGATATGGGATTAGTACGGAAATGAGTGCAGGTACTTTGAAGTTATCTCAGGCATAATATGTTGAGAAAGTCCTATAAATATTCATCGTGAGTGAGGCAAACAAGTTTGCACTCCCTTAGATAGTCACTTCAAGCTATTTAAGAAAAAATAGCTTAAGTTTGAAGCAGAGCAAGCAAAAATGAAAAGAATCTCTTACGCATCGATTGTTAGAAGTTTTAAATATATAATGATATGCACGAGATTAGATATTACACATGCAGTAGGAGTGGTCAGTAAGTACATGAGTAATCTATGAAAGTATCATTGGGATGCGATAAAGTGGATTCTTGGATACTTGAGAGGAACAATCAACAAGACATATCATTTAGTAAATTTCAAGATTCTTGAGAGTATGTCAGTGTAGTGTAATGTGTACATTTTTCCTCATTTCATATTCAATGTCTTAGTATAATGTGGCTTCATGAGTTTTATCCGTCCTCGGGTTTTTTCATGTCGCATTTTTTGTTCTATTCTGGATTTAATTTTTGTGTGTTTTTGCTCTATTTGTTTATTTCGGGTCTCTCAAATTTGTATTTTTCCGTAAATTATGGGAAGTTGAAAGTTNAGTAAATTTCTGGCGAGGGCTCCTCCATCTTAAGGCAAAGCTTATAAGCGGTTTCCAGAGCGTTTTCGGAGTAGGGCAGATGTTTCGGCGATAAGAGGAGGGGTAAGATGCGAGGACAGGAGCGAAGCGGGGGACGGCGATGGTGGTCGCCGCCATTGGCCGGAGGCGGAGGAGCATCAGAGCTATTAAAGGGATAGAATGTCTATCGGATGGACGAGGAAGAAAGGCCAAGGGCGCAGAAGCACGATTGCAGAGCTCCACCGGACTGGATTGAGGGTTCAGCTTATTGGGCCTAACCTCAGGTTGGTTACTAACTGGGCTGTTTCATGGGCCAAAGCCTCATTGTTATTCTTTGTTATGTTGGATGTTTTACATGCATATCACATAGGAATTGATTGGTATGTATGAAATGTCTCATATTCTTTTTGTGAATACTTGAAACTTTTTTCATAAATTCATCTTGCCATTGGGAGGTGAAATATCATGTGTGAGTAAAAAAGTTAAAGCATAAGTAATGTGTGAGTTTGAAATGATATATATATATATATNTGTAGGGATCACATGCTTATTTTTTACATATAAATTTTGTATAGGCAAGAATCATAAGGTTTAATTTAATGTAATTGTGAAAAATTCAACATACATTTTTTCCTTCATTTTGTTGAGATAATCAACTGACAAGTAAGTTACATGTAGAGAGGTGGAGGAGGAACAAAATGGGATAATTTTTTGTTAGTAAGGACATCATCCATTATAGCTCCTATATGGATGCCCTCAACAAAATGGGATATTCAAGCAGAGAAATAGAAACATTCCCAAAGTTACTCGTTCCCTTATTTTTCAAGCTAATGTTCCTCAACATTTTTTGAATGAGTTTGTCCTTACCACCACCCATCTAATATCTAACTAATAGAGTGCCCACAAAGTTCTCAAACTTTTGATCTCCATTATCCGTCTTAATGTCATGTTTTCCTACCAATCGATTCTTCTCCGTATTAGATTCCAAAATATGGTCTTTTAGCAAAACATTATCCTGACTCATAGTAAACTTGATACCCACTAAATTAAAGGTTTTTTGTCTGTTGTTCTGCCACTCAAAATAGTTATCACTGTCTTGATCCTACCACCAATGAAATTTATGTTAATGTTGGCGTTATCCTTTTTTGAAAATGTCCACTTCTTCCCTAACACTACCTCATCTGAGAGAGAGCTTGATTTTTTTGACATTGTTCTTTTTTCGACTCTGTTGTACATTCTTCCTACTTCTACGACCCTTACGTCTGATGCACCTTTAGTCCCACTAGATTTGCCACTAGCCAGGCCAAAATCACCACAATCATCGATTGGTGCCTATACTGGTCATACAAAACCCTATACTAAGACTTATCCCAATTACCTTATCATCAAGCCCACTGCCCAGCTGCAGCTCTTCAAGTCTAATCCTGTCAATGTCCTTGGAACGAGGCTCTCTCAACTTACGAGAGTCACTCCTTATCTGAGTGAAGATTTTAAGCCCCCCATTGAGGTATGCAAATAGGTACGACCAGCACTATTTATCCCATGGCAAAATATGTCTCTTTGCACAACATATCTCCGATTTACAAAGCATTTGTCACATCCTTGATAGAATGTTATCTCCCATCCACTATTGAGGCAACTTTGGTTGACCCGTCCTGGAAGGTTGTTGTCAAGGACTAGATGAATGTCCTTTGGCACAACCATACTTGAGACATGGTTGAACTTCCTAGAGAAAGAAAACAGTAGTTTGTAGATAGATTTTAGCGCCAAATTTAACCGTGATGAATCCTTGAATGCAAAAAGGCTTGGTTGGCAAAGAATATTCACAAATTTGTGGAGTTGACTATGAATAGATGTTTGCTCCGATATCATTCGAGTTTGTTATCCTTAGTCGTGAATCTGAATTGGCCATTACTTCTATTGGTTGTTTGTTGGGTATTCTCTTTAGAAGTTGGTGTTAGTTATCTACTCCGGTTCTTCGTCAGCCTCACCACTCTCTTCCCCTTTCAAATGAAGAGAGGGATTATATTCATAGTTTTTTGAGGGATTATCTTGGTCATTAGGGAAAAACTTCCTTAACCACCACGTCGGGTTGATTCTTTTGATGATATATTATTTTATCATTATTTAATTATCTTTGTGATATCAAAATTGAAGATTCTTGGGCTCATTAGATTTCTCTCGTTAAGACGCCAAATTTGATTATAAATATGTTAAATTTAGAGCTCATTTAGTTCTCCATTTTATGTTCCAGAGTTTCAATTACACATTAATGCTCGATATGGGCTTAATTGAATTTGTCTAAACCTCTTTTCGTGTCACTGGTATTGTCTTATACTAACACCCAGTTTGATTATCAACTTTTGGAGATTAGAGATTGGAAGATTAACATTTTGAATTTAGAAAAGCTCTTACCCAAAATGCATCAAGATTAAATGGCACCTTGACGTCTTCCTCTTTTGAAGAAATCATATTGTCATATAGAATGAAAGGAGTAATAGATCTAAAAGGACACAGTTGGTTTAATGCAAAAAAAAAAAAAAAGTATTGAAATTGAAATGAATGTGCACAAATAAATTTGTGAGAACTCATCATATATACTGAAGAACCATGATAAGTTATCATAAAAATTTAATATGTAGGTGTAAAATTTTCCCATAAATATTATATTATTGTTCTAGATTAATATGAGCTCAGAAAATGTTTATTGTTCTAGATTAATATGAGCTCAGAAAATGTACTAGTGTCAAAATTTGTGTGTTAACGAAGCCTCTTCAATACTGCACCTACGCTAATTCATCTCTCTCCCTCCCCACTTGCGCTCGGCCGCTCCTGCATTCCCTCTCCTATGCTACGCCTCCAAGTGTAATGTGTATATTTCTCCTCATTTTATAGTGAATGTTTTAGTGTAATGTGGCTTCATGAGTTTTATTCGTCCTCGGGTTTTTTCATGTCACATTTTTGTGTTCGGTTCTGGATTTCATTTTTGTATGTTTTTCTCTATTTCGGGTCTCTCAAATTTGTATTTTTCCGCAAATTATGTGACGTTTAAAGTTCTCCCAACACATATTTGATTCTTTTCTATGTGAAATGAGAAAATGAGCAAATGAAACAAAAAAAAAAAAGTCTGAAAAATCTTAAATAGATGTTGAGGAATTATATCAACAAATAAATTATTAGGATTACATGTGGTTTTACATATAAAGTCTGGGAATATTACTATTGATGTTCCCCATCTGGTTCTGGAACCAAAGGCATATGAGGTATGATAGAACCAACATTATCTCCAACTTTATATCGACTTTCTGAATGCAATTGCTTCTGCCTCTTTATAAGACGATAAGCAGTTCGACGATCGCTCTGAGCATCCTCATTAGAAGGCTACATAAAGTCATGAAAAATATGAAATAGATTACTGCAATCAAAAACTCATTTAGAATGGTTGTATATGTCTATCAAAAAGAAAAAGTATCAAAATATTCCTCTAAATTTTTTGTAGGGAGTTATTTTAGGCACAAAGTCTATAAAAATGTTAAATTAGTTCTCAAATTCTTCTAATACAGATTTAAATGGTCCTCCATGGGATCATTCAAGTTTTAACCTATATTAAATGACTCTGAGGACTAATTTGACAGTTTTATAGACTCTGGGACTAAAATGATCTCATATAAATAGTTAAGGGGCTATTTTGACACTTGTCTAGAATTTTTATGAGAAAAATAGATTTTTATAAAGTTGCTATGATATATTAGATATTTTTCTCTTCTAAAAAGCAAGATCTCAGCTTTCTTATGACAGCCACACTCTATCAACAAGTTAAAAGTAAGAGGTAAGAAGAAAAATATATGATTCATTTGGGGTTAGGTTTTTTGTTGTTTTGCTTTTCAACCATCTCTGCATTTCTGTTTGACTATTAATTTATATTTAATTTATAAATAAAAAATTTGATGAAATGCAACTTTTTATAATCATATCTATCAGACTCATAAGAAAGTTATCATCTATTTTTAAAGAAAAAAAATGATAATACCTATAGCAACTTTCAAAAAAGCTGCTTTTACCACAGCAGTTCTACAACCATACTTAATGGACTCTTACTCAAATAAAAGTATGATGGTCATCTGGAAAAAAATTAAAAAAAAGTTGTCTAAAACAGATACCAATTTATAACAGAATTCAGAAATCTGCAAGAAACATATTTCCTTTTAGGGACATTTACATAAATATCACACGATTCTTATGTATTTACATATCTAACAGCTAAACAATCAGATTTACATGCATACCAATCAAATTTTTAACATCTAATAAAAAAAAACCACCATAGTTACCTTTCTAAAAGTGACATACTCATGCATAAGTTTATAACACCAAAGTTTTTTATGTGTAAGCATCAAGCTTTAGAAGTTAAATATGTAAATACATAAAGAATTGTGTGGTATGTATGTAAATTTCCGTTCTTTTTATAATTTTAAAGTATTTAAGCGTGTACCTGAATCAACAGAGCTTTGTCAAAGCTTTCAATTGCCATACCAGGTTCTCCAAAATTTAACTGTGCCCTGCCAAGTGTGATCCAAGCCTGAGAAAAGTAAACCAACGACGAGATTAAATACCTGTTAAATAATCTCATTTAAATATAATTAAAAATTCACCAATAAACCACTAGATTTTCTATTATGAATTAGCTACAAATTGAATTGCATAGAGATGTGGTTTATTAACAAACCTCAGACCAAGCAGGTTCCAGTTCTGTAGCCCCTGAAAAGTAAGACCAAAAAAAAAAAGTTGTTTAAGTTGATATTTAGACGATTTATAGTATTTTTCTATTTTGATCAAAAGAAGCAAATTCTGCCTAAATTACAAGAATATCAGCCGTGAATCTAATTTTTATGCAAGTGCTATTTTGCATCTTATCCTAAAACATAAGATAAACTGCATAAATGGGAGCACAACTAAGTTGATAAAACTTTCTATTTAACTCCTTTAAATGGTGATTTGCCAGAAATAGTTCGGAAGGCGAAGCATGCCTCTTAGAAGCACTCCAGATTATTTCACAACAAGGTTCTAATTCATGTCCCTGAGCTTGATGCTAAAATAAATGAATAAGTTTTGTTAGGCTATAATCATGAAAAATTTAGATACATATAAACTTTGGGACCTTAAAAATAATTTATTAAGTATGTACCGCTAAATTCATATGTATTTACATATCTAACATCTAAACTTTACTTTTTACAATTATACCATCCAAATCATTCGTATCACATAAAAAATACCAGTATTTTAACTTTTAAAAAGTGAAATACAACTTTTTTTGCATAGACAAGGTGGCTTTTATACAAAACTTGAAGTTTAGATGTTAGATATGTAAATAGATTAGAATTAAGTGGTATGTATGTAAATCAATTATTTTGGTCAAAGATGGTCTTACTGCTTGAGATTGGTGCACTAGTCACTTTTAAGAATCCGCTAGAGAGCACTAATTTTAAAATAAAGAGCATAGTGTTAAAATAGTCCCCTAATTAATTACATGGGGTGGTCATTTCATTCTCAGAGACTACAAAAGTGTTAAATTAGTCCATAGACTCTTTAAATTGGTGCTAAAAATAATCCTCTGTGGGTATTATTTCAAAACTATTTCGACACCAATTTAAAGGGTATGGAGGCTATATTGACACTTTCATAACCTTTGCGACTAATATGACTCCATACAAAGAGTTGGGGAATTATTTTAACGCTTTATCATAAAATAAATATTCTTTAAATGATGGAGATGAGCCAAAGAAAAAATACTTGATAGAACCAAAAGAAAGAAAAAAATATGGTAGCTATAAAATTGAAAATGCAATCACTTCATGTGAATCATACCATTGAGTTGGTCAGGTTTAAAGAGAAAATAAGCTTTGAAGGACAGGTGGGTGTATAGATTGAAAATCGACAAAAATAACTTGAATCCAATTCATAAAATAAAATTTATTGTGGAAAGTTTTGTTCAAAAGTAAGGTTCTGATTTTAATTGTCTTCTTATGAAAGTTAGGAAAATTAACATACACACCACATGATTCTTCTGTGCTTACATATCAACACCTAAATTTTGATATTTAAATTTATAGCACTTTGATATTATAAATCTATGTATGGAAAGGTCTAT
Source organism: Phalaenopsis hybrid cultivar (assembly GCA_002079205.1). NCBI lineage: Eukaryota > Viridiplantae > Streptophyta > Magnoliopsida > Asparagales > Orchidaceae > Phalaenopsis > Phalaenopsis hybrid cultivar. The sequence goes on from JXCR01090638.1 coordinate 82,542, forward strand.
TTGGCCTTTAAAAAGTTAATAATAGTGGCATTTTTTTATGTGATGTTAAAAATTTGAGTGGTATAAATATCAAAGTTTAGGTCTTATATATGCAAGTTTGAGCTAGGAGATTGAATAACTTAATGTAAAGACCACTCTACTTTATGGTGACTTGGAAGAGGGGGTTTATATAGGACAATAGCATTGTTTCAAAAAAGCAAAACTAAAAGATTATGCAAGTGAAGAAAGAGACTATATTTTTTAAAACATATCATAGTGGTGTATGAGTATAAGAAAACCTCTTGGTATATTAACATCAAAAGATATTTGATAATAGTGACATTATTCTTCTATTTTATGTGGATGTTAGCTTGATGTCGGTCGTGATGCTAACAAAATTGATATGTTGAAGAAAGAGGTGAAAATATAAATTGTAATGAAAGAGAAGAGTTGACATCCACTATCATTGTAATGAAAATCTCTCGAGGCAATAAACATGGAAAGTGATTATTCTTATGGGATAATTGTAAATATGAACGAGGCTAATAGTGAGCTCTCCTCAACACTTTAAGCTAAATTCAATTGTATGTACTGAAAGCAAGGAAGGAAGAAAAACATGAAAAATATTTCTTTGTACTTCAAATGTTGGCAATTTGATGTATGTTATGATTAGCATGAGGCTTGAGCATAGAGCAATTGGAAACAGGATCTTCTGGTATTTGGAAGGCTTCCAAATAGCTTTATGCTTCAGTACTAATAAACTCGTGATTTTAATGGATTTTTTTAAGTATTTGAAAGGCCTCCAAGCTAATTTTTGGTTGTGGTGAAAATAAACTTATGTTATTTAGTTACATTATACTTAGTAGGTTGGATATCTAGATTCAAAAAGCTCTACTTTATGCTACTTTGTATTTTTTTTTGTGGTGGAAGTAATTTCATGATTGTGTAAGTTGCAATAAGTGTATAGTATTCTCAAATACAAATGTTCAATACATAGTTGTCAAAAAAGCATGATGGCTAATAGTCCATGGACTATGTTCATAACGGGTCCATGTTATCAAAGAAAATAACTCACAAAGCGAATGGACAATCAACCATAATAACATGACCAATTGATCAACCCAACCAAGTAGTTACGAGCAACAACTCGCCTATGGTGATATGCTCGTGGACATCCCCACAAACTAAGGCATCCCTGTAACTCGTCAATGAAGCATAATCACCTCACGGCCAAGTTGGCAGGACTCCCCTTAAGGCATATTCACATAAGAAGATCATTTTTCCATGTGGCCAAGTTGACTAACAGACACATCACAAGTAAGCTACGCTTGAGGAAACATATTTTACAAAAAACAGTTATTTACACAGAGGAATAATGATATAAAAATAATGAGCATTTGTATTTGAGGAAATGCAGTGATGTTAGATATGGAATGTTTTGGAATCTATAATAGTATCTCTTCGGAATATACAGATATAAATTGATCGGATTGATTGTTAGATATTGCTTTGTTTTTAATTTAAATTGGGTTTCTTCCATCCATCTGCAATGTTTTTAGCTCGCTTGTAAGCCTTAGCTTAGCTAGAAGAATTGTGTGTCTCACTATTTTCTGTATAGTGAAAGGTTCTAAGTGGTTTTCATCTCATGATCTTTCCCTTCAACTAGGTAAAATCATGATCTTTGTAAACACTGATGCTGAATTACACCAATTAAGTAACACACACACACACACACACACACACACACACACACAGAGATATATATATATATATATATAT
>JXCR01090638.1:84518-98993 GCA_002079205.1 Phalaenopsis hybrid cultivar
CAACAAGATTGCTTCTATTCAAATCAACCTCGGCAAGCTGGATGCCCTCGGACTCAAAGGACTCGGCGAGCTGCTGGGAATCGGGGTCTGAAGCTGGAGTATCTGTACAATCATGATTCAGAGGTCCGGCTTCCTCCTCTGCGGATTCGAACGGGAGATTAGGTTTTGACGATATCAAATTGGATAGAGGCCTCTTCTTTCCACTTTCGTCCTTCTTCTTCCACACGATCTTCATTCCGCTCTCTCCTGGGCTGTCACAAAAGGTCGAAGTTGTGTTCGGCTTCGTTCGTTCGAAAAGCACGAGCAAAATTAATATTTTTTTTCGGTTTATTATTTGTAATATAAAATAATTCAAAATAATTATATATAAAAAATTTATCATATTTTAAAAATAATTATATACTCTAAAAATTGATTATATTTTAAAAATTTTAATCCTATAAATTATAATCGAATCTTCAGGTTCAAATCTTATAATATATTAAATTATATAATTTCTTATTTATCTTCAGTTTCGTCTCTTAGCTTAATTTTTCTTATGTTTCTTTTAAATATATTTAGTTTCTTTGAGTGAAATCTAGTTTTTGGGAGTAAAATCTCTCATATTGCCTCTAGATCTATTTTTTTTTATGGATGAAATATGATATTATGGTTTTATTATAAGTTGTGTTTCGACTATTTTGCGTTTGTATAGTGATTCATACAGGTTTAAACATTAATTTGATATAGGTCTAAGTTTTTGAAATATTTTGAACAATTTGAATAATTCAAACAATACAATCAAATTTGTAAGATTTCAAACAATTTTAATAATTAGAATAATTCGAACAATTTGAACAATTCAAACATTCCAAACATTTCAAATATATTTCAAACAAATCAAACCAAACACAAATAGTAACTTCACGAACAATTTAAAACACAAACATATTTCAAACACACGTAATTTCAAACAAACCGAAGAGCTTTGTTTGTTCGTGTTTGGTTCGTTTGCACCCCTGCTCCTCTTCGCTCCAGGATCGGACAGTCAGCGGTGGAGTTTTTTTTTTCACCTTAAAAATACGTACAACCCCATCATGCGATCGTCTGAATACCTCAAAAATTGTGCTCTATCCAGTCGTATTCATTCGTGATTCAAATTTATCATATGGTTTTTTGAGTTTTTTGATTCTCTTGCTCTAAGTGACCACAAGTGTTTAGGATTTTCAAAATCGAACTAATATAAGCATGGTTGAGCTAAGCTTTTTTGCCACTGAATGTGCTTAAGGTTTTGGCATATTTGTCACCGACATTTTGACATTGGTGTTTTGACACCGCTGCTTTGATATCGGGACTCAAGAAACCGCCTTATAAGGTCTGCATATGTTTCTAACTAGTTTTGGTTGCAAAATCCTCTAAGCAAATTTTGTAGTTCAATATACAATGCTTACATTTCTATGTTAGTTGTAATATATACAATGAAGAAAAAGAAAAACAACAAGGAAAAATATAAGAAATCAAGGAGGAAAACAATTAGTCGTTATTTATTTAGGATTTAGGGTCTATTTTTTTTAAACAATAATTTTAATTGCTCATTTGTAGTAATTTGTTCAATGTAAAACTTCGTTTGATGCAATATTATTTCCATATTCATATGTTCATTGTAAAATTTTGATTTGTCTCTGTTATGAGTTATAATAGGAAATAATGTATTCCTTTGAGATGTGATGAATAAATTATTTCCTTATAATTAAAGAGATATTTTCTTGAATTTTGAATTATTGGTTTTCTGATTTTATGTTATTTTCTATATCTCTTAATAATTAATATGAATTGATTATTGGATGTATCAGGTTATATATATTTTCTTTTTATTTTTTCTATTAAAGGGTTCTTGTAAGAGTTATTTATACACTCGTTCATATAAATGAAACAATCAAGTAATCCATATTATTTCGCATTATTCTGAATTTCAACAGTTTAATTTGTTCATTGTAACATTTTCAAATATTTCATTACAATCATATGTACTATTGACTTTATAATATTGAAGCAATGGATTTTATTTTGGGACTTTTACATGTTTAATGTGTTTGGAAAATAGAAAGTTGTCTGAATTCAAAATATTATTTTATATCATTGTTTAGTCTTCAAAAAATAGCCAATGTAAAAAACTATTTGCAAGTACCCCTCTATACCATCATGAATCACCATAATGTCATCATTTTAACATCATAACACAACTTTAATATTAACACACAACAACAATTCCATTATAAGAGAGCCACACTAACATCATAAGAGAACCAAAGCCCAACATCTAGCCCTCTGACAGCTAATTTTAACATCTTTACCTGATACAAATCCCCTGCACTATCTGCTATAGAGAATTGTGCACCATCTCCTCACACTCCTTTTCCACCCCCATCTCCAGCTCCAACTCCAGCTAAACATCAATTAGGAATAGAAATTAATGAACTTTTCGGTAACTTATAAGCCAACATAACCAAAAAAATGAGTTGAAGAATACAATTAACCAATTGGAAAAAAATGTTATAAAATAATGAGAGAGCATAAAGGAAAACCATTATACAAATCATAACTATGCGGCTTGGTCTGACGGGTAAAATCAAGACAAAGCCGCAAAAAGGGGAAATTGGAATTCTCTTACATAGAATTTCCAATCAAGAATAGAAAAACTGAGGTCACCATAGCCAAGCCATAAGACAATGAAGTTGAAAAAGAGGATACTGGGAAGCATCAAAAACACCTGAATCTGCTTCAGTAGAGGAAGAAAAGAAAAAGGAACCAAATGGAACATAATTTTTGGGTCTCGAGAAGTGGAATAAGGTTTTGTTCTTATGGAGGAGGTAAAGGGGGAGACGATTTGCATAATATTTGTTGATGACTGCCCAAATAAGTTATATTAATTTTAATGTTTACCATTGCATTACACTTTATTCTAAAGTACCTTTTGTATTTTGAAGATGACGCATCAACAAGCAAAGACAATTATGAACTTCCCAACAAACGATGAGACATTATTGCATATGACAGAGGTCATTGATGTCTGTTGTCAAATTTTTACTGATAAGTAAGTATTTCTTTACAAATTCATATTACTTGCAACAATAAATATATTTGTATATCAATTGTTTTTTCTATCATTACCTCATATATGACACGATTTAATTTTTAAGGAAAATCCATGTGCAATATCTAATTATTTGATTGATGCTATGTTAATGAATAAAGAGTTGGGCAACAAGTATGTTGATGCATTCACATTTTTATTGGCTGATAGAAGAAATAAAAATCCTAAATCATACGATCTAAAATTTATTGGGTTAGTATAACACATCATTATAGTTTATATTATTCAAAAATAATTTACACCTTCGCTTGTATGTAAATAGCATAAAACAACAAAATTTTGCAAGCTTGTTTCCAACAAAAAATTAAGGGCGTGAATTTCATAAACCACCTCAAAAAAGAAAATTTGAAAAAACACTTATTTTATTGATTCCAATAGTCCATGACAGACACTGAAGTTTACTAGTTGAGGAGTAGAAGTTGTAAAAAAGGTTCCTATAAGACTCACTTCCCAAAAAAGCTCACAAACAATTATGTTATGATATTGTGAGAAAATGCATTAACACATTATTCAAAATGTTTTTCATCTGTTTAGTTTTTAAATTTGAACTACCTGACACAACTTTTCATTTTCAAGGTCAAAGTCGATGTTGAAGATGTATGCTCTGCATTTGAGACTGATCCTGGTACATGACCAATCAATTTAGATAGAGGACTACCAACATAGAAGATCAATATTGATTTGTGAAATGTTTGTCTGTAAATACATGAAAATTTGATGGACACTTGAAAATAAATTGGGATGATTGTAAATGTGGCAGCTTAACATGCTAAAATTTAGAGTCGAATTTATTTATGAACTCTGTGTTAGCGTTAAAAAATCGTTCATCATCAAAACTCCATGAATGTTTTAGAATGTGGATGGATAGGTTAGACCACTGACATATATAATTTTTGACTTGTTTATAACAATTAATATTTATAATTGTTTATAAATTTTTTATAAATGTATATATTCACTCTTTGATATACATTGTGTTGCATAGGCTTGGATATACATTGTATCCACCATAATACCACAATAAGTATATCACTAAATATCACAAGAATACCACAAAATACCACTAAAAGAAAACTAAAAGATCACATTAATATAGTCAGATTACCACCATAATACCACGGGAATACCATCAGTTAACAATACGAATACCAACAAAATATCACACTCATACCACTCTAATACCACCAAAACTAAAAAAAATACTCATATGATATAAAAAATATATCACTAAAACACTACAATAATACCACAAGAACACCACCAACAAATAATCAGAATACTGCCAAAATTAAACCAAATAATGCACAAAATACCACAAGAATATCACTAAAATACCATAATAATATCATCATAATATCACTACAAGAATACCAACTGAATACAATAAAAATACCACCACAAGAAAACCACTCGAATACTACAATAATATCATTACACGAATACCACTAAAATATTACTATAATACTATCACCAGCATACTACTGTCGTTCTTGTGGTATTATGATAATATTTTGGTGATATTATTGTGGCGGTATTCTACTGATATTCATGTGGCATTGAGGTAGTAATCTTGCGGTATTTTATGATATTCAGGTGGTATTATGTTGGTATTCTCACATTATTCTATTGACATTATTATGATACTCATGTGATATTTTTATGATATTCTAGCGGTATTTTGGATGGTAATTTGGTGTATTGTAGTGGTATTCTTATTGTATTATGACTGCATACTTATAACATGCTTATATTATTCAGGTGATATTCTGGTGTAATTTTAGTGGTATTATAGTTGTATTGTTGTGGTATTCTAGTTATATCTTAAATGTATTCTAGCGATATTTTTGTTTAATTTTTGTGGTATTCTAGTGAGATTCTTGCGGTATTTTGATTGCATTCTTGTGGTATTTATGTGATATTTTTTTGAGAACTTTGGTGGCATACTTGTGTTTTTGTGATAACGCACTAGTGCTTTTTATAGCCTTATTATGAATGTGTTATAAAGTTAATGTTTTTAAGCAAAAATGAATGTTTTAAGGACTATAAATTACGAGGCATCAAAATTATTATTATTATTGGTTCACAATTACAAAATATATCATTCCATTCAATCAATGAAATCCATCATTAAACTGATTTAAGTTTACATTGGTTGTGGTGCACTAGAGCATGTGAAGAGTTTCTAACCGATAGTCCATCATTAAGAAGTCCAATTTCAAAAAAAACTTACAGTCGAATTGGTCGGCTCGATGAGACGGATCAAATAATATCAAAATTGGTTTAATCTAAGTCAAATCAAGCTTAAATCAAGTTATTAACCCACTTTTGAAAGCTTTTTTGGCATATTTGGATGCTAAAACAGATGTTAAATCAATGAGCTTATTTTTAGATCGAGCATCTCGGCGAGACGGATATAACAAACCTGATTTCACTCAATTCAAACATCGTTAAGTAACTCAAATATCTTTTAAACGTCTTCTGATTAAAGAAAACTCTCTAGACTGTCTAATTAAAGCGGTTCATATTGATTTGTTAATTGCAGATTAAACTTTATAAAGTAAGCTCCACCGCTCTCATGAGAGAGGGATGAGAACTTGAAGCCTGAAGAGAACTCTCAAAGCTTTGAGAATAACTGAAGCCCAGCATAACTTATGTCGCAGTCGATGACCGCCAACCACCATCCACCACCATTTGTCAGGCCCCGCCCGTTTCTTGCAACAAATACATCTGTAAGTCGACATTTTAACTTGGGAGACCTTATAACTATTTACAGCCCGTGGGACAAGTCGTTGTGATTGTAATCATAATTTGACAGTTAAACTTTTAAGCTGGGTCGGGCCATGTGGTTTTTTCCTTTTTATGAGTTTTCACGCAAAAATTTATCGTGTCCCTAATAACTATTTTTTTAAGCGTGTGCTGAATCTTCGTACTATGCTAAGATGATAATACATTACTTTATTATTGCAAATTTTATAGCATACATCAATTATTACTTTATATATTTTTAAAGTGAATTTAGTGTGTATAATTAAATAAAATGTTATATAATTTATGATAATTAAAATTTAAGGAATATTTTTTAACATGATGAGCAACCATTCTTAAATTCATATTTACTAAATTTCCATTTATTTATATATCTAAGCTTTACATTTTAATTTTTATTTAAATACAATTTTATCTTTGCATGAAAAAATTGTATTTGAGTTTTTAACATTTAAAATATTATTACTTCTGGCATGATTAAAAAAATTGGCTTGCATAAGTATAAAATACAGACTTTAGGTGTTAGATATTTAAATACACAAGAGCTCGGTGGTATATATATCACAGCGCATAAAAGAAATGGCAGAAGGTGCTAGGTGCTGACTGGAGCCGTCTGTCAGCTGTTCACTTCTTAGGGCGCGTGCTCACCCCAGGCATGGCCGAACGGCTCTCCTCCTCCACTTCCGTCTGTTGCATCGGCGCATGCTTAATCCGCTCGGCATCCAAGCGGAACTTGATCCGATCAGCTCTCCCGTTTTTGTCCCCTCGCGTTCTGCCCTCATTTCGATCTGTCGTCGTTCCCCCCCGGTCGTCGGCGCTCGACCCTGCTTGTCTCCGGTTCTTCCAGGTACGTCTCGACTTGTCTACTGCATTTGTTATTTGCTATATCGGCTCGTCGGCGGAAGTTCTTCTGACGGGCATTGGGGATTCACAGAGGGCTGGTGGACGCNTGGTACATGACCAATCAATTTACATAGAGGACTACCAACACAGGAGATCAATATTGATTGTGAAATGTTTGTCTATAAATACATGAAAATTTGATGGACACTGAGAAAATAAATTGGGATGATTGTAAATGTGGCAGCTTAACATGCTAAAATTTAGAGTCGAATTTATTTATGAACTCTGTGTGTTAGCTTTAGAAAATCGTTCATCATCAAAACTCCATGAATGTTTTAGAATGTGGATGGATAGGTTAGAACACTGACATATATAATTTTTGACTTGTTTATAACAAATAATATTTATAATTGGTCATAACTTTTTTATAAATATATATATTCACTCTTTGATATACATTGTGTTGCATAGGCTTGGATATACATTGTATCCACCATAATACCACAATAAGTATATTACTAATATTCCACAAAAATATCATAAGAATACCACAAAATACCACTACAATACAACTAAAAGACCACATTAATATAGTCAGATTACCACCATAATACCATAGGAATACCATCAGTTAACAATAAGAATACCAACAAAATATCACACTCATACCACTTGAATACCACCAAAACTANCGATTACCACTAATCGAACAAAACTCAAATAACACATAGGAAACAATGCCACCAAATTTTTACTGACACATTATTACAAAAAATGCATCACAACACCACCATATTATCAAAATAATTGACATCACTTTACAAATTAAAATTCACAAGATCATCACCAGAATACCGCCAAAATAAACACCACAAAATAACAAATAAAACATTAATAAATCACCAAAATATCATCAAAACATCACTAGAATATCACCACCACAACAATAGAATATCATCATAATNTATATGTTCATTGTAAAATTTTGATTTGTCTTTATTATGAGTTATAATAGAAAATAACGTACTCCTCTAAAAAAATGTGATGAATAAATTATTTCCTTATAGTTAAAGAGATATTTTCTTGGANCAAATGTTCATTGTAAAATTTTGATTTGTCTTTATTATGAGTTATAATAGGAAATAACGTACTCCTCTAAAAAAATGTGATGAATAAATTATTTCCTTATAGTTAAAGAGATATTTTCTTGGATTTTGAATTATTGGTTTTCCGATTTTTTGTTATTTTCTATATCTTTTAATAATTAATATAAATTGATTATTAGAGGTATCATGTTATATATCCTTCATTTCATATCATTTCCTTTTTATTTTTTCTATTATAGGATTCTTGTAAGGATAATTTATACCCTCGTTCATATAAATGAAACAATCAAGTAATCCATATTATTTCGCATTATTTTGAATTTCANTTTCATTTCATATCATTTCCTTTTTTTTTTTTCCTATTATAGGATTCTTGTAAGGGTAATTTATACCCTCGTTCATATAAATGAAACAATCAAGTAATCCATATTATTTCGCATTATTTTGAATTTCAACAGTCTAATTTGTTCATTGTAACATTTTCAAATATTTCATTACAATCATATGTACTGTTGACTTATAATATTGAAGCAATGAATTTTATTTTGGGAGTTTTACATGTTTAATGTGTTTGGAAAATAGAAAGTTATCTCAATTCAAAATTCTATTTTATATCATTGTTTAGTAATCGAAGAACACTCAACGTAAAAAATTATTTGCAAGTACCCCTCTATACCACCATGAATCACCATAATGTCATCATTTCAACATCATAATACAACTTTAATATTAACACACAACAATATCAATTCCACTATAAGAGAACCACGATAACATCATAAGAGAACCATAAATACCATCATAATTCAAATAGATTACCACTAATCGAACAAAACTCAAATAACACATAGGAAACAATACCACCAAATTTTTACTGACACATTATTACAAAAAATGCATCACAACACCACCATATTATCAAAATAATTGACATCACTTTACAAATTAAAATTCACAAGATCATCACCAAAATACCGCCAAAATAAACACCACAAAATAACAAATAAAACACTAATAAATCACCAAAATATCATCAAAACATCACTAGAATATCACCACCACAACAATAGAATATCATCAGAATACCGTGTTAATATTATCAAATTTCATCACACGGGACATATATCAGAATATTACTAGAATATCAAAAAAATGCCACAAGAATACCACTAAAATATCACAAAATCATAATACCGACTGAATATCACCACATATTTTTTGTGGTATTAGGGTGGTATTGTGGTGGTGTTTTGGTAGTACTATTGTTGTATTTAGACAGTATTCTAGCTGTATTATGATGATATTTTTGTGATTTTTTATGTTATTTTGGTGGTTGGTGGTATTTTGTTGTTTTATTGATGTTATTTTGATGGTTTGTTTGTGATATTTTGGTTGTATTCTAATGAAATTATTGTGGTATAATGATAGTATTATTATGGTATATTGGTGTTAATTTCGGTGGTATTATGGTGGCATCATGCCTATTTTTTGTTGATATTATGATGATATTGTTCAATTTATTTGACTACATAAAACCTTTGTTATGTTACATTTTTGCCACTAATGTCTATTCTTTGACTGTGTAATACTCTTGCAGTGTCATGAACACAAGATTATTGACATGTAAATGCAGGCCCTCAATTGTTGGGTCTGTTGGTGATGCAACTTTTGTTTAGCTTAATGAAGAAAATAAAACTATTTTGAAAGATATACATCTCATTCAATTCTTCCACATTCCACCATACCAACAAAAAAATCCATTAGACCTCCAAAATTTGAAAGGTTCGGACATTGATCATAAAGTTATTAGAATATGTGGCATAGCCTTAAGCTTCAACTAGGACAATGTGACATTGCTCATTGGCATGTCTAATTGTGGAGAAACCATGCACTGGGATAAATTTTTCATATCAATTATANGCCACCATACCAACAAAAAAATCCATTAGCCCTCCAAAATTTGAAAGGTTAGGACATTGATCATAAAGTTATTAGAATATGTGGCATAGCCTTAAGTTTCAACTAGGACAAGGTGACATTGCTCATTGGCATGTCTAATTGTGGAGAAACCATGCACTGGGATAAATTTTTCATATCAATTATAAATTTTATTCAAATAAAGAATGACTTGTTTGCAGTTGTTTCAGGATAATGTTCAACGCCCTTTATAGAGTTGTATATAGAGTCTGTGTTGGCAAATATATTTTTTTCCCTCAAGCAATTATCATGTCTTGAGTGGCTTGTACAATTTTGGGGACAATGTAAATAACTTATCTTCCTTCAACTGGTCAACAACTACTTTTTGTTCTCTGGTTGAGCAATTTAATGTCATTGTCTGAAAAGCAAGGCAGAATCAGACCCTTGGATACATGTATGCCTTTGTTTTCTTGTTGACGGCTACTATGACTGACATAACAACAATCCTTTTACTCTTTTAAGACAAGTGACCTAATGAATTTTTCTTTTTAACAGTTTTGATTTTATGAGCGCAAATCCATCATCACTCCAACATCACGTAAAGCAAGGTCTCGAATGCTTAGGTGGTCTAAAATAAGGCCATGTATTACGAAGATGATGATTTTTTTTTTCTTTGTACTAACATCAAAACAAGTAACGGAGATATGAACCCTTTCTATAAAAAATATTTGGGTNCTTTGATTTTATGAGCGCAAATCCATCATCACTCCAACATCACGTAAAGCAAGGCCTCGAATGCTTAGGTGGTCTAAAATAAGGCCATGTATTACGAAGATGATGAATTTTTTTTTCTTTGTACTAACATCAAAACAAGTAACGGAGATATGAACCCTTTCTATAAAAAATATTTGGGTGATATTAGATTTGCCTACATAACATGATAATGTAGTTGTTTTATTTGTTATAGGTCTTTGATTCTTTTATTGATTTAGCTAGTGATAAACAATTACTTTTTTCTCCAATAAGCCATGGGTTAGGGAGCCCAACATATAGCCCTCTGACAGCTAATTTTAGCATCTTTACCTGATACACATCTCCTGCACTATCTTCTACAGAGAATTGTGCACCATCTCCTCACACTCCATTTCAACCTCCATCTCCAGCTCCAACTCCAGCTAAACATCAATTAGAAATAGAAATTAATGGATTTTTCCATAACTTATAAGCCAACATAACCAAATAAATGAGTTGAAGAATACAATTAACCAATTGGAAAAAAAATGTTATAAAAAATGAGTGAGCATAAAGGAAAACCATTATACAAATCATAACTGTGCGCCATGGTCCAATGAGTAAAATCAAGACAAAGCCAGAAGAAGAGGAAATTGGAATTCTCTTGCATAGAATTTCCAATCAAGGATAGAAAAACTGAGGTCACCATAGCCAAGCCATAAGATATTGAAGTTGAAGAAGAGGATACTGGGAAGCATCAAAGACACCTGAATCTACTTCAGTAGAGGAAGAAAAGAAAAAGGAACCAAATGGAACATAATTTTTGGGTCTCGAGGAGTGAAATAAGGTTTTGTTCTTATGGATGAGGAAAAGGGGGAGGCGATTTGCATAATATTTGTTAATGACTGCCCAAACAAGTTATATTAATTTTAATGCTTACCATTGCATTACACTTTAATCTAAAGTACATTTTGTATTTTGAAGATGGAGCATCAACAAGCAAAGACAATTATGAACTTCCCAACAAAGGATGAGATATTATTGCATATGACAGAGGTAATTGATGAATGTTGTCAAATGTTTACTGATAAGTAAGTATTACTTTACAAATTCATATTACTTGCAACAATGAATATATTTGTATATCAATTATTTTTTCTGTCATTACCGCAAATATGAGACAATTTAATTTTTAAGGAAAATCCATGTGCAATATCTAATTCTTTGATTGATGATCTGTTAATGAATAAACAGTTGGGCAACAAGTATGTTGATGCATTCACATTTTTATTGGCTGACAGAAGAAATAAAAATCCTAAATCATACGAATCTTACCTATATATATCTAAAACGTATTGGGTTAGTATAACACATCATTATAGTTTATATTATTCATAAATAATTTACACCTTCGCTTGTATGTAAATAGCATAAACCAACAAAATTTGGCAAGCTTGTTTCCAACAAAAAATTAAGGGTGTGATTTTCATAAACCACCTTAGGAAAGAAATTTTGAAAAAACACGTATTTTATTGATTCCAATAGTCCACTGCAGACACTGAAGTTTACTAGTTGAGGAGTAGAAGTTGTAAAAATGGTTCATATAAGACTCACTTCCCAAAAAAGCTCACAAACAATTATGTCATGATATTGTAAGAAAATACATTAACAAATTATTCAAAATGTTTTCCATATGTCTAGTTTTTAAATTTGAACTACCTGACACAACTATTCATTTTGAAGGTCAAAGTCGATGTTGAAGATTCCCACTCTGCATTTGAGACTGATCCTGGTACATGACCAATCAATTTACATAGAGGACTACCAACACAGAAGATCAATACTGATTGTGAAATGTTTGTCTATAAATACATGAAAATTTGATGGACACTGAGAAAATAAAGTGGGATGATTGTAAATGTGGCAGCTTAACATGCTAAAATTTAGAGTCGAATTTATTTATGAACTCTGTGTGTTAGCTTTAGAAAATCGTTCATCATCAAAACTCCATGAATGTTTTAGAATGTGGATGGATAGGTTAGAACACTGACATATATAATTTTTGACTTGTTTATAACAAATAATATTTATAATTGGTTATAACTTTTTTATAAATATATATATTCACTCTTTGATATACATTGTGTTGCATAGGCTTGGATATACATTGTATCCACCATAATACCACAATAAGTATATTACTAATATTCCACAAAAATATCATAAGAATACCACAAAATACCACTACAATACAACTAAAAGACCACATTAATATAGTCAGATTACCACCATAATACCATAGGAATACCATCAGTTAACAATAAGAATACCAACAAAATATCACACTCATACCACTTGAATACCACCAAAACTAAAAAAAATACTCATAGAATATCAAAAAAATATCACTAAAACACCACAATAATACTACCAGAACACCACCAACAAACAATCGGAATACCACCAAAATTAAACCAAAATATGCACAAAATACCGCAAGAATATCACTAAAATATCATAATAATACCATCAGAATATCACCATAAGAATACCAACTGAATACAATAAAAATACCACCACAAAAAAACCACTCAAATACTACAATAATACCATTACACGAATACCACTAAAATATTACTATAATACTATCACCAACAGACTACTGTCATTCTTGTGATATTCTTGTGGCGGTATTCTACTGATATTCATGTGGTATTTAGCTGGTAGTAATCTTGCGACATTTTATGATATTCAGGTGGTATTATGTCGGTATTCTCACATTTTTCTGTTGACATTATTATGATACTCATGTGTATTTTTATGGTATTCTAGCGATATTTTGGATGGTAATTTGGTGTATTGTAGTGGTATTCTTATTGTATTATGACTGTATACTTATTACATGCTTAGATTATTCAGGTGATATTCTAATATAATTCTAGTGGTATTTAGTTGCATTGTTGTGGTATTCTAGTGATATCTTAAATGTATTCTGGTGATATTTTTGTTTAATTTTTGTGGTATTCTAGTGAGATTCTTGTGGTATTTATGTGATATTTTTTGAGAACTTTGGTGGCATTGTTTTTGTTTTTGTGATATTTTTTATAGCCTTATTATAAATGTGCTATAAAGTTAATGTTTTAAGCAAAAATGAATGCGTTGAGGACTATAAATTACGAGGCATCAAAATTATTATTATTATTGGTTCACAATTACAAAATATATCATTCCATTCAATCAATGAAATCCATCATTAAACTGATTTAAGTTTCCACTGGTTGTGGTGCACTAGAGGATGTGAAGAGTTCCTAATCGACAGTCGATCATTAAGAAGTTCAATTTCAAAAAACTTACAATCGAATTGGCCGGCTCAACGAGACAAATCAAATAATACCAAAATTGGTTTAATCTAAGTCAAATCAAGCTTAGTTTAAATTATTAACCCATTTTTGAAAGTTTTTTGGACATATTTAGATGGTCAAACGGATGTTGAATCAGACGAGCTTATTGTTAGATCGAGCATCTCGGCGAGATGAATATAACAAGCCTAATTTCACTCAATTCAAACATCGTTAAGTAACTCAAATGTCTATTAAACGTCTTTTGATCAAAAGAAACTCTCTAGACTGTCCAATTAAAGTGGTTCATATTGATTTGTTAATTGCAGATTAAACTTTATAAAGTAAGCTCCACCGCTCTCATGAGAGAGGGATGAGAACTTGAAGCCTGAAGAGAACTCTCAAAGCTTTGAGAATAACTGAAGTCCAGCATAACTTATGCCGCAGTCGATAACTGCTGACCGTCATCTACCACCATTTGCCAGGCCTCACCCGTTTCTTGCAATAAATCCATCTGTAAGTCGACATTTTAACTTGGGAGACCTTATAATTATTTCCAGCTTGTGGGACAAGTCGTTGTGATTGTAATCATAATTTTATGGTAAAACTTTTAAGCTGGGTCGGGCCATGTGGTTTTTTC
>JXCR01090643.1:0-10636 GCA_002079205.1 Phalaenopsis hybrid cultivar
TCTATTGCTGCGAGTATGAATCTATGTCCTTTGGAGGATGGAGGATCTATCGAACCCACTATGTATGTACCCCAACACTCGAATGACCACGAGGCAATAGTTGGGTGTAGCACATTTGGTGGTTGGTATAAGACCACTCCGTGTATCTGGCACTGATGACATTTTTTTGTTGTATCCATGCAATCAGACATTATTGTTGGCCAATAATATACACTGATGACATTTTTTCGCTATATCCATGCAATCAAATATTATTGTTGGCCAATAATATCCAAGTCTTTTGATTTTCATTTTCATCTTTGGTCCTGACTGGTGAGCACCACACAATCCGGCATGTATCCTTTTGATTTTCATTTTCATCTTTGGTCTTGACTGGTGAGCGCCACACAATCCGGCATGTATTTCTTTAACATGTTGTGCCTTGGCTCTGTTCAAACACCGTAGCCACATTTCATCAAACAATCTCTTATGTAGAACACCATTTATGAGAGCATATGACAAAGCTCTCTTTGTAATCTGGTTTGCCTCACACTTATATTAATGGCTTTCGCCAATCTTCTTTGATATTTATAACCGCATTTATTGTGTCTTCTTCTATCCCGAGTTTATGTAAAGTTTCCATATTGATCTTGGATAGAACTTGTCTCCCCTGTACTGTGATTTCTATGGAATCCTCCGGGGGACATGTTAATTCTTTAGCAAGTTTTGCTAGAGCATCAGCATGCGCATTATCTACCCGAGGAATCGGATAGAAAATCTTTAGCAAGTTTTGCGAGCATCAGCATGCGCATTATCTCCCTGAGGAATCTGATAGAAAGTCACATTGGGAATCTGCTCCAATAGTTTCATCGTGTATTTGTAATATTCTGATAATCTGGGCTTCAAAATTTTGTATTGTCCAGCGATCTGTTGAATGATGAGTTGGGAGTCACCGTAGATAGCAATATCTTTTATGTCCATTTAAAATTTTTAATTCTAATCCTGTAATCAAAGCTTCATATTCTGCTTCATTATTGGTGTCCATTTAAAATTTTTAATTCTAATCCTGTAACCAAAGCTTCATATTCTGCTTCATTATTGGTCCAAGGCTCTGTCAGATGGTATGAGAATCTCAGCATACCTTTATCTGGAGTGATGAAAATCAAACCAACGCCTGCTTTTCCTGGATTGTGCCCAAGTCTTTGTCTTTTCTGGCTGAAGAAGCACCATCAAAGTACATCTCCCAGTGTTGTGCACTGGATTGAACTTTTGTCTTTTTTGGTTGAGGAAGCACCGTCGAAGTACATCTCCCAGTGTTGCGTACTGGAGGAATCTGTATGTCCTTTTGTCTTTTCTGGCTGAAGAAGCACCATCAAAGTACATCTCCCAGTGTTGCATACTGGAGGANGAAGCAGTTTATCATGAAACACGCAAAACTTTTTTTTCTAATCATAGAGGCACTAATCAATGCACAATAAAAAAAAGGATATTTTCTAATCATTGAGGCATTGTATCATATATTGATGCCATTTGATCAAACTCTTTCATCTTGAGAGAAAAATAATATATAATGGTTTTCTCTTTTTATATATTTTCTTACATATTTTTGTACTTTGGCTTCATGTGCATCACCCATAATTTTTCTATCAAATAAAAGTATTTCTTTAAAATAAGAGAAACCCTAAGTTGCTAAAAGTGGCCTTTTTTTTATAACTATATTAATAACATATTGCAAGGTGATAACATTTGTTATTAATCCAGTGGCTCAAAAAACTAATTTTGGACATTGAGTAAATTCAACAATAATTTATATAATCAAGATTACATGAAAATGATGAGCGAATGAACCAATATAACAGAAAGGAAAGCCCTTGTTTTCACCCGAACTCAAGCTATTATTTCGAAAGTTATATTTACTAAGGTCTATAATTTTTAAACAAAGAAGTTAAAATAGTATAATTTCAAATTCTAACATTTTTTTTCTTTTAAAAATATTTAAAGATGCATAATTTTCCAAAATAGGAAACAAGCAATCTTATATAATCATCCAATATAAGAGTATCTACAAAATCAATTTAAATTAATTTTTAAAAGAACAAACATATCAATAACACAAAATATGAAAAAAATTACTCTGCGCCCTACTTGCCACATCGATGTGCTTTGTGTCGTAGCTACACTAGAGTCTCCACCATCTTTACCTTTACCCTCTCCTCCACCATGGCCTCTCACTATAGGAAAAGGCGGTTTAGTCGATTATATAACTAACATTTTATTATGTCACAAATATCTTTTTAATTGCCCACGACTTAGCAACAAATAAAAAAATCGTGATGGTTTCTGTAGACAAACCGACATTATAAACTGTCAGTTACATTCTAAATAAAACTGACATTTACCTCCCTTTACTATACCATCAGAACTAATCCATTATACTACCAAAACTCCCCAATTCATCTATCTGCTGTGACTCCTTTTGTCTCTCGGTTTCTCTCCTAATCCCTCCGCCCTCTCACAACTTCCTCCTCTCAGAGCAACGCTCTTCCTCTCCCATCAACTCTCCTCCTCTCCCGGTGACTCTCTTATCCTCTCCTAGTACCTCTTCTCTCGCTCCCGACTCGATGCTTGCAGAGACCACTAAAACTTGTCCTTTAAGATAGAGAATAAAGACATATTGAGACCATTAATTAAGGTATTTCTCCTCCATTCTTTCTTTTCGATCATGTCTCTCATTACTCCACCTCTATCGAAACCGTCCTAATTATTTTTTGGATAGATTCACCATTCGAGCTAGCTGGGAGGAAAACTACAGAATTGCAACTTACAGAGATCACCGTCTTTCTCATCCTTCCGTTCCACTCCTGCTTGAAATCAGTCAGCAATGTAATTTTCTTTTTTGGGTCGTTGAATGGTAGTAATATGTAGGAGATTGTTGTGTTGTGTTTGGTAGAATTAGTATATATTGTTTGGTTTGAAGAGTGGCCAAGAGATGGAAGTTGGAGGGTGTTATTTTTTAGGCTAGATAGGATAAAGGGTCATGATTTTGGTAGAAATCTGGTTGGCCAGGAATTGTGTTAAGGGTTTTCTTAAAATAGGAAATTAATATAGTGCTAATGAGTGGTTGATTAGGGTTTGATGAGGTTTGTAAAAGTTGGTAGAGATGGCTAGAGTTAGTTTGGTTGATTAAGAAGAGGATGGATTTGAGACAAAACGAGAGCTTTATGTGTGTGTGCGTGTGGGTGTGAGAGAGAGAGAAAGAGAGAGAGAGGACAATCGCAATTATTTAATAACTTTAATAGTTCAGTCAATAGATTTACAAAAGATTTGTAATTATGAATCTCAAAAAGATTATTACATAGAATAACATCTAAAATAAGCAATTACATTGTCGACTAATCAAATTATAAAGCTTGGGGAGTAGTCATTGGTTGCAGTCTTTGCATGTCTTCATGTCAGGTGCTGAACGAGGAAAATAGGAAAGCCAGTGGAACCATATTGTGGCACATATTGAAATCCATACAAGGAAAGCAAGTGCCTACACATTCAATTGTAAACATGCAAGATTTAAATGTCTTGCATGTAAACATTGAAGTTTAGATACTGAATGTGTAGGCGTATAGGAATTAGAGAGCATGCCTGTAAATCTTATAAAAAACATTAGATCTTCATATGGTAGTGTAATATGCATGTAGCTATTAAAGTTTAGGAAAGTAAGCTTGTTTTAAATTGTACGCTTGTTTCAAAAACTAAGCCTGCTTTCTTCTACTTGAAGCTTTACATATATAGTACTAAATTCCTATGTATTTATATGTCTAACACTTGAAGTTTACATTTTAATATAACTTTTCATGTATATGTAAGGTGGTCTATTTGCAAAAAAGTACAAGTTTAGGTGTTAGATATGTAATTACATAAGAATTGGGAGTAGAATTTCCTATCTATAGGTAACGCTTAAGCCAATAATTGATACGTACCAGATCAAAATTTACTAGGATCGATCCACGATCCGATGTTTAGGGTTTGGTTGGTTTGTGAATTTAAGTTTTAGTGCTTTTAAAATTTATGTTTTATGTGCTCGGAACTTAGGATATTTAAAGCTTATGTATATATGTGTTATGTAAGGTAGGTCTCGAACAATGATAATCACTCAAAAATTAAATTTTCGAGTCGACCTTCACTCAGCTCAAAATCATANATGTACGCTTGTTTCAAAAACTAAGCTTGCTTTCTTCTACTTGAAGCTTTACATATATAGTACTAAATCCCTATGTATTTATATATCTAACACTTGAAGTTTACATTTTAATATAACTTTTCATGTATATGTAAGGTGGTCCGTTTGCAAAAAAGTGCAAGTTTAGGTGTTAGATATGTAATTACATACGAATTGGGAGTAGAATTTCCTATCTATAGGTAACGCTTAAGCCAATAATTGATACGTACCAGATCAAAATTTACTAGGATCGATCCACGATCCGATGTTGCACGTATGGTTGGTTGTTTTATGTGCTCGGAACTTAGGATATTTAAAGGATATGTATATATGTGTTATGTAATGTAGGTCTCGAACAATGATAATCACTCAAAAATTAAATTTTCGAGTCGACCTTCACTCAGCTCAAAATCATATCGTTTAACATCATATTGATGTTAGGTATGTTGAAGATCGTTAAACGATCTAATGTTGACTCAAAAAAACAACGGAATGTAATTAATTATGAATTAACAAATATTTCAAATTAATATTTAATTTTTTTGGTGTTTTTCTAGATTTTAAATTAAATCTATTTGTTAAATCTATTAAGCCGACTCTTTCTAATATTGTCTGCAACTATAGCTACACCAACCGATTCACATATATATTTGTTACATATTTCTTTCCCAATTGTAAAGCCAATCATGAATCTAAGCATTCTCATCTCTGCAAAATTTTACTAGATTAATTGTACACCCCAAGATATATTCTTAGAAGAAAATATTTCATATGATGTAAGAGTGTGCATTGCATCTTTTAATGCAAAATCTACTTTCCATTGCCAAAATAGAAATTAACTTCGAAATTTAATTTCTATTGCCAAAATGGAAATTCCCAATTTCCGTTTTGGCACTGGAAATAAGATTTCAAAGTGAATTTCTATTTTAATAATGAAAATTAGATTTCGCATTAGAGAATGTAGTAAATACTTTTACATCATTTGAAGTATTTTCTTCTAAGAATATGTCTAGACGTGTGCAAATAATTAATTAAGAGTTGTCGAGACAAGAAAACTTAGATGGATTAGTGGTTGAAAAAAGAACACTTAGGTTGAGACAAGAATACTTACATCATCTGAACGATTTCCCCGCTTGGAAAGATATTGCAAAAGAAAAAAACTCAGGGTTTGGTGTATGTGGCTTTGGTGATACAAGATTAGAGAAAAAAATTTGAAAAAAATTTAGACTGATTATCAATCTTTGACAACCCTAACAACAACAAGTTGTTAATGTTGCTCTTTCTAGTTGAACTTGGGTTGGATAGAAAGGATTTGATCGAAACTTTTGTCTTTTAGCTCAACTCATTTATTTCAATCTAATATCTATCTAAGACAAAATTCAAATCAACCAATTCTTGAGCAATTAACATTGTTCAAGCTATCTTAAATGTTCATTTCTTTTAATAATTTGATCAACCATTATTACAACTCTGCAATTATGTCAACTTCTAAATTTAAATTCTATGTACTCAGTTGAACGCATTTTATAATTATTTGATTGTTGTCTGGTTTGAATGTATATATGAATATTTGCACATCAATATCATTGATATACAATAGACTTTATCCTTATAGTTCATTTCTTTTAATGATAAAAAATTTCTAAAGATTTTTTTAGATGTACTAAAGTTGTAAACTGTCGGCTACATTCTAAAATAAAACCTATGTTTACCTCGCATTACTATACCGTCGAAACTCATCCATTATATTGCCAAAACTCCCCAATTTTTCTATCTCCCACTACTCTTTTCGTCTCTTAGTTTCTCTCCAAATCCTTTCACCCTCCTGCAAACTTCCTCCTCTCCAAATGACTCGATTATCCTCTCCCAGTCGCGACCCTAACTCATACCTCTTATCTCGCTCGCGAATCAATGCTTTTAAAGACCACTAAAACAGGTATTTTGAGCTAGAGGATCACGGCTTACAGAGACCATTAATTAAGGTATTGTTTGTTCCATTCTTCATTTTTTATTATGTCTCCAATTACTCATCCTCTACTGAAACCGTCCTAATAATTTTTTATGTTGTCACCATTCAAGCTAGGTGGGAAGAGAACTACGAAATTGCGGCTTACAGAGACCACCATTTTTCTCATCCTTCCATTCTACTCTTTCCTGAAACCAATCAGTGAAGTAAGTAAGATGAGGTGGCAAGCCATTTATGGTTAAAATTGAGGGAAAGTTTGGGCTGTTGGCTTTTCCTTCTCATGGGTCCTCCAAATTCTCCATCTTTTACATTTTTGGCATCTTAGAGAAGGCTTGGAGCTGCTTGTTCTTCCTGTTATTGCTAGAGAAAAAGTTAGGGATTTCTTTAGGAGGAGCTTGGTTAACAAAGAGGGCAAGGTGATTGCTCTCCTACGGTGAGGGAGAGCTTCTTCATATCTTAGGCAAGGATCATCAGAGCTTTGTCGGAACTTCACCAGAGCTCAGAATTCCAATGAAATTTCATTGAGCTCTCATCTGATGGGCGTGCCTCTTCATTTCTTTGGGATGGAACGGAATGAACCTTATCGAAGTTTCATCAAAACTTTAACAAAATTTTGTCGAAGCTCGAACAAGAAAAGTGAATGCATCCTCAACCTTTGCGGTAGTGAGACAACTCTTAAACTCTTGGGATTTTCTTTTCTTGAGCCTTTATTTCTAGATGTTCAAGGATTTAGGTTAGTATTGTTTGTGCTAAGAGGAAACCTCATAGGATTAAGAGCTTTTCACTTCCCCTGCAAATCTAAAGAGCAAAAACTACCCCTTTCCTTTCTTAGATTAAAAATCTAAAAGCCTGGGCTGCAATAATTCCATCGTTCACTTCACTGAATTCATCCAAATTGGCATTTGAAATCCACTGATCGAAAAGATGAAGGCATTCCCTTGGTCATCGCCATCTTCTTAATCACAGATATTCTTCCTCGTGAGATATTCCCCACCTTGTGCCATGCAAATAGAGATAGTCATCTTATTGCATAGTGCAGCAAGGCATTGGTACACCACTTCATCGTTTGCCCTCCCTAGGTTTCCCGTGATATTGTTAGGATGATCCTGATTTCATCGTCGGAATTGATTAGGTCTGTTTTTATGCTTTTTTTGCATTTATATAATTGNTATGTTCAAGGATTTAGGTTAGTATTGTTTGTGCTATAAGGAAACCTCATAGTATTAAGAGCTTTTCACTTCCCCTGCAAATCTAAAGAGCAAAAACTACCCCTTTCCTTTCTTAGATTAAAAATCTAAAAGCCTGGGCTGCACTAATTCCATCGTTCACTTCACTGATTTCATCAAAATGGACATTTGAAATCCACTGATCGAGAAGATGAAGGCATTCCCTTGGTCATAACCATCTTCTTAGTCACAGATAATCTTCCTCGTGAGATATTCCCCACCTTGTGCCATGCAAACAGAGATAGTCATCATGTTGCTTAGTGCAGCAAGGCATTGGTACACCACTTCATCATTTGCCCTCCCTAAGTTTCCCGTGATATTGCTAGGATGATCCTGATTTCATCGTCGGAATTGATTAGGTCTGTTTTTATGCTTTTTTTGCATTTATATAATTGTGCTCAAGACATGATTTTAAAATTGCATTGAAAAATTCTCACTTTCGTTCTCCATTGGTCACCCACGCTAGTCTGATTGATTGATTACGTTGGCTCGACCGATCAACCACTGTTGCTCTGATCGGTTCGACAGAGTCAATCGGACACCAACACCGATCCGATCGACCACTTTCTTTTGCTCAACCAATTGATTGTTGATTGACCACCCACGTTGGTCTGATCAACCATTTTTGTTGGCTCGATTGATTGGCCTCCATAGATCCTATCCCGGCCCATTCCCATCAATTGGCTGCCCAGCTGATCTGTTCGACTGACTGCGGTCTTTTCAATCAATCAACCACCACCAGCTCGATCACATTAATTGACACTCCTTCGTCAATCAGTTGCCTAGCTCAGCTAAAACATCCACCTTCGTCAGTTTGATTAATGGACTAACATCATTCCAATCAGTTTGACATACCCTTCTTCATCGATCGACTACCCACGCTAGCCCGTTTGACCTCTTATGTCAACTCGATCAATCAATCACCATCGATTATTTTGGATCGATCGAGTCCACTTGAATGTTGCATAATTGCATGGCTATTTTGTAATGATTGCATGAACACATTCGCACCATGCACCTTATTGTGCATCCATGAGCATATGCCACATATGCTCATGGTGGTCGTTTATGGCCCTCTATAGGATGACTATTCTTGTGACATTTTCATGTCACCATGCACTAATGACAGTGATTTTATATATGCTTAAAATTATAAGAATTTCATACTGCTGCTAGAAGATTTAATTCCCCGACACGGCGCCAAAAACTTGACAGCGGTTATAGATTCGATAAAGAGGTGTATAAAATATTCAATAATTATAAAGTCACACTTATCAACGCAAGTATACGTATCGCTCAAGTAATATAAGACTCTAATGGAGTCCTGGATAATGATCCCACAGGGAGTAATATTAGAGGCTACCAACTAAGATTTTAGAAAATCAATACTTAATCACAACAATATNGTCTCTGCAAAATTTTACTAGATTAATTGCACACCCCAAGATATATTCTTAGAAGAAAATATTTCATATGATGTAAGAGTGTACATTGCATCTTTTAATGCAAAATCTACTTTCCATTGCCAAAATAGAAATTAACTTCGAAATTTAATTTCTATTGCCAAAATGGAAATTCACAATTTCCGTTTTGGCACTGGAAATAAGATTTCAAA
This sequence comes from Phalaenopsis hybrid cultivar, assembly GCA_002079205.1. Classification (NCBI taxonomy): domain Eukaryota; kingdom Viridiplantae; phylum Streptophyta; class Magnoliopsida; order Asparagales; family Orchidaceae; genus Phalaenopsis; species Phalaenopsis hybrid cultivar. Next base: position 9,000 of record JXCR01090643.1, read on the forward strand.
GTGAATTTCTATTTTAGTAATGAAAATTAGATTTCGCATTAGAGAATGTAGTAAATACTCTTGCATCATTTGAAGTATTTTCTTCTAAGAATATGTCTAGACGTGTGCAAATAATTAATTAAGAGTTGTCGAGACAAGAAAACTTAGATGGATTAGTGGTTGAAAAAAGAACACTTAGGTTGAGACAAGAATACTTACATCATCTGAACGATTTCCCCGCTTGGAAAGATATTGCAAAAGAAAAAAACTCAGGGTTTGGTGTACGTGGCTTTGGTGATACAAGATTAGAGAAAAAAATTTGAAAAAATTTTAGACTGATTATCGATCTTTCACAACCCTAACAACAACAAGTTGTTAATGTTGCTCTTTCTAGCTGAACTTGGGTTGGATAGAAAGAATTTAATCAAAACTTTTGTCTTTCAGCTTAACTCATTTATTTCAATCTAATATCTATCTAAGACAAAATTCAAATCAACCAATTCTTGAGCAATTAACATTGTTCAAGCTATCTAAAATGTTCATCTCTTTTAATAATTTGATCAACCATTATTATAACTCTGCCATTATGTCAACTTCTAAATTTAAATTGTATGTACTCAGTTGAACGCATTTTATAATTATTTGATTGTTGTCTGGTTTGAATGTATATATGAATATTTGCACATCAATATCATTGATATACAATAGACTTTATCCTTATAGTTCATTTCTTTTAATGATAAAAAATTTCTAAAGATTTTTTTAGATGTACTAAAGTTGTAAACTGTCGGCTACATTCTAAAATAAAACCTATGTTTACCTCTTGTTATTATACCGTCGGAACTGATCCATTATATTGCCAAAACTCCCCATTTTTTCTATCTCCCACTACTCTTTTCGTCTCTTAGTTCCTCTCCAAATCCTTTCACCCTCCTGCAAACTTCCTCTTCTCCCAATGACTCGATTATCCTCTCCCAGTCGCGACCCTAACTCATACCTCTTCTCTCGCTCGCGAATCAATGCTTTTAAAGACCACTAAAACAGGTATTTTGAGCTAGGGGATCACGGCTTACATAGACCATTAATTAAGGTATTGTTTGTTCCATTCTTCATTTTTTATTGTGTCTCCAATTACTCATCCTCTACTGAAACCGTCCTAAAAATTTTTGATGTTGTCACCATTCAAGCTAGGTGGGAAGAGAACTACGAAATTACGGCTTACAGAGACCACCATTTTTCTCATCCTTCCGTTCTACTCTTGCCTGAAACCAATCAGTGAAGTAAGTAAGATGAGGTGGCAAGCCATTTATGGTTAAAATTGAGGGAAAGTTTGGGCTGTTGGCTTTTCCTTCTCATGGGTCCTCCAAATTCTACATCTTTTACATTTTTGGCATCCTAGAGAAGGCTTGGAGCTGCTTGTTCTTCTTGTTATTGCTAGAGAAAAAGTTAGGGATTTCTTTAGGAGGAGCTTGGTTAACAAAGAGGGCAAGGTGATTGCTCTCCTACGGTGAGGGAGAGCTTCTTTATATCTTAGGCAAGGATCATTAGAGCTTTGTCGGAACTTCACCAGAGCTCAGAATTCCAATGAAACTTCACTGAGCTCTCATCTGATGGGCGTGCCTCTTCATTTCTTTGGGATGGAACGGAATGAACCTTAT
>JXCR01090647.1:0-10769 GCA_002079205.1 Phalaenopsis hybrid cultivar
ATTTGGTCATGTTGGGCTAGGCTCGGGTCTAGCTTGGGTTAGCCTTGGGCTAGGTCCAAATTAATTATTATAAATGGTCAATAGGGGCCTCATGAAAAGTTTTTAACATGAATTGGATTCCAATTTGGAGGTTAAGGCAATCAATTAGGTGAAATTTGGGGGCTTAGCCAATTTGGGGTTAAATTTGGGAATTTTGGATTTAGGCCAAAATCAAATGGATTTGAGGATTCACCAAGGCCAATTAATGTTGATTTTGATTTATAGGAATGTTATAAAGATTTTGCAACACTAATTGAGGCCAATTGACTAGTATATGGGTTCAATTTGGTGAGATTAAGTCTTATGGTCAAAATTGGGGTTTTGACCCAAATCAAAATTGGGTTCAAATAATGGACCAATTGAGCTTGTATTTGGTTTATTTTGGTCATATCAAAAGTTAATTTGAGTTTATGATTGGAATTGGGGTCAATTAANCAATATGTGGAACTTCAAGTTGAGTAAAGAGGAGGGTAGAATTTCTAATGGTGAAGGTTCCATGTCTAGTTTTCTAGGAATAGCCAACAGGAAAAGTCCTATGGCTAGACCCTAGGCTACTAAAAAGGAAAAACTAAACCTCAACCAAAAATGAGGTCAACAAATTTCCTCAAAATTATTGATAAAAGAAGAAGAAAGGTTAATGAAAATTCTAAAAAATTTTAAGAAAGTCTTTGGATGGACAATTGCTGATATTAAATAAACCAGTCATTCAACTTGTATGCATATAATTCATATTGAACAGAAATGAAAACCCAGAGCCGATTCGCATGAAAGAAGTTGTAAAGAAAGAAATTTTAAAGTGGTTAGATGCTGGAATTATCTACCCTATTTCAAATAATGCATGGGTTAGTCCAATTCATTAGGTTCCTAAGAAAAGAGGAGTAACTGTAACTGTAAATGAATATAATGAGTTAATACGTATTAGACAAGTTACAGGGTGGTGAATATGCATTGATTATAGAAAATTAAATCTTGCCACTAGGAAAGATCATTTTCCACTACTCTTTCTAGATCAAATGCTGGATAGACTAGCTGGGCATAAATACTTTTGTTTTCTGGATGGATATACTGGTTATCACCAAATTCAAATATCTTCTGAGGAACAAGAGAAAACAACGTTTACCAGTCCTTATGATACGTTTTCTTTTAGAAGAATGTCCTTTGTTTATGTAATGTCACTGCTACATTTCAAAGATGTATGATGGCAATTTTTTGTGAATTAATTGAAAAAGGGATTGAAGTATTCATGGATGACTTTTCAGTGTTTGGAACTTTATTTGACTCATGTTTAGAAAATTTATCCAAAGTTCTTAAGCACTGTGAAGAAACAAATTTAGTCCTTAATTGGAAAAAAGTCAATTTATGGTAGCAGGAGGAATTGTATTAGGACATCAAATATCAGAAAATGGTATGGAAGTAAATCCTGCTAAAAGTCAAGTGATCGCTAATTTACTTTATTCAACAAATGTAAGGAAAATTAGGAGTTTTTTAGGACATGTTGGATTATAAAGGTGGTGTATTAAAGACTTTACAAAGATTGCTAAGCTTTTATGCCATTTACTGGAGAAATATGCAATTTTTAATTTTGATGAGGAATGCCTAAAATCTTTTAAGTTATTAAAACAAAAACTAATCACTACACCAATTGTAATTTCACATAACTAGGAAAAACCTTTTGAATTAATGTGTGATGCTAGTGATTAAGCTATTGGAGTTGTTTTAGGACAAAGATATGATAAAATTTTCAAAGTTATTTACTATGCTAGTAAAACTCTTAATGAAACTCAAATTAATTATATAACAACTGAAAAAGAGTTATTAGCAATAGTTATGCTTTTGATAAATTTAGATCATATTTAATGGGAACTCATTGTGTAGTGTGTACAGATCATTCTGCTATTAAGTATTTAATGAAAAAGAAGGATGTTAAACCTAGACTTATAAGATGGATTCTTCTTTTGCGAGAATTTGATTTTGTAATAGTAGATCGTAAGGGGATTGAAATCAAATTGTTGATCATTTGTCCAGGCTTGAATTAGAAAAAACACTCTCTTTTGAAAAAGAGATTAATGAACATTTTCCAGATAAAAATTTGTTCACTATTAATGAATGGTGTGTTCCGTGATATGCCGACATTGTGAACTATATTGTTAGTGATATTATACCCTATGGAATGATATACCAACACAAGAGAAAATTTATTTCTAAAGCTAAGATTTATTTTTGGGATGACCCATTTTTATATAAACATGGAAATGATTTGATTATTCAAAGATGTGTATCATTAGAAGAAACTTATGAGATAATCCAAAAATGTCATAATTCTTATTTTGTGGGACATTTTGGTAATGACAAAACATCATACAAAATTGTACAATCTGGATTTTATTGGCCTACAATTTTTAGAGATGTTAATGATTATCTCAAAACTTGTGATAGATGCTAAAGAGTAGGCAATATTTCTAGAAGAAATGAGATGCCCCTCAATTATATGCTAGAATTTAAAATATTTGATATTTGGGGATTAGATTTCATGGGACGAGTTATACCATCTTTCGGAAATTTATAGATTCTGTTAGCAGTGGACTATGTATCCAAATGGATAGAAGCTGTTGCTTTACTTCGATGTGATACTCAATGTGTTGCAAAATTTTTGAAAACGAATATATTTTGTGGATTTGGGATGCCAAGAGTTATCATTACTGATGGGTGAAGTCATTTCAGAAATGCCATAATGGAAAAATTATTAAAGAAATATCATATAAATTATAGGATTGCTACTACTTATCATCCTCAGATAAGTGGTTTGGTTGAATTATCCAATCGGGAAATTAAAATAATTATGGAAAAGTATGTGAATCCAACAAAAATGGATTGGTCAATCAAACTTGACTATGCTTTGTGAGCTTATAGGATTGCATACATTGAACTTGAGCATACAACATATTGGGTGATTAAAGAGTTCAATTATAATTTGAAAGATGTTGGTGAGAAAAGATTGTTACAATTAAATGAGCTTGAAGAGATAAGGAATGAATCTTATGAAAGTGACAAAATTTATAAAGAAAAGATTAAGATGTCACATAATCGAAGGATTCTTACTAAAAATTTTCAGCCAGGGCAACAAGTTTTGCTATATAATTCAAGGATAAAATTATTTCCAAGCAAACTTAAGTCCAGGTGGATGGGCCCATTTATTGTGATTAAAGTTTATCTTTATGGAGCTGTGGATATTAAAGATCCTAAGTCTGAGAATATATTTAAAGTTAGTGGACATAGACTGAACCTTATTTCATAGGGGATCAACATAAGTTTATTGATGGAATGGTGTTGGGTCAATAAGAGGAAGCACTGGTTACGTCGGGCTGATGACGTAAAACTAAGCTCTTTGTGGAAGGCAACCCATGGTTATCAGTGTATTTTTATGTGTGATTAAGAAAATTTGGGGTAGTATTTTTTAGATTATTATGTGTTAGCATTGATTTTAAGACTTTATATTGTGAACTAGACATGTTAAAATGAGAATTTGGACGTTAAATTGACTAGTGCATAAATGTGCACTGGCGCTTAAGCGTGATAGTTTAAAAACATGTGCGAAATTAATATTCTAGAAGGAAAAATATCCTAGAAGTTTACAAAAACATGCCAAGGCAGTTTTTAAATGTGTCTAGGAGTTATTAGAAGGATTTAGGTCTATAAATAGAAGGGTTTAGTGAAGGAATTTCACCCTAGATCATTTCTAGCCCTAAAGTCTAAGAAAGAATGAGATTTTAAGATGATGTCTTCCTGGGAGATGGATTTGAAGAAGAAGGAGGAGACCATGAGGAAGAAATTCATTAGTCAAAGTGCAAAAGAGATGTATAACAGTTTCTTAGTCGTTAGTATTGAAGGGATATCAGAGAAGATCAACAAAATTGAAAATACCATGTCTGTACTGGAGACTAAGGTATTGGAGATTCATACACATCTTGAGCATTTTAGATGGCAATTGAAAATGCAATTTAGCCACACTAGTTATATAGAGAAAGCGGACAAGGAGATTTGTCTTAAGAAAAGTGATTGAAGAAGATTGCATCAGAGCACATCACCACCGTCTGTTTTATCAACTTTATATTTTAGTTGCCCCAGGCGAGACTAATGAAAGACCTGAATTTGTTCCTTCTAATGAAGAATGGAATTAAGTTCTATGTTTAAATTTATGTTTTGTGTGTTTAAAGTCATTGTCTTTAAGTGTTTGAGTGTTTAAGACTTGTTTTTAGTGTTTGTGTTACTTAGGTGTTTAATTGTGAAAGATTGTTAAATGTTTGTATTTAGGAAAATTTTCTCATCCAAGACTATTTGGCATGAGAACTAAGTGTTTAAATGTATTTGTACTAGTTTGTGAATTAATATAGTTTGTTTGTGTGAAATTTTGGCTTATTTTATCCTTGAATTGAAATAGTTATTAAAGAGAATTTTGAGATAAATGAGAGTTACAAGAAGTTGAAAATAGTCATTTATGTGTTATGAGACCATTTAGGGGTGGTTTACTTAGGCAAATAGTGCATTTTTATTTAATTTGATTTTTTAAAATCATGCACTGGCGCCTAAAAGCCACATCTTGTGCTTAAGCGCGAGCAAACCCGAGAGGCAGGCGCCTAAGCACCACTTACCCGTGCTTAAGCGCCAGTTCATGAAAACTGGTTTGCGAACGGTTAAAAGTGAATTTGTAAGCTGAAAATCACCATTTTTACGCCTCCCGTCACCTTCAACCTCTAAAAAATGCAATTTTTGAAGGCTAGGGCAAATCTAAAGTGAAAATTTCTTGGTGGAATGAAGTGGAATTTGCTAGATCCAATTTCCTTAAGGTAAGAGCTTCACTTCTATGTAAAAATTTTGGAATTTCACCATGTATTTTGAGTACACTTGGAGAAATTCAAAAATTTACTATTCATGGTGAAAAATAAAGAAAAATCTATGGAAATTGCATGAGAAGTTTAGTTTGTGCTTGATACACCTAAAATATATAGTGTTTTTAGACATATTTTTATACCTATTTTTGAGATATTGACTTTAATGGAAACATTTTTGTGTTTTTCTTGCAGATATAAGTAAAAATAAAAAAAAATGCTTAATAGAGTGAAAAAGGATCAAATTTGGAGCAATAAGGTGAAAAATTGTGCAAAGAGTTTTGACGCTTAAGCGTTAGATCCAACGCTTAAGCGTCGGTTAAACAGAGAAAGCTGCACCTAAGCACCGAGACCCCGTGCTTAAGTGTCAGTGGCAGTTACTGGATGTGTAAAATCAATTTTCACGAAGTTTGAAGAGGTTTATGAGACACTCATTGGCTTAATAGGTGGTTGTAACCACCATGGATAAAAATTATCATGAAAGGATGCGTCTCTTGGGCAAATACATTGAATCAAGACACATTTTAAAGAGATCCCAAGGAGCATCTTGGAAAACTATAAAAGAAAGAAGAGAGGACTTAGAAAAGAGTCCTGAAAAATATTGGCAAGTTTTGAAAGTTCTTCTCTGGGGAGTTAGTTCGAAGAGATTTTAAGGAACCACTTTTTATTTACTTTATCTTTTTTGTTGATTTATTTTGAGTGATTGTAAAAGGGAAGAGATTCAAAGAAACTTCAAGATTTTGGTGGAGGACTTGAGATAAGTTTTTATCTTTTATTTTAGACTACTTTTTATTTTAATCGAGACTTGTTGTTGGTTTGACAATGATTTCTTCTTTTAAACTAAAGTGTGGTTTTGTTTTCTTCATGGATTCTGAGTAGTTTTCTTTATCTTTCTTCTTAAAAAGATAAGCAATTAAGTTTTGGATGGAAGTTGTGGAGAGCATTGATCTTTAATGTTAGAAGAAGTTGTGATGATTTAAATCCATGCACTTTATTTACTTCTTGATATGGTCAATCCAGATATAAAACTTGTTGTGAGAACATGTAAGAACCGGGCTGGTATTGTCTCAGTCAACAATATGGAAAGAATCACATGAGTTTGTATGAATGAGATTGTAGTTCATACGATTAAGTGCAAATAAATAGGGAAATATTCATTGATGGGTGTAGAGTTAGAGGACTTTAAAGTGAAAGGTTAAAGCCCCCAACTTGGTTTATTATTTTAGGTTCTGATATAAGAATGTTAGCCCCCAGATGGAGGGAATCAAGGGAACTCTAGAATGAGAGCTAGTATCTTCCCTGCCTAGCCGGTCTTCAAAACAATTCAAACTTTAAATTAACCAATGTTCTTTATAACATTGCTAGTAAGAGTAAAGAATATTATTGCTCCTATTTAACACAACACAATTTACATACTTCCACAACAGAATTCTTATACTGATTAATGATTCATGATAAGAAGAAAGATATTTTCATATTAAGTACTTTTCTTCTACAAAAACTTTAGTTATCTTTTTAAATTGTTACTGTTTTGTTAAAATATCAAAAATACCAAAAATATTTAAATTTTAAATTCCTGCAAAAATCATTTTTAGTTTAAGTAATTATCTTTCTAAAATTAGAAAAACTTTCTAAAAAGTGCATATTGCATAATCTTCCCTGTGGGTTTGATATTTAGGTCTTAATCAAAAAATCATATATTATTTGATCACGATACGTATATTTGCGTAGTATCCCAATATAAGTATATATAAATTAAAAAGTTAAATTCTTATTTTTCCCCAGGATCAATTTTTTGGTTTTATTGTAAAATAAGGAAATATAACTGAAAAATATCATCAGAACTATTGTTACACTGTGCATAAGCATTAAGTCGGGATCAGTGCTTATGGAAGTTTAGTTTAGTAATTTAAACTTGATTTTTGAAGTTATTTTTGGAATTTATCAAAATTATAGAATAACACCAAGAATGAAGAGGAGCAAAGGCAAAGCCCCTTTCAATTCGAGTAAATTTGTTAGTACAAAAGCTAAAGATTGGTATAGTGATGTGTTGCAATCACGCAAACTAATTCAGGAGCAATGTTTTAGAAATCTGGGTGGAGACGTGGAATATTTAATTCTTCGCCGACAGTGGGAGAAATTTTGTTGTTTCTCTACTATGGAAGTTATATCTGTTGTGAGGGAGTTATATACAAATCTCCCTGAAGCTGAAGACAATCGAGTTATGGTTCAAGGAAAGTTGGTGCCTTTTTTGCCAGAGGTAATTAACTTGTTTTACCATTTACCACCAGATATGTTATGTTTTTATGCAAATTATAGTCCTACTGAAGCGAAGTTAGACGAGATTGTTTCTTACTTGACTATTAGGAGAAGACTTTGGAAAATCACTAATGAGAGGAGAGTCAACTTCCCAACTTTAAAGTTATGTGCACCTTCAAAGGCCTGACACTATTTCATTTCCACTCGTTTGCTTCCGACCAATCATCTCGGCAAAGTGACCAAAGAAAGAGCGATGTTGAACTATTGTATTCAAGAGGGAAAGCTCATCAACGTTGGAGCTTTGATCTGTCAGACTATCATCAGTTCTGCTACAACTATTACAACTACAGTTCTAGGATTTGTTTCCTTGATCTTTTCTTTATGTGAGCAGGCTGGAGTTAAATATGATAGCTAGGAGGAAGTGTTATTACTTCTAAGCCCATCACTAAGGTGAATGTGAAGACTTATTCTAGCATTCAATTTTTGGCTGGAGAGGAGGATTTTCTCGGAGCTATAGAATGGAGACATTTGTTGCTTCTACCTCTGCTACTTCTATATCTAGACCATCTACCTCACATGCTTCTACATCTCGAGGTGAGTCTACTGAGACCCAAGATCAATTATTGCAGAGGATGATGGATAATATTAATTTTACCGCTGAAAGGGTACAAAATATAGAGCGTTTTGCAGAGCATACTGATAGGTATAATAAGAAAAAAAGTGATTATGAAGAGAAATTTCACTCATCTTTGGAGAGTCTCATTACAGGTAACCAAGGAGTGCAATTTCCTCCATATCCTAGATACCTTGATTATGAGCCTACAAAAGTTTGGGATAGCGGTGATTCAGAGGATGAAGAGTAGAGAAAAGTGATTTATTTTATGATTGTAAGATGATATGACCTATGTGGTCCGGGCTTGCTACATTTGCATCTGTGTGTTGGTTTGAACTATGTGATGTGGTTTGTACTTTTATGTTTAAGTTAGAATTATGATGTGACATGTTTTCATGTTTTGGACTTGAGACATGTATGTATGTTTACTTGTTTAGATATTGTGATGTGTGAGACTTTTATTTTTAATTGTATTGTAATATTTGTGTTAGTTAGTAGTTTGTTTTAAAATTCTAGGGTAGCAATTGTTGTGAGTTTTGTGATCTAGTTAGTTTAGAACTTAACTTAATTCTATATCAGTTGTAAAGTTGAAAATCTTGCTAACTTCGGTCTTAAATTTGAAACTTAGGAAATTGCTACCTTGTATTTTTCTTTTATCATGTTTGTGTGTTTTTTTTTATGTTGAGATCATGAAATGAAGTAAGTGTGTTAGTTTACTTTTATGTTTATACTCATTGCTTAGAATTCTATTGAATCTCTACATGTTAAATAGAAATGAAAATATAGAAAATTTGATCAAAAATTAATTTTACTCCTATTTTTAGTTTTATACTTGTATCATTAGGGTTTAAAAATTCCTGTTAGTATGTTATTTTAAATTTTCATTCCTGCTTATATATATTTGATGTTAAACTGTGTAATCTGTTAAAAATTTAAGTTTGGGGGGAGGATGAAAAATATTTTCAAAACTGAAATTTTATTTGTTCTCAAATGTGCTACAAGTGAATTTGAAATTTAAAAAAAATGATTATGTATATGAAGTTATATTAGGGAAGTAAAATTTGATTTTATAAATGAGGAAAGAAAATGGATTATGTATATGAAGTTATATTAGGGAAGTAAAATTTGATTTCAGAAATGAGTAAGAAAATTTAGTTAAAATTTTTAAAAACTAGAATTTTATTTGTTCTCAAATGTGCTACAAGTGAATTTGATTTGAAAAGAAAAAAAAAAACTAGAATTTTATTTGTTCTCAAATGTGCTACAAGTGAATTTGATTTGAAAAGAAAAAAATTGATCCTAAATTTGGGAAGTAAAATTTTATTTTAGAAATGAGTATGAAAATTTAGTTAATTTTTTTTATTAATGAAGAAAAACTTGAAGTTGAAAAGTTTTTAGATGAGAAAAGGATTAATATAAGTAACTATCTTTAGTAAGAAAATTTGTATTTTTGAAAATTATAGATAATTTAGACTTTTATTTTTAATACTTAAATTTCTTTTATTAAAATAATTTTCAAAACTATTATTATATTTATAAGTAAAAGACTTATATCAAGACTTTGCTTTAGGAAAGGAGACGTGGAATTCAAAATCATTAAAGATCTATCTAGATATAGTAATTCTTGCCTGAAAAAGAAAAAGAAAAGAAAAGGAAAAGAAAAAGAGAAAGAAAAGAAAAAGGAAAAAAAGAAAAAGAGAAAAAAAATTAGGAATGAGAAGCTTGAGGATTAGTGCCTAATCAAAAATTGGTTCTATATTTATCTTTTTAAAGTATAAGACTTGAGAAACTCTTAAGCTTATAGATATAATATAGTAAGTAAAATTACTTTTTAATGAAATTTTTAAGTGGAGATAATAAAAGAACTAAATTCTAAATTTGGAAAATCTACAATATATTTCTGAAATAAATAGAAACTCATATTTTCATCTTTCTTAACGTTAAGAATTTCTAAACTTTAAGTTGGTCTCATTTACTAGATATTTTTTCTAAATTAGACTGCTATATTTTTAAATCAAAATTTTAGTAACTCCTAAAGAAACTTATATACATATCATACATATTTAGTTTTTAAAGATTGAAGTGTCACTTGAGGACAAGTAACATTTTAAGTTTGGGGGATTTTGATACACCTAAAATATATAGTATTTTTAGACACATTTTTATACCTATTTTTGACATATTGAGCTTTAATGGAATGCAATTTTATGTTTTTCTTGTAGATACAGGTAAAAAGAGTGAAAAATGCTTAAAGGAGTGAAAAAGGATCAAATTTGGAGCAAAAAGGTGAAAAATGTGCAAAAGAGTTTTGGCGCCTAAGCGCTAGATCTGGTGCTTAAGCGCTAGTTAAACAGAGAAAGCCGCGCCTAAGCGCAAGAGGCCCACGCTTAAGCTCTAGTGGCAGTTATTGGATGATTAAATTAGGTTTCTGTGAATTTTAAAGAGATTTTTGAGGCACCCATTGGCTTAATAGATGATTATAACTACCGTGGACAAAAATTATCCCGAAAGGATGCATCTCTTTGGGAAATAGATCGAATCTAGACATATTTTGAAGAGAAACCAAGGCACCTTTTGGAAATTATAAAAGAAAGAANGATTAAAAGTAGAAAGTTTGTTGTTAATAATGCATATTGCGTATTCTCCCTGTGGGTTCGATATTCAGGTCTTAATCTAAAAGTTTTATATTACTTTATAACGATGCGTATAATTGCATAGTATCTCAATATATATAAATTAAAAGTTAAATTCTTATTTTTCTTCAGGACTAAGTTTTTGGTTTTTTTGCAAAGTAAAAAAATATAAGTGAAATATAACCTGAATTATTGTTGTTTTGTGCATATTAGTAGTATCCAGGGATCATAATGCTCTTATTTATTTTCCTGTAATTTATTTAAAATTATTACAAATATATTATGTTTTATGATGCTAACCATGCAGCGGTAGCAAAGGCCCAGATACACATTTACATT
>JXCR01090654.1:1978-25637 GCA_002079205.1 Phalaenopsis hybrid cultivar
GTGTGACCTTTTATAACATGCTCGAAGAATTTAAAGGCATGTTTGCAAATTTTCCTTCATTTTTTTTTAGATTCCCAATCTTGTTCTTCATTGAGGGGATTGATGCCGAAGCGTTGAATGAAGGTGTGTATCTCTTGAGGATATCTGTGTTGAAGTTGGAATACAGGGAGACGTTCTCTTTCCTTTTTTTTTTTATTTAGAGCTTTACATGCTTTTTTTTTGCCCTCAAATTTTTGAGTGATTAACGCTTTTTAACATAATTGCAGAACAATGAGCTCGAGATATTCAGGAAAGTCGGGACAAATGATGTGTCGATGTGGACTACCGTCATTGCTTTTAACATCGCGACAGACACATAGTTACGGACGACAATTCTACAGGTGCCCGCGGTGGGGACAAGGACCGGACGACTGCAAATTCTTCAGGTGGGCCGACAGTGGAACTATTTCTACGTGCTCCCAATTGGACACTACTGCTAGGAGTTCAACAGTGCCACAACAAGAGAACGCCACATGCGGTTCGAGTTNGATAATAACAATGAAAAAAAACCATCAGTTGAATTTCCACTAATAAGCTAATTTCAATGAACAAAACATGAAAAAAAAATATTTTAACACAAATAAGCGCCATATCTTCATCTAACAAATAAGAACAAATCATTCAACCATCAAAATGAAATCATTTCCGTGCACCATACCAGCCAACTGTAGAAGCTTATTAGCTTCCACATCCTTGAAACGCGAACTCTACACAGACCAGAGTGACGGTTAGAAAAAGAATCTAAGTACCAAGATCTAGTCAACCTTTAGATGCTCCTGCAAAGTCAAAGTCGAAAAGGAAATTTATCAATTAGTATCGGATCCCCAAATCGATAAAATTGAGATCTTCCCTCAGCGGAAGAGATCATTAGATCTACAAGAAGCGGCCTAAGGAACTAGCATGGGTAAGAAACCAGACCGACAAAAGCCCACCTACGTCTGCTTAGAGAGAGAGGTGGATGACGAAGGAACTCTCTTGTTGCGCAACATCATGTAACTCAGCGGCAAGACAACGCCCACCAACATGATCGCCACGCCGATGAGGTACCTCAGTGGGCTCGGCGGCTCCAACTCCAAAAGTCTTCTCAGCTGCAACGAATAACAATACCCTAGATGAACAGATCGATCCCGCTAAAACACAATAAGGCTGCAATTCTCACCCTAAAGTTTGTTTATAGATTTCGGCAAAGATCGAAAGGGAGAGTTTTATGGCGAGAAGTTCGGTGAGATTCGGAGAGGAAGAGTGGTTACCGGCATCGTTAATCTCCGGCGGCGGCCGAGGCGGCGGAGCCGGTTGAGAAGAATGAAACCGGTGAGTTGGTAACAGTGATCTGAGCAGCTATCCCGAGAAAGGAATCCTCGGCCTTTGGTGTTTATAAATCATATAAATAGAATAAATTTCTTTGAAGAATTTCATTAGTAATATTTAGGGCTATAATGATAGAGTATATTTCTCATGAACCATATCTCCCAATAATGGTGATCATTCCGTCATATCATTGCGCATTTTGTGTTGTTCCATGTCATCATCGAGACATACAGACATCGGATGTAATAATTTTTTTCTATGTTAGAGTCAAATAGAAGACTGGAACTTATCAATGTTTACATCAAGTTTTGATTGAGCTCAAGCTCACCCACACACACACACACACATAATTTCATAATAATATGCAATGATGCAATGTTTCTAATGAGGATGTGCTATAGCTATTTGATAATAGCCTATTATGTGTATCTTATAATTTTTATGCTATAATTGAGGTAATTACTTTATTATTTTGCCCTATTTGAACATTATTTGAATTCTTTCCGAGCCTTATGCTCTATGATTGAAGAGTGTTTACACTTAATTTTGAATTAAAACACATGATCTGAATGAAATTTTAACAATATTTAAATATGAGTTAAAATTTTCTTACATGTGATCTTAATATTTTGATGGAACTTAATTATGTTGAAATTGTTCAAATATATTTTAGTCATGACTAACTCAAGGAAATGATTTGGGATCAACATAGGAGCATTTTTGCAGGAAAAAAATTTAATATATTTTATTAAATAAAGAAATAAATATCAATCACACCTCTCTATTTTCATTATTATGAATTTTGTAAAATCAAATAAGCCAACCATTATTCTGATTGTTTAACTCATATATAACTAACCAATGTATGAAATTTCTTATTGTCAAGTTCTTTTAGGAAGTAGAGTCCAACATGTTTCGTGAACCCATGCAATATAAAGAGATCATGTAAGGTGAGTGTTAGAGGTGAAAATGAGCAGAGGATTTTCAAGGGTGGCCTCCTCTTTTCTCCTACCCCTCCATCTTTCTTATATCACTCTCAACACTCTTGCCCCTGTAGGGCTACAGAAAAAAGATAACTGATTCTAGGTTTTATTGTATGGGGTGTTTTGAGATTTGATGTTGATAAGGTATTATTGCATGTGTCAGGCGACCCATAAACATAGGCATGGACAATGATGAGTTGGAATTTACTTAATTCTGCCTTAAAGACAACCATGAAGGATTGTTCAACGAACTCATCGGTGTGGTTTGATAAATACAAGCAAACTTGACAGAACACGAATACTCACAAGCTCGATGGAGGAGCTCATTGAGTCCTTCCGAAAGGCAAGTGCTATAATTGTAACTTTGACACACTTGCTCGCATACAAATTGTAGTTGTGCAACAATTAGGACAATCTATTAGGCCTAGAAGACTCATCTAGTGTTTCAGCTTCTCTTATAGGCATAAGAAGAGTGTTTCTGTATGTACACTCGTCAATCTTCTTAAATTGACATTGAGTTTATTTATATGTGAATAAAGTATGAAAATAACATAACATATTCAAATTATCCTGAAATCCTTGTCTTAGTTCATGCTTAGATTCAATGTCAAATAAATACAATGTCAATCTAAAAAAACAATAAAAATATTTAATAAATAAATAAATTAAGTACCATAACAAAATTTTAAAAAAATAAAAGTAGTATAATGGGACCCACAGAGTAGAGATAATTTGGTAAATAAAATAATTGGGCTAATTTCTTATATAAGATAAATAACGATATATTTTAAAAAGTTTATCCATTATGATAAATATAGTCAATATTTTCATATAATCTACACCCTTTTTCATCCTTTTTTTATATTATTGCTTAAATATTAAAATTAACAATAAAACTTTAATCCATATTTTTAATTTTTACTAAATTCTAAATTATTGTCTGAATGTATTTTCGTAAATAATAATGTTTAGAGGGCTGATTATCCATAATTTTTTAGCGTGCAAATCTTATTTAATGGAGGAGGAGAACCCTAAACACATTTTAATGGCATTCAGCAGGAAAATTTTCTACCGCTACGTCCCTGCAGTGAGGACCTTCCATTCTTCGATCAACATGGAAAGCACCACCGGCCGCAGTCAAATGCTAGGTATTCACGTCCTCCACTGCCCGGTAGGCTTCTGCTGCGCCATTTTTCTTCTATTAATCTATTCTCCGCTTCCGCATCTATCCTATCGTAAAACGAGATGAATTTGTGCTCAGGACGTGGTAGGCATTGTGTCAAAGGTCTCCGAATGCTTCGCCTTTCGCAGCGCCAACATTCACAGTGTCGATGTTTTTGTCCCCGAGAACAAACAGGTCTTCTACTCAAGGAGGTTATTGCTTTCTTGCTTCTTTCACTGACACTTGTTTTGTAGATTTAGAAAATGTGTGAGTTGTTGCCAAGGCCTTGAGTATTTACAAATCTCACAACTCTCTATATCACGGCGGTCATTAACACACCTAAGTATTTACTTAATTACGTTTGGAAGTTGTTGCCAAGGTCTTGAGTTAAAAAAAAAAGCTTGAAGGTCAATGGTATTGTTAGTTAGTACTCTCACCTAGTCAACCATTCCCCAATTCTCANTTTCTATTAATCTATTCTCCGCCGCCGCATCTATCCCATCGTAAAACGAGATGAATTTGTGCTCAGGACGTGGTAGGCATTGTGTCAAAGGTCTCCGAATGCTTCGCCTTTCGCAGCGCCAACATTCACAGTGTCGATGTTTTTGTCCCCGAGAACAAACAGGTCTTCTACTCAAGGAGGTTATTGCTTTCTTGCTTCTTTCACTGACACTTGTTTTGTAGATTTAGAAAATGTGTGAGTTGTTGCCAAGGCCTTGAGTATTTACAAATCTCACAACTCTCTATATCACGGCGGTCATTAACACACCTAAGTATTTACTTAATTACGTTTGGAAGTTGTTGCCAAGGTCTTGAGTTAAAAAAAAAAGCTTGAAGGTCAATGGTATTGTTAGTTAGTACTCTCACCTAGTCAACCATTCCCCAATTCTCAAACAATCACACTGGATTAAGACACGTTATTTTTGGTATATGGGGAATGCCGCAACACAAGCAAAAATTGGATTTTGTTCATGTAGTTATATTCTTGTCTATCCCCCCAATCTTCATCTTATCTTTAGCATGACAACAATGATTTTTGACATTTGACAAAGACAACATGAAGTGGTGCATCTTTGATGTCGGTGAGAACAAGATTGTTTAGGATATCATGCTACTGTAAGTGTAAGCGATGCAATTCCATTTAACATGATTGTGGTAGAAAATGGGCACCAGCGTACTAAATTCCTCCAAGAAAACTTAGAGCTTCTATATGGAGTTTTGGGCTTTTAAATGGGATGGTTATAGATGCAATAATCAAATAACATATGCTGCATGTTTGATAAAAGCTATTTGAAAGGGAAAAATCTAAATAGATCTACAATGATTCTAAATTCTAAGATATTTTATGTTTTGCAAGTTAATTATAGGAACTTAATGGGGATAGTTAGTAGATAGAGATTTGAAAAATAGAACAGTTGGTTAATGAGCTTTTTTGTAAACAAAATTATGTCAATGTAAATAGTGCTAGTTGTTACAATTAGATTTAGTGTTTATGTTTTCCAAATTCTATTTGAAGAAAATTTAAGAATTCCTTTTTGAGAAGTAATCCATTGAGCACTGCTTTACATGCCTTCAAAAGAGGATAGTTAGTGGTTGTGACTGAATGAATATGTTTTTATTGGGATTGTTATAAGAAATATTAATTTTGTGTGGGAAATAAGAGATACAATGTGTTGTGAGAGCTATAATTCATTTTTATGTATACAAGAGTTGTTAATTGTGTTCAAACAGAAGAAGGATTGACCAAATATCTTTCTATTTCAGTTGGATTACATCATGGATCGGCTTTAAGCACATATTTTTTTGCTATAGTTATGGATGCTCTTACTAGAGATTTGCAGGAGGATGTACCTTGGTGTATGCTTTTTGTTGATGATATCCTTCTTGTGGATAAGGCTAGAGAAAGAACCCAGGAAAAACTTGAATTATGGAGGTTTACATTGGAATCTAAAGGTCTTCGTGTGAGTAGAAATAAAGCTGAATGCATGGTATGTAATTTTAGTAGTAGTAGCTCTAGTGACAGAGTTGTAACCATGGGTGATCAAATTATTAAAAGTTGTGAATGCTTTAGATATCTCGGGTCTGTTGGTCAAAATGATTGTGATATATATTGGGATGCTATTAGTAGAATTCAAGTTGATTGGTTGAAGTGGAGGAATGCTTCGGGCTTATTGTGTGATAGAAAGTATTGCTTTGATTGAAAGGAAAATTTTATAGGATGGTGGTGAGACCTAAAATGCTCTATGGCGCAGAATGTTGGTCTTTAAAAGATAAACATAAAATTAATTGAAGTGTTACCGAGATGAGAATGCTTAGGTGGATGAGTGGCTTTACACTTAGAGACAAAATGTGAAATGAATATATCTGTGATAGAGCTAGTATTGCTCCGATTAGGAGTGTAGATGTTTTAGGTTCGACTTATGTTAAGAAAGACAAAGGTAGTCCTAGAAAGACTTAGGCATATTGTTTTAAAAACGATCTTAATTTATTAGAATAAATGATAATATGACACTCAATAGGACGCAATGGAGAAAAAAGATTCATGTAGCCGACCCAACTTAGTGGGATAAAGGCTTGTTGTTGTTGTAGAGTTGGTGTAGCTCTAGTGGCAGGCAAAATTAGATAGAATCGCTTTAGATGGTTTGGTCACATTAAAGGTCGACCATCTGATGGTCCGGTTAGGAGGTTAGATGTTTTAGATTCAACTTATATTAAGAAAGGCAGAAGTAGACCTAGAAAGACATGGACATATTGTATTAGAAATGATCTTAATTTATTAGAATTAAATGAAAATAAGACACTTAATAGGATGCAATGGAGAAACAGGATTCATGTAACCGACCCCACTTAGTGGGATAAAGGCTTTTGTTGTTAAATATTATCTTGGTGGTGAATATATAATTT
The DNA here is from genome assembly GCA_002079205.1 of Phalaenopsis hybrid cultivar. Lineage (NCBI taxonomy): Eukaryota > Viridiplantae > Streptophyta > Magnoliopsida > Asparagales > Orchidaceae > Phalaenopsis > Phalaenopsis hybrid cultivar. The sequence goes on from JXCR01090654.1 coordinate 8,375, forward strand.
AGTGGCTGGCGTACATTTGATTGGGATTTCTCATATGGTTTATGTTGGCCCTAACAAAACCTTTTGGTGCTGATGATAACTGTGATGCAATGCCCACACTAATTTATTTCATATCCTAATTTGGGTATGCATCTCAAGTGTACAAAGTCTGGTTGGTGACATCACGTGGATGAGGTATAATAATATGCATGTGCTTCTTACAAAATCATTTCTGTAGGTGGTGTTATATGCTACTGCTATATGCGGTGTAGAAGAGATCATTTGATTCAATTTGTAATATGGTATTGCCACATTCGATTTGGTGATTCTACCTCATGTTGGTTGCTCTGTATGACCACTGATTGATATTTCTATATAAATTTGTTTTGGATATTTCACCTGAAAACTGGAGACTGAAATTTAGATTATCATAATAGAATTGGGTTGATTTTGTGCTATATTTACTAAACTAGAACGAGGAGTCTACATGCAGTTTTTGTCGACAATTATTTGAGGCATATAGTTTTTTGTCAATAATATTTACTAACCTTACATGTTTGATTGAACAATTTCTTTTCAAGTTTTCAATTTTATTGGTGTACTATGGATCAATGCTTTCATAGCACTAAGTGCAATGTGATGCACAAGAAATTTTTTTCTTGCTTTAATATACAAAGCGCAAAGTGACACAATCCTTTTACTAATTAGAGCATTTATGAGTTACAGATTATATACACATATCATGTTTATACAATATTTATTTAATTAATCAAACTTAAATCACATTAGAAAATAATTTCTTAGCAAATATAATGATACATTCAATGATATAGTAATTTATAATTATTTAAAATAAAAGAAGAATTAAAGTTATAAATGATATAAAAGATTCAGTAATAAAATATACTTATCAGATTGAGTGACTGGCAAAAGATTAGCGTGGAGTGAGAGGTAGTGCAAAAATAAGGCGTTGAGAAGAAGCTTGTGAATGAGAAACTACTAGCGCCGTCAACAAGAACATGTAAAAAGCATATTAGAACTAGCTGGTGAGTGTGAAAGTAAAATCACCAAGAAGCAACTACCTCAAGTGTAAGATGATGAGAAATCAATGAGCAATGAATAAATGTTACTGAGAAATAGTATAAAAAACAATTGTGCCTACTTATTGTACCAAATGTTAAACCAAAATATGAAATTTTAACAAGGATTTCATTACAAGTAGGAGCTGAGCACATATTGCTTTAATGCCTCGAGATGAAGTGTTGCAACATGTGAGCTTTACTTCAAACATGCACTTTACAAGACAGTGATGTGCAAGGCTATCACATCACTTCACTTTTCTTCTAAAGCACATTTTCAACAACACTGATTAAAATATGTGATTCTTTTGAGTGTGATACAAAAGTGATTGTATAGTTGGTGAATTCATTTACTTTACTAACATCAATTTTTGGTAAATTATTTTCTTAGTCTATGTTATTTTAGACAGCTTCTTATTGACTTGCCAGCGTTCTTGATTTTATTCAACTTTGACATACCTAAATCTAATTTTGCTGATGGGTTTATAATTGCTTGTTAATTTTGTGTAGTTTGATTTTTTTGCCAATTTTTTGGATTTACTAGACCATTATTCATCATTTGGCTTAATGCTTTTAAAGAAAATAAATTGTTGGCTTGTTTAGTGGAATGTGGGTTGTGAATCTTATTTATGCGACCTTCATACATTACATCATTCTAGTCATAGTAGAATATCCTAACCCTATACTGTTATTTGTGATTCCCACTTAATTAGTACATATGTTGCACCCTTCATCATTTTTATCAATTCCTTTTAGATGATGCCATGCTTATTTATTATAATGAAATATTGGCTTATTTTAAGGCATATTAAGAAATTTCTAACAGTAGCTTTTAAACCATGCTTAATTCTGAAGTAATCTTCTCCTAAATTTTTTTTTGAATGATGGAACAAATACAGTGAATTTGTATTTGATCCTGCAAGCTGGCCTCGTGATGTTATGGATGAAGACTTTGTGAATATAGGAAAACTCTTCAAGGCAGAAAGATCTGTTGTTCGGGTTCCTGATGTAGATCCAAAATTTAAGATTTCCATTCTTGCTTCGAAGCAGGTGCGGCCGTGGTTCGTATACTATCCTTAATTTTCCTTTAGCTCTTCTCATACCAAGCTGCTTTGCGTACATTTGATCCAGAATGCATTAGTTTATATGGAAATTTACATACCTGGCATACAATTCTTATGCATCTACATATCTCACACCTAAACTTTCATATTTACATACATAACACTATTTGGCTTTAAAACCATGCATGAAAGGTGTATTTCACTTTTAAAAGCGGTAGTAGTGCTATTTTTTGTGTATTAAAGTTTTAAGTTATGTGTGTAAATATGAAAGTTTGGGTATGAGATATGTAAATATGTAAGAATTGTAAGCATTATTAGTTTTTATGTTTATTTATTTAATTAATTGTCATGCAGGACCATTGTCTGGTGGATGTTTTGCATGGTTGGCAGGATGGTAGGCTTCCTGTAGATATAAACTGTGTAATAAGGTGGTGCTATATTTTAACTTATTCCACCGTAAATATTTGCGGGATTTACAAAGGTACCACCCAATTCCTATGTATTTGCATATCTGACACCAAAACTTTAATTGTTAACATTTATACCACATAACTATTTCATATAACATAAAAAAATATCACTATTTTAACTTATAAAAAGTGAAATATATATTTTCAGGCATAGATAAGTTTATATATATATATATATATATATATATATATATATAAAGTGTTTTANCGTTTGGCGGAGCTTCCATTTTTATAAAATTTTATTTAGAAGTTGTTTTTCAGAAGGCTAATTGGAAATAGTAGCAGCTTCTGAAAGCAAATGTAGGTTTCTGAAAGTGTTTCTATAAAAGAATTGCAGCCAAACAAACTCNTGCTTGGCGGAGCTTCCGTTTTTATAAAATTTTATTTAGAAGTTGTTTTTCAGAAGGCTAATTGGAATCAGTAGCAGCTTCTGAAAGCAAATGTAGGTTTCTGAAAGTGTTTCTATAAAAGAATTGCAGCCAAACAAACTCCAAAGCGGTCTAAAAACTCTTCCAAATGGAGACTAAACGTCTAGCTTCCCCAATAGATCATATTATATAATCTGTGTCATCTTACCAAATTTGTTATGATTATTCTTTTAATAACCTTTTATTGCTTCAATGAGAAGTTAAGCACTTGTAAGGAGANTCAAAGCGGTCTAAAAACTCTTCCAAATGGAGACTAAACGTCTAGCTTCCCCAGTAGCTAATATTATATAATCTGTCATCTTGCCAAATTTGTTATGATTATTCTTTTAATAACCTTTTATTGCTTCAATGAGAAGTTAAGCACTTGTAAGGAGATTTACTGAACATCAATGGACATGCCTTGTTATTTGCTGCTATTTATTAGTTGATCTAAATATTTTTTATTTTTGCAAGTTACTTTTTTTTTTTTTTTGAGGGATCTGAACTTGAGACCTTCCTTGTTCATGTTGGGTGTATCAATGAGCCAGTAGCTCTTTATTTAAATATAGACGAATTTTGGTTCTGGATAGCTTAGATTTTAATCAGGGTGGATCGCAAAGCAATTGATTTTGCTTTGAGATGAGAGTGCCATAGATGGAGAATCAATCAAAATTTGTATTGCACTTCTCAAAACAAATCAGCATGTTAGCTTCAAGAACCATCTGATAAAAAAATGTATCAAGATGCTAGTTTTTTTTTTTTCATTTAAATACCTTGTCAAATATAACCCTGCTTACAATTTTTGTTAGCTGACTAGATTTAGACTCTGCGGTACAGCGGAGTCAAAACTTTTAGATATACTCGCTGCTTAAAACTTGAATAGATATGATTCATGTTTCTTTTTAGAATTAGCGTAAAATTAAGGCGTTTTTCTAAAATTTTGGAATTGAAGTATATTATTTTGATTGTTCTGTACAGATGTGAATGCTTTTGAATTTCCCTTTGATCAAGTAGAAATATTGAACAGGTATTGTCAACTAGTTTTTTGGAGGGCTATGGTAAAGATATAATTAACATTCATCATGGGCTTCTTCCGTCATTCAAGGGTAGCCATCCTGCCAAGCAGGTGCTCATTTTATTTTCTACTCTTGTTGGCCGCGCCATATTTTATTTGCTACTTCTGAGATTTATTTGATCACCAGGCTTATAATGCTGGAGTGAAACTGATTGGTGCAACAACTCACTTTGTAACTCCGGAACTCGATGCAGGTCCTATTATAGAGCAGATGGTACACTCTCTGTAATTTAGTTAATCGAAGATTTACATTCACACCCCTCAATTCCTATGCATTTACATATCTAGCACCTATACTAACTTTACATACATGCTGTGGTATTTTTGGTTTGATATGGGTGATATAAATGTAAAAAAGCAAAGTTTAAGATTTAGATATGTAAATAGGAAAGAATTGTGTGGTATTGCATGTATGTGTTTGGTTGGGTGTGAAAGATTACATGCATGCACTATTACGTTGTGGAGTTTAATTGTTGCCATATGAAGAAAATATGCTACACGGGTGATTTTTTTTTTATGTCGGGAGATAGATGAATTTTATGCAAATACAGGTAGCGAAAACAATATAATGATAATTTGAGCAGAATTTCAGCTAGAGAACTCATAATGTCTCCCAGAAATTTTCTGATTTTTTGGGCAATTTTATGTAACAGGTGGAGAGAGTTTCCCATCGAGATACCTTAGAGAGTTTTGTGCAGAAATCAGAAAATCTGGAGAAGCAATGTCTGCGGAATGCAATAAAATCCTACTGTGAACTCCGTGTGCTGCCGTATGAGGGGAAAAAAACTGTTGTTTTCTAGAGCTGGACCTTTGTTACCGTTGCCAAATGCCTACCCAGCTCATCTTTTGTTGAAACTATAGAGCGGTTAAGCAAAGTGATCATATTTTTATGGGAAATTCACGTTCATACCAGATAATTCTGAAGTATTTACATATCTAACACCCAAAGTTTGATATTTACACTTATAACATCATTGGTGTCATAAATTTATGCATGAAAATGTGTATTGACTTTTAAGTATGGTGGTATTTTTGACTAGATGTTAAACATTCAGAGTCGAATGCATCTAAATACGAATGTTTTTTGTGTTAGATATGTAAATAGGTAAGTATTATGCGTTATAATTTTATTCTTGTTTGTAAATTTTATGCTTGCTAACAAGTATGATGAAATTGAAGGCCTGCTTGTAGTAGTAAAATATTCTTCTGGTGAGTGAATGAATGGCTGAACGCATTTGGATTTGATAAAACCAAACCATAGAGCCGGATCAGCAGCGGTCTGGAAACGGTCATTAACTAACCGTCACAGCCAGCCCTTCCCGTCGCGCCTCTTCGTCCAAACCTACTCTCCAATNTCTTGTAGTAGTAAAATGTTCTTCTGGTGAGTGAATAAATAGCTGAACGCATTTGGATTTGATAAAACCAAACCATATAGCCGGATCAGCAGCGGTCTGAAACGGTCATTAACTAACCGTCACAGCCAGCCCTTCCCGTCGCGCCTCTTCGTCCAAACCTACTCTCCAATTTGAAAAACTATGCGACACCATTTCCACGCTATCATTCACCCAAAACCAACGCACCAAATCAAAATTTAGCAGAAAAAAAAATGGCTTCCAGCGCCCGCTCTCAGCTATATCAATGCTTCTCCCCTCCCACCCTCCGCTCCTACCTAGCCGAATTCATCTCCACCNCTGCGACACCATTTCCACGCTTATCATTCACCCAAAACCAACGCACCAAATCAAAATTTAGCAGGAAAAAAAATGGTTTCCAGTGCCCGCTCTCAGCTATATCAATGCTTCTCCCCTCCCACCCTCCGCTCCTACCTAGCCGAATTCATCTCCACCTTCCTCCTCGTCTTCGCCGCCGTCGGTTCCACCATTTCCGCCCGTCAGTCCTCTCCCTTCCTATTTCTCAATTCATTTATCAGACCATCACTATTGTCACAACTACTCTTAAATTACTGCAGGAATGTTGACGCCTGATGTGACATCTGATGCATCGTCACTAGTCGCCACGGCGGCCTCGCAGTCCTTCGCCATATTCGCCGCCACCTACATAGCCGGCGATATCTCCGGCGCTCACATTAACCCTGCGGTCACCTTCGCCTTTGTTCTCGGCGGCCATATCGCCATCCCCACGGCCGTCTTCTATTGGATCTCTCAATTGCTAGGCTCCACTCTCGCATGCCTTCTCCTCCGCTTCGCCTCCGCCGGTCAGGTGAGCCTCTTTATTCATCAAGTTCGAATTTTTCTACTGCTAAAACGCCATTGTTGCAGGCGGTGCCGACGACGAAGATAGCGACGGAGATGACGGGTTTCGGAGGGGCAGTTGTGGAGGGGGTGATAACCTTCATGTTGGTTTACACGGTTCATGTGGCGGCGGACCCGCGGGTGGCGGATGCCGGAAGGAAGGGTGGGGAGGTTAGCGGGGCTCTAGCGGTGGGGATGGTGGTTGGGGGTTGTGCGTTGGCTGCCGGTTCCCTCACGGGTGGGTCTATGAACCCGGCCCGATCTTTCGGACCGGCCATTGTGAGCGGGGATTTTAAGAACCATGGGGTTTATTGGGTCGGGCCGCTCATTGGGGCTGCTTTGGCTGCTCTGGTCCATCAAAATCTTGTTTTCCCATCACCTTCTCCTTCTGATGAGGAAGCCCTAGAAGTTTAGTAACAGTGATGTTCTGTAGCTTAATTTTTTTATTTAATTAAAATTTACCTTTTGTACATGTTAATATTAATGTGTATGTATATTGAACGTGAAAGTCATAGATAAAAAAAGCAAGTTTTACATATATACCACCCAATTCATATGTATTTATATATCTAATTTTTAGCTGTCTGCTGCCTTAGGCATGAAAAGGTGTATTTTCTCTTTTAAAATTAACAAAGTGATATGTTTGATGAAATATGAAAGATGGATGGAATACAAGGAAAAAAAAAATGCAAAATTTAGGTGTTAGATTTGTAAATACATAGGAATTGGGTGGTTTCAGGTTTGTATGTAAATGACCATATTATCAATTTTTATTATTTTTATTTATATTTAAATTATGATATATTATAATGTCTTTGGATGCTGCTTGCTTTTCATAATGTTTATGTATGTTTAATGCTTAATTATTATTTTTTAATTAATAACTCTTTTTTAATATACCTATATGCAAGTAATATTATAGCACTAAATACTTAAATTTATTTATCATGGTTAAATGTAAATATATCAGAAGTTGAGTTAATGAAAATAAAATGAGTTTTGAAACATTGAACTCACAAGAAGATATTTAGTCCCAATGCTAGCACATGGTGTACGTGAAGGAAGTCTAAATATTCACCATTGAATGATACGGTTGGAATTTATCATGACTTAAAATTATATTGTTTACAAAATTGATGGGTCTACATGGGTTTTAAAATTAAGCTCTATTGTTTATGGTATATAAGATATCTTTTTTGTTTCATCTAATACAAAGCATTATTGGTGGACGAGTGGGTGGCAAACGATAGGGGTGGGTGGTCGGCCAGCGAAGGGTTGGGGTTGGGTCTGGCTTGCAGAGCTAGTGACGGGACTCACTATTTTAAGGTTTTTAAAAATAGGCAAAATAAGTTTTATCTATTTCGAATATTTTAAAAATGTGCATGTTTCTCCAAAAATAAAAAAAATAGATAGATGAACATAATTTTTTTTTTGTTTTTTTTATTTTTTTATCTTTAAAAATAATAAATAAAAAATAAAAATTGATCCCAAACAGCCCCTAAATCTCTAAAGGAACAATCAAGTGTAACATATTTAAAGACTGAGCCAAACAGACTCAAAAACAAAGAAGAAAGATCTCATAAAGAGAATGTATTAATTAAGGATAATACAAAATAGTTGAGCCATCAAAAAGAAAACAAAGTATAAAAGCAAAACTCAGTAATGAAGAATTTATAAAAAAATCAATAATCAAGTGTAATATTTATAAAAAATTGGTCGAAACTGACTGGATGATAATGTCTCATGTATGTTACATCAAAAATAGTGCCAACATGGTTACCAAAAAAAACAACATGCAAAAGTCCTTTGAGCCAAACTACTACAGGAGTGCAACAAGCTGTAATACACGTGTTGTCGATCAAACAAGTTGTTCTATCGGGGCAACACATATTGACCACACTTTTACTCGTTCCAAATTAATGATGGATCAACATTTTCTTAGGCCAAATTACCAATTAGAAAAGAGACAACTAAAGAATATGATGAAGGAGATGAAACACTCTATGCAATTTGTTCACAGTGAAATTAGGAATTTAACTCTACTACTGTTTGTTTAGGGTATCTTCTTGTTGCTTTAAAACGGTCTTCATAATTTGTGGGGTTTTTATTTTTTTGATATTTGATGTGTGCTAGAAAATTCGCGGCGGTAGAGTAATGGATTCGTCTTAGCGTTGCACGAGGATTCAACACACACTCAGATAAAAATGAATCAAGCTGTGATAACACGAGAAGTTTTTACGTGGAACACCTGTAAAGGGGAAAAACCACAGGGTCTGGCCCAGTTGTTAAAATCCACTATAAGTTGATGATTACATATGCCCCTTATCCCACAGGCGGAAAATGGTTACTAGCTTTCCAAGTTACAACATCGATTGACGACGTCTCGTCAGTTGTGGTTGACGGAGGTCGGCAGTGATCGGCGGTAGTCGATGACAATCAATGACGGTCAGCTGTATTTGACGGAGGTTAGCGGTGGCTAACGACAGTTAATGACAGTTGGTAGTGGTCGACAAAGGTCAGCGGTGATCGGCGACGATTAACGGTGGCCGGCGGTGTTCGACGACGATCGACGATGACGAGAATGATCTTGGACTTGAGCTCTTTCTCCAAGCCTCAAGTTCTCTCTTAAGCATTCTCCTCTCATGTGAGGGGTGAGTCTTTATTTATAGTGTTTTGAGTGCAATTAATGCATGAATATGAACCATTTTGATCGGACGATCCGGATAGCTTTCCTTGATCCGATGACGTTTGATTGGACATTGGAGTGCCTTAACGACGTCGTAATTGAGCAATCTTATGCTTGTTGGATTTGTCTTGTTGAGGCTCGATTCGACTATAAATTTGTTAGATTTGACATCTGTTTGACTTTTCAAATGCCTCCAGAAATCCTCCAAGTGTGGTTTGATGATTTGATCGGGGCTTGATTTGACTCGGATTGGACCGACTTTCATATCATTAGGTCTGTCTCTTCGAGCAGATCAGTTTGACTCTAAGTTTGCTGAAACCGGAGTTCTGAATGACTCTTAATCGAAGTTTGAATGTTTCTTTTCAAAAAATTGCACCGAGATTCTTGCCGAATGATGAAAATTTGTTGGTTGCGTATCGATATTATTGTTTTTTTATAATGTCTCCTCTATTTTATATTGTGCAGGGTTTTGTAACAGTTTCTAGTTTTGCTAAAGAAGAAGACATAAAGGCAACATGCAACTAATTACTATATCAGGTAAAACTTATATGGCGTTTAAAACATAATTTTTATGTTTTATGAAGAATTATTCATGTTTCATCACAATTTTTTTTGTTGTTTTCTTTCTTGATATTACAGTTGCTTGTGCTCATGGAAAAATTTGGCCAAACTGTTTTGGAACTTCTAGATTTGGAATTCAAACACTTCCATATTTGAAAATAGCTTTACAAGCTATCCTGAAAGTTTTACTCTTTTAAAATTTGGAGCATTTTAATATGTTATCATTGTTTTGTGAAGCTTTTTTCTGGTTTGAAATGCCAATGTAGTTACTCCAATTTGAAATTCTTTTGAATTCTGAAAATGTGCAAATAGACATAATGTAATGTCGGAGATTTGCTTAATGAATGTTGGAGATTTGCTGAATGAAATGGGTTCAATGTATACTTAAACTTGGTTCCTTGGGATTTCAATTACTTTCTTCATTTTAGCTTCTGAAAATGTCGATGATGAATTTAATAACAGTGAGATCTACATTTGAACATTTGGAATGATGACAGTGTTCTGCTAGCATTATTCTGATATGACCTGTTCTGAGTTTTCATTATGTCTTATTTTTGTGGCATTTACATACATAGCACATTCCCATGTAATTATATATGTATACGGAGCTGTAAGGATATTTCAGAGCTTACTTTCTTTGCACTTCGTATGAATTCATTATATGGAGCTCTAAGGAGCCTTCTCGCTATAAGAAGTTTACCTTTAGGGAGTTCAGGCGACAGGTGCAGGATGACACGATTCTTTTCTGGTTTTGTTCAAGGATACTTTCCTGTAAGATTATTATCTCCAAGCAAACATTAAGATAATGATTAACAGACTAATGACTCCAATGTCGTTCCCATTACTTTTTTATGTACTCCCCACATGTTCTTCCTCACTGAGGAAACCGAGATGTAACTGCGTGACCTCACTTACTTTAAACTCTATTGGGTAATCAATGAATTTTACGGCAGAGAAAATAAAATAGAGATTTTTGCGCAAAAACACTAAAAAAGGGCAAAGGCTCCAACTCCCGCGGCTATCTATCTCTAATCAAATTCAACTGCCTCACTCATTCCCCATGAAAAGATCTTCAAACAAAATAAAACCTTCTACAGAGAAAGCCCAGAAGCCTGAAAAACAAATAACTAATCCTAATCAAAACAAGTCATTCAACTGTCGCACTCGTTCCCCGATTAAAAGATCTTCAAACAAATTAAAATCTACTACAGAGAAAGCCCAGAAGCCCGAAGGAGCAGTTAAGTAATAAAGATCGGTCTTTTAGCCTTCCTCCCATGCCACAAGAGTCAAGGAGAACAATTCAGTTCTACTAGATCACAATGCCCACTCTCTCCTCTCTCGCTCGCTCGCAGAGTTGCAAGCTTGCAGTGCCAGAGAAATTAGAGTTGCACGCAGGTAAAGAAAGAAGAAAGAGAAGCGGGTTCAAGCGCGAGAAAGATTTATGGCGTCTGGAGACGGAATGGTGAAGAGAGGTGTTTTTTGTATTCAATGAATATATGTATGTGAAATGGGTAATATTAAAATTTAGAGTGTGTAATTAGTAAATATTAAAGTTTGTTGTGTTGGGGATGTAAAAACCCCTAATAATTTTAATAGTTTTTAGTGTGAATGTGTATCCTGTTTTTGAAAAAATATTCCATCCACACCGACGGCCAACCACCGACCGCCGCCACTTGGTCCTTCCCAGAGAGGTATATGACGAAGTGGCGTGACCAATGGCTTCACTTTCGTTTTCCTGAAGCTTGTTAGATGTGGATTGGGAGGAGGGCTGAGTGGAGGAAGAAGTGGGATGAAGGTACTGCTCACCCGTGCCGCAGAGAGTTCTTATGTTTTGGGATTTTTTTTTTTTTCTTTCATTTTAATACTTCTCATATCATCATTCCGCTCAGTTTTTTTTTTTTTTTGCCGTTTCTAATGATTGCTGACTTATGGATGAAAGGAAAATGCCAGATTTTGAGGATTTCATGCGTCATCAATTGGCCGGGGAAATCAAAACCCTAATCATATGAAATTGTATATAAGACCGACATCAGTTGCAGTTCTGGGTGCTTAAAATTTGAAATGATTAAGACGCTTCTTCAGTTTGCTTTCATCTGAAATTGAAATGATTAAGAGAATTTTAATTAATGTTTCGAAAGAAGGAGACCTGCTGAAAGTTAGAAGTTTCAACTGCTGTTACTGAGTTAAATTTTCATCACCTATTTTTACTTTCTCCACCTCTACCTCTTTGATGTAAAAAATAAATGGTTTCAAGCCATGGAGACTAAAATAAATTTCATTAATTTATGCAAGAACATATGGAGTTTGAAATGTTCTAAACTTGACCTAATTTTTATCTTTATATTATTGTAATTCTTGACCATGCTTTGGGCCAATAATTGCCCAATAGCTAGGTTTTGGATTTTGCAAAGACAAATCATTTCGTGAATTTGCATATTTTTTATCCTTTAAACTTTCATTAATGCTTCTGTTATATGAAAGAAGTTGCCTTTACATGGGCTTGTCTTATAATGATGCAACTGAAAATTGATGATCAAAACCCGTACGTATTTGATAAAATTTCTTGGGAGATTTACATACATACAACTTGATTCTTATTTATTTACATATCTAATTCCTAAACTTTAATTTTTACATATATGTCACTTTACTTATTGTATTTCATGTTTTAAAAGTTAAAATAGTGTTATTTTCTTATGTGGTATGAAGGATTTGGGTGGTATAAATGTGAAAAAACAACTGTAAATGCCCCAAATTTCTTTTGTTGTTTCTATAACAAGCTGTAGCAAGGATGGTTTTGAATTTGATTCCTCTTTTGATATAAATATTTGTTATTTTGACCCTCAATTAATGAACTAAGGTAAAAGGGCAATTTTGTAATGTAGCACCGCCACCTACCACATCTCACCTACCTCCCACCTACCGCCCACCTACCTCCCACCTACCTCCCACCTACCACTCTCTTGCTTCTATAAATAGAGAAGGTGTGAGGCCTAGGAGAGCAAGGGAAGAGATCTTAGGCTACCACAAAGGAGGAGAGAATAGCTAGAGAGCTAGAGAGGAGGAGAGCATCTTGAGGTCTTGTATCAAAGTGTCGCTTGAGAGGGAGGTCATAGAAGGAAGATGAAGGCTCATCTCTATGTATAAGCTATGTATTCTCCATTTCTTTTGCCTTAATGAAATATTTGATTGATTCCCTCCCGTGGACGTAGATCCAGTTGGAAAACCACGTAAACACCTTTGTTTGCTTATGTTCTTTGCGTTTCATTTCTATGTCAGGAAGTACATATCTCACAACAATATTATTATTAGTACTTTTCACGGGCTTGTTGTTGCAAATAATACTAACACCAATGCACTGATTCTGAAAGAGTTTGCCCCATCAATCCTTGCGAAGAACATTCAGCAGCCTTACTAGGCTTGATCGTAATACAGATTTTGGTCAAATAGCGATTGAATGCACATGTTGTATTGTGAAAAGTGTTGTTATATAAACGAATCATGATCCAAGATGGAGAAAAGCAAGTTAGAAAACTTGTTACTGATGATCAATGGTATTAATCTATGTTCTTTGATTGCGTTATCATATTTGATATGTGCATAATAGTTAGTTTTGTCAACAAGTAAGAAAAAAAAAAAAAAAAATCTAATGATGTATTCACGTTTGCTCTAAATTTTATCATTTATTTGTTGTGGTCATTTATTTTGTATGCATGATTTTTTTATTTTTGTAATGGAATAATATAAAGCATCCATTGCTCAATGAAAGATTGCCTAAATTGGGAAGCATATAATATTTCACTAAATTTAGTTTTTATCATATATTCATATTCATATTTTCACTGGTGCTAAATCATATAAAATGGCTTGGTAAGAAGGTTACATGGTTAGATAAGATTCACCTATATTTACAATTGCACAGAGACATAAATGTCCACTAAATGAAGGGAAATATAGGATATATACATTTGCCCTTAAAGATTTTGTTTGACTTTTATGTCATTAGTGTTCTTCCCTCTCTATTGTTCTCTCTGCCAATTTGACCATGATTCCTCCCCCAAATAAGCTCACTGGATATCAAGTAAAGTTTTTCATCTTCTATGTTGAACCAACTCACCGGTCAGAACCTTATGCCACAATCATTGATTCTCTTTTGAGAAAGCCTTTACATTCAATTGTCTTCTCCAACCCTTCAAAGTTTGTTGTTGACCATCCAATACAAAATTCTTTTTAACGAGATCCAGTAAGCTAACTATCAATCGCTATTCACTGTACTTGTTACTTCTCTAGCCTCCACATCCGCATGTAGTTAATTGGAGAATAGTAATTCCCTACGACACCATGTGGTCATCTACATATATATAATTAATAATGACAGTTAACAAATATATAGAAATTAAATTGATGATATCATGTTAGTATGTAACATAATTTTGGAGGTTAAGCGGTATTTTTAGAAAAGTGCGGAAAACATATGAAATGATTTCATATTCAAAATCAAGGCTAGTAAGAAAATAATATATGCATTTAAAAAATCTACCACTCGGAGCTTAAATTTTGATTGTATTGTATTTAGAGAGTCATTTATGTGGCACCCCCCTCCAAGTCTTTTGTGGGAATTGATTGAGGTTTTATATAGTCTCATTTCATTAATGATGAAGATGAACTTCTTCACCACTATTGTTGCCTTTTCACCTACTATTCCTTGATCTTGACATGTTTATCTTATACTATCTATCTACCCTTTGAAAGCTCCCATTTAACAAAAATGGTACCTACATTGCACTCTAGAATCACCGGTAATAAACTTAGTTGTTGTGCTCCCATTGCAACAGTGTTTGACATCGTGCGTAGGGTATCATCCTTAATTCAACATGTTATTATCATATCATATATAGTTATCTTCTAATTATTAATACAGAAGGATGTGATGTAGTATGATTCACTAAGCTGCTCATAGAGATCAAGTTCCTCTTCAAGTTAGGAATGTGCCTCACATTATATATATTTCTAGTCCCATCATAAGTGTTGATGTGTACATCTTAAACTCTCACTAGTTCAAAAACTTGCTATCAATATGAAGGACCTTCTAGCATTCTTTTGCAAAATAATTAGATATAATCCTTTTCTGTGGATTTTAATGAAAAAAACACCCGAGTCAACAAGATTCAAATGCTTCATAGAACTATCTGCATTAAGGACTAGTGCACATATATCTCTTCAATTGAATCATTCAAAGATATGACTAACCGTACCACATCATCAAAGTAAATTATTGAAACCTTTTTATCATATCCTTTATTGAGATTTGGATCTACCTCCTTTTTTTTCACTCCTTGCTCTTGTTTTTCTACTAGAAAGATTTGGAGCAACATACGAATATTCATCTAATTTTCATCCCCTAACATTGATGTGGATTAAAAGTTGGCTACCCAATATAACATAAGATCACATGAATAAAAAGATGAGGAAGTACCTTCTGTCACATCCAACCAATATCTTACTTTATTTCAACCTGACAAGTTTTTTTTAATATAACACGCCCCATGCCCATAAGTGTTAAAGTGTCATTGTCATATAGGGACATTTACATGCATACTGCACAATTATTATGTATTTACAAATATAACACCTAAATTTTAATTTTTTACATTTATAACACTCAAATCTTTCAAATCACATAAAAAATATCACTATGACTAACTTCTAAAAAGTGAAACACACCTTTTTAAGCATAGTTAAAATGGTTGATTTAAAAACAAAAGCTCAGCTGTTAGATATGTAATACATAAGAATTGTGGCGGCTTATGGTGATAACATTTGTATGCCCATAACATTTGTTAGTGGAATTTGTATTGTAGAATGTATTATCACATGTTGATATATTGAATTTAACAACTATGGTGGCGGCTCATGGAAGCAAGAATAGTACCAAGTAAATGGCATCAAGTATCATAAAAGTGGGACGTTTTGTGAGAACTATTACTGGAAATTTTGAAAAAGCATTGCAAAATAAAGTTTTTATGAAGTGAGAGCTTTCAAGAACAGATATATATTGCGTGATGGATAAAAAAATTAAATAAAAGAGCAACATAATAAAAATTCAAAGTTTGATAAATTTGACATTGATATGCTAAGATATTGTAAATTCTTAAGTTAACTTTGATGAATAATGACAGAGACATCGCACATAGAAATGTTTATGAATGATCATTAAGCTAGTATATTAGTAATTTAGATTATTAATAATGGAGTCTATATTTATTAACTACCTTGGATAGGAATTAATTTTGATTTTCTAAAATTAGTGGCTAAAAATTTAAGATCCTTTCACACTTGATTTTCGAAGAGGGTGGCTCTGTAACTTAATTCACTTTTGATTTCTTAAAAGAGTGGCTATCAAACTTAAGTTTCATTAAATTTAAATTTTCTGCCTGCCACATCAAACTATTATATAAATAGGAAGTTGTTCTGTGTTAAACTATCTGACAATAAAAAACAACAAAATAAGAAGAAATAAAGAAGAGAGAGGAGAGAGGTGCTTATAGGGGGGTCTTTAGCTTCTTCAAAATATGAAAAAGTGCTATTATTTTTTATTTTTCTTAGAGAAGAATCTATTAGTATTGAGAAGCAAGAGTTTTTATTTTTGACTCTTATAATAGATGGAGCAAGCAATTAATTATGGAAACATATTCAAGCCCTTCTTAACATTTAGATCTTATTATCATAGGAAGTATTGCATTTTCTTTCTAATAGCTAAATAATATTTTTGTTTGTGTATCCGACTTGGTATGATGTGTAATTCTTCTATTACTATTTTTTAAGTTTATTGGATAGCTTGATCTTTATAGGAACGTGAATGTAGGCTTACTTAAAATTAAACCATATAATTATTTGACATTCTCTTCGGCAGTTCTTTTATCTCTTTTGCTGTTATTTTATAGTCTGTTTTATTTGCCCCTAGGTCGAGCACACTCTCATTCTTAACAGTTATAACTTGAGGTTGCACAATTCTATCTATTAACCCTCCCTCAATCATGACACTATCCACCACACCACAAGTTACCTCAATTTCTCCATACTTCCCAAATTTATGCTTCTATCCCTCTATCTACGCACATTTATTCAAATACAAGATGTAATTTGCTTATATTCTCCCTCCTTTCAATCAATCAGAAATCTTTGAGCTTGCCCATCTCTATGCAGTTGATTAGATGAGGAATTCTGAAATAGGATTTGTGTCTAAGCTTCATTGCCACATTTCCCATTAGACCTCATGATGTGTTTTTTCCGTTTTATGTTTGCTTTATTTGCTATGCTCAATCGATGATATCTATATATTTATATAATAACTTCATTTTGGGGCATTTACATACATACAAATCGAGTGGTCTGTATGTAAATCTTCCTTTTATTTTTCTGTCTATTTCAGAGTTAATCCAGCTGTCTAAGGGTTGGGAAATGGAGAATAGGAAGATTGCAACCGAGGAAACAGTATAATGCAACCAAAATCTCACAGGTAACCAACTTTCTTATTTGTTGTTGACTAAGCACTCTATCTGGGGATATGGGATGGGCCACTTAATTTTATTATCATATTGCCTGTCATTGCTATGCACCAACAGCAATCCATCAGGGAGCTCTAACATATTTGTATCAGTTTGCTTGTTGGATGGCAAACTCATCTACT
>JXCR01090654.1:44557-70108 GCA_002079205.1 Phalaenopsis hybrid cultivar
GGTCTAATGGGGTAATTAAACCCCTTCAAATCTAGGGGCAATTTTCCCCCTCCTAAAAAAGGAGGTTGGTTCCACCCCTGCAATATCGCTGTCATTTCATGCCCATCATTAAATGTGCTTCTAAATACATACAATAAAATTACTCTTTATATGTTAATAACATGAAATTGCAAAATATATGCATGTAATATACTTCGCACTTTTAAGAAACAAATATCCAAAACTAATAACCATTGAGACATTTTGGAAGAATAAGATGACTAACATCTTATATATAAGACAAATATTGGCGTGGGCTTAAAATTTTTGGTTGAAAACTATGCTACTTCATGGTTAAATGATCTATATCAAGCGGCCCAACTTAAATGGCCTTCAACTATCCTTTAAATTTTTGTGGTTTTGCATAAGAAATTACTGTTTTTTTTTTCTTGGATAGTACAACTTTCAAGAAATAGTTTGTTATTTTCTAATGAAAATAATGATTAAATAAATTTTGTATTTATATTATAAATGGTTGTCTTAATTAACATAGTCATCTTCAAATCCACAACACAAGTCAAAATCAACTTTTTTTTAATTGAATCTTAATAATGATTTAGTTAGAAATTTAATGATTAGAATGTCATTATCTTGTAATTAGAGATAAAAATCTCTTCTAATTCCTTTGCATGAATATCGCTTTTCATAATTTAATAAATCTACATCCATAAAAATTCATTACTGTACGTAAAAAATGTGTCTGCAATGATCTTAAAGAGATTTAATGGTCCAAGAGAGAAGAGTGTGATAGAGGTTGATCCATTGTTAAGAGATGGTGAGGCCCACTTGACCAAACGAGTGCGTGCGGATAAAAGAAGAGTCTACAAAGAAAATGTCAGGAGTTTTTATATGAAAAATATGAAAGAGAAAAAATAGAAAGGACTAACTCAGTTGAAATAGGTCTATTTTACAAATGTAAGTAGCAAAATTCTGTATGTCATTGAATAATATAAAGCAATATTATATGAGCACGTGTTATCAACTTGACTTTCATCAAAGGAGTGGTATAAAATATTCAGGAAATCGCAGTAACCTAGTTGTGGTTATGGAAGTTCAACGACGGGGTCCATGTGATGGGATCTGATTTAAATGTCACTTGTGGTGATAGCAGTTTGGCAACAGTGGTTCAGCGACGATGGTAGCAACAACCAGGTGATGGTGATCCCACAACCATAGTTTAGTGATTATGAAAATGTTTCGAAGATGGTGGTCAATTACGACGATGTCTACCAGATTATGGTAATCTGATGGCACAAGGCAACACAAGCTTCAAGCTTTCTTCAATGGTGTGTGCTAAGCTCTTAGTTTTCTTTTCACTTTCCCCTCTTACGTGTTGAAAATGGAGTCCTATTTATAGAGTTTGGGCGATAATTTTTTTTGCAAATTTAGTGAAATCCTCATAACACTATCAGATATTACATTTTGATTTCTTTGATAAAAAAAAATTACTTTTTTAGCATTCAAGTGTCTTAATGACCTGAAATTGTAGGGATCTTGGGCTCTTTGGATTTCAATCGGTGAGATAGTCAATTTTTTGTATTTATACCAGGTTTGGATCTCATTTGACCATTTTATTAATGTTTCAAAGTTACTAATCATACTTCAAGTACTTGTTCAATCCTGGGCCATTTAGAACCACTTTTTATTTTCTTATGTATATAACTATTTTCACTTGAGTATATTTTGATTTCACAAAAAATATATTTAATATCTAAATATGAAATATATTTTGAGTATTTTTAAAAATATATTCATTTTCCTTAAATTAAAAACCAAAATATGATAAAATATGTATACTAAGTAAACATATTTAAAAAAAATAAAAGAAAATTAAAAAAAAATACACATATAAAGAAATTTACATGCTTCATAAATTGATAACTATGATCACATGTAAAGAAATTAATATGCTTTTCTGCATACATTAGCAGTGCTTTTAATCAGCTTATATGCATAATTAAAATATACTAATCACATTCATCCAAACAATTTAAGTGTTAAGATTAAAATTTCATGGGCCGCAAAGCCGATGAATGAAACTGGTTCTCAGCCACAAGCCCTTAAATTAACAATTCTGATTAAGATTAATTTCTTATTAAAAATATGATTAAGAAATGTTTAATTTGTAATATTTTTGAAAAATATAAGCATTTTTTTATTCAATTCTTATTTTTATTTTAATATGTAAAATACATTTTTAAATAAATTATATAATCAACAGTGTAATGCTGCATAATTTGCATACATACCCCTCAGTTCCTATGCATTTACATATCGAACACCTATATATCAATTTACATACATACAACCTTCCTATGCATGAAAAGGAGTATTTCACTTCTTAAAAGTTAAAAAAGATTGCATTTTTGATGTGGTATGAAAGATTATTAGTGTCGGTGTTAGATATGTAAATAAGTAGCATAATGTCACAGACAAATAGTCCCACTTCGGCTAGGTGTAGGGCCGAAAAATAGTATTTAAATCCTCTGTTGTCCGCCTCTCTTACGGTCTCTTTTGGGAGGTGACAAGTGGTATCGGAGCAGATTACTGTCTGTCGGGTGTGTGCTCTCCATGGTCCAGTGGGACCATCGGTTGAGCCGATCCATGACGAGGGCGTCACGTGATTGGGTGGACAAGAATGCCACGGACAAATAGTTCCACATCGGCTAGGTGTAGGGCCGAAAAATAATATTTAAATCATGGGTTGCCCATCTCTCTTAAGGGCTTTTTTGGGAGATGACAATAAGTTGACATGCATGCAAATATCTAAATGATTGTTCCAATATTGAAAATAATTAATTTGTTTTTTAAATTATGAAATCACCAGCAAGTATATTTCATATATATGAAATATGGCTATTTTTTAAGAGTAATTAGGCTAACTAAACATTAATTACTCTAATTAAATTTTAGCAAAACTGGTTGGTTATCGATTAGTGACAGTTAAGATAACTAGATTTTATAAGATTATAATTATAGCAATTAGGTGTGGATGGTTATCTCGTTTAATAATAAAGAAAATAAATATTTTTTGCCATTTAAAATGTTAATTAGGGAATATTATCCTAAAAAAATAAAGTTTAAAATTAACAATAAAAATTTAAATCATCAGAGTAGATAACAACTATCGATTTAAGAAAAGTATATTTAAAAATATTTTTTAAAAAAATTATAAAAACATCTATAAATATAATGTCCACGAAGTATATCTAATTAATTGTTCGAATTAATTGATGATNCCAACAATTTTCCATCATCGAGAATGAATCTTGAGGCATGACACATATCTCGATGTAACTTTTTGAGCAAAAAATATTTATACTTCGATAAAAAGTTATTAAGAGCTTTGATTCCAGCAAACTTATAGTCAAACTGACCAGCTCGACGAGATGGACCCAATGGTACCAAAATTGATCCAATCCGAACAAAATCAATCCCTGATCAGGAGATGAATCCAATGAGCCCAAGATCGCTGAATGTCAACATCATTAAGACACACAAGCGTCCATCAAACGATATTTGATCGAGGGAAGCTCTCTGAGCCTCCGGATTAAAGTGGTTCATGTTCCTGCGTAAATTGCATCCAGAACTCTATAAATAGATTTTCATCCCTCTCATGAAGGAAGGGAGAGTTTGAGGCTTGAGGAAGAGCTTGAAGCTTTAAGAATGAGCTAAAGCCCAGCATCACCCTTGCTGACGTCGATCACAATCGACTGCCGTCGACCACCGTCGACCACCGTCATTCACCACTCATCGACCTTCTTTAATCAACATCGTTCGTCATCTGTTCCTTGCATCAAGTTTATCCGCACATTGATGTTATAATTTGGAAGACTAAAATATATTCATGTATATGAGACAATGGGTTTCTGTAATTATCAACTTATGATGAATTTTTATAACTAGGTCAGACCTCGTGGTTTTTTTTCCATTTCAAAGTTTTTCATGTAAAAGTTTCTGGTGTCTCTACTAGTTGTTTTTCATTTATCTAAGTGTATGTTGAATCTTCGTGCAATACCAATATTATAATCTATTTCTGCTACGAATGTTCTAGCAAACATCAACTATATCGTAACATTCTCTTAAAATTAATTTTATTTTCAAAATCTACATTGGTTTTGATTATAAAATGAAATAAATAAAATAAACTTAAAATATTGGAATAAACAAACTCTAAAACAANAAAACAGTAACACTACAGCGGAACACATAGATTTACGTGGTTTGGCAAATTGCCTACGTCCAAGGGGTTGTAGAGGATTTTACTACATGAGGAATTTACACCAGTCGATCACCTCGACTTACAAGAGTAATCTCTCACTCTCACTCCGTTGCTCTCTCTTATTCTCTCTTTGTTTTTCTCTCTCTACACCGAGATATACCGAAGAAACTCTACACTGAGATACACCGAAGAAGATAAACTTACAAGAGAAATAAACTCAATTTATCTTTAGCCACAAGCTACCAAGAAGAAACCAAGGGAGAATAATATTCTTCTTCTTCTTTATTCTTCCTTCACCTCAAGAAACTACTTGCACTTTCTTCTTTCTATCCCGAGGAAGCCCTTTCACAATCCCGAGGAAGCCGAAGAAGAACACAAAAGGTTGTGTTGTATAACTAAAAGGAGAGCCGTGCGTGAATGCTTTTTAACCCGAACAGGAGGGGAGGAAGGGAGACGTAGCGACTATTCGCGAAACGGGAGCGGGAACAGTTTCGCGGTCGAGTGGAAGGTGCGATCAAGAGATCGAGACGATTCGCGATCTGGTACGGGTGCGTGAAGGCGGGAGCAGGCACGGGAATCAGATCGGGCTCCAGCATAACACATGTATCCCAAGAAAACTTTAATATCAGCAAAACTAGTTGGTTATTAGCACATAAATATTTGTATTTACTCACATACCATTCAAATCCTTAATAGCATTAAAAAAAACCCCCCCAAAACTATCTTTTAAAAAGTAAAACACACATTTTCATACATAAGTTTATGACACTAAGATGTGACAAGTGTAAATTTCAAATTTTGGGTGTTAGATATGTAAATACATAAGAATTGTGTGATATCTACGTAAATTTTCCATACTGAATTGTTGCTGAGACAAACCTAACAAATTCAGGATCGCTATAAATTATGATATTATCAAAATAATAAAATGTTAAAATATAATGAATGATGAGGGGGAAGCAAATTATCTTGGAAAATTTTTTACGTCCGGACATCACACGTAATTAGAACCGTAAAAAAATTTAGAATGTACCCCACTCTACCAAGAAAAAAAACAAAAAAATGTATTTTAGTGATTCAGATCAGACATCACATATAAATTTACGTGTGATATCCGTACACAACAATCGCTAGTATCTCATTATATGATTATTCTAATGACATCAAGGAGTAACTTAAAAAAAGTAAATCGTACAAATAGGAAGCATCCATGCCTTTCCAGCTATAAGCAAAAGTATATTATTATTATTCTTTTTTTATTTCATGTAGCATAATTGTTTTTAATTTGAGTAAGCCTCATAATTTTTCTTCTTATAAGATTTTAAANGACGAAGCAAAAAATAGAATGAGAAAAATTCATACTAGAAAACAGTAACACCACAGCGAAACACATAGATTTACGTGGTTTCACAAATTACATACATCCAAGGGGTTGCAGAGGATTTTACTACATGAGGAATTTACACCAGTCGATCACCTCGACTTACAAGAGGAATCTCTCACTCTCACTCCGTTGCTCTCTCTTATTCTCTCTTTGTTTTTCTCTCTCTACACAGAGATATACCGAAGAAACTCTACACTGAGATACACCGAAGAAGATAAACTTACAAGAGAAATAAACTCAATTTCTCTTTAGCCACAAGCCACCAAGAAGAAGTCAAGGGAGAATAATATTCTTCTTCTTCTTTCTTCTTCCTTCACCTCAAGGAACTACTTCTTGCACTTTCTTCCTTCTATCCCGAGGAAGACCTTCCACAATCCCGAGGAAGCCGAAGAAGAACACAAAAGGTTGTGCTGTATAACTAAAAGGAGAGCCGTGCGTGAATGCTTTTTATCCCGAACAAGAGGGGAGGGAGGGAGACGTCGCGACTATTCGCAAAACGAGAGCGGGAACAGTTTCGCGGTCATGTGGAAGGTGCGAACGAGAGATCGCGACGATTCGCGGTCTGGTACGGGAGTGTGAAGGCAGGAGCAGGCGTGGGAATCGGATCGGGCTCCAACATAACACATGTATCCCAAGAAAACTTTAATATTAGCAAAACTAGTTGGTTATTAGCACATAAATATTTGTATTTACTCACATACCATTCAAATCCTTAATAGCATTAAAAAAAACCCCCCCAAAACTATCTTTTAAAAAGTAAAACACACATTTTCATACATAAGTTTATGACACTAAGATTTGATAAGTATAAATTTCAAATTTTGGGTGTTAGATATGTAAATACATAAGAATTGTGTGATATCTATGTAAATTTTCCATACTGAATTGAAATAATGAATTGCTGAGACAAACCTAACAAACTCAGGATCGCTATAAATTATGATATTATCAAAATAATAAAAGTTAAAATATGATGAATGATCACGGGGAAGCAAATTATCTTGAAAAATTTTTTGCGTGCGGACACCACACGTAATTAGAACCGTAAAAAATTTTAGAGTGTACCCCACTCTACCAAGAAAAAAAATAAAAAGATGTATTTTAGTGATTCAGATCAGACATCACATACAAATTTACGTGCGATGTCCGTACACAATAACCGCTCAGTATCCCATCATATGATTATTCTAATGACATCAAGGAGTAACTTTAAAAAAGTAAATCGTACAAATAGGAAGCATCAATGCCTTTCCAGCTATAAGCAAAAGTATATTATTATTATTATTATTTTATTTCATGTAGCATAATTGTTTTTAATTTGAGTAAGCCTCATAATTTTTCTTCTTATAAGATTTTAAATAAAAGAAAAATTATCCATTACAAGATGTAATCTATTCATTTATATACATACTAAATTTTAATGAAAGCTTAAGATAATAAACTCATTATATACCTCTTAATTGAACTTATTCATACTTTCAATTATAATATTACTATTGATACGACTGCAATATTTCTTCATCATCGAGAATGAATCTTGAGGCATGACACATATCTCGATGTAACTTTTTGAGAAAAAAATATTTATACTTCGATAAAAAATCATTAAGAGCTCTGATTCCAGCAAACTTATAGTCAAACTGACTAGCTCGACGGGATGGACCCAATGGTACCAACATTGATCCAATCCGAACAAAATCAATCCCTGATCAGGAGATGAATCCAATGAGCCCAAGATCGCTGAATGTCAACATCATTAAGACACAAGCATCCATTAAACGATATTTGATTGAGGGAAGCTCTCTGAGCCTCCCGATCAAAGTGGTTCATGTTCCTGTGTAAATTGCACCCAAAACTCTATAAATAGATTGTCATCCCTCTCATGAGGGAAGGGACAGTTTGAGGCTTGAGGAAGAGCTTGAAGCTTTAAGAATGAGCTAAAGTCCAACATCACTCTTGCTGACGCCGATCACAATCGACCGCCGTCGACCACCGCCGACCGCTATCGACCACCGCCGACCACCGTCATCCACCACTCATCGGCTTTCTTTAATCAGCATTGTTCATCATCTGTTCCTTGCATCAAGTTTATTCGCACATCGATGGTATAATTTGGAAGACTAAAATATATTCATGTAAATGATACAATGAGTTTTTGTAATCATCAACTTATAATGGATTTTTATAACTAGGTCAGACCTTGTTGTTTTTTTTTTCATTTCTGAGTGTTTCATGTAAAAGCTTCCAGTGTCTCTACTAGTTGTTTTTCATTTATCTAAGTGTATGTTGAATCTTCATGCAATGCCAAGATTATAATCGATTACTCTACCGCTGCGAATATTCTAGCACACATCAACTATATCGTAACATTCTCTTAAAATTAATTTTATTTTCAAATTCTCCATTGGTTTTGATTATAAAATGAAATAAATAAAATAAACTTAAAATATTGGAATAAACAAACTCTAAAACAATGTAGGACACTAGCTAGAAAGCCATGTCTAAAGTCACTCAAAGAATTGAATGGGACTTTAATTATAGGGGTCTCCAAACCCTAATATTGAGTATTGGCTTACCCTTATCTTTCTCAAATAAATGTGTTGTTGGGTCAAATTTATAGTCAAGTCTTGTTAGGTCAAATTTATAGTCATTGGTTTAGAAAAACCCAAAAGAGGTCCATTAATGTCTCTTGTCTCTTTTAGCTACATTTGCCCTCCACATGGATGGCTACCTTGTCCCAAAGTAAGGTCACCTTCATGGCTTGTACTATAAATGTGTGCTTTACTCTTTAACCTTTCCTTAGCTTCTAAACTTAGGCAACTTTATTTCTCACTAAATTCTTCATCATAAATCCCTTTAAAAAGAGTTCATATGATGATCATTACTTTTTATTTTTCAAAAATATTATAATCAAGTTTCAATTTATTTTGCTTTTTTAATTTCCCAATTCAAAAATAAATAAAAAAATGATATAAAATTGTTCATATGATGAATTGGATTGTTATTTTTTTAAATAATAGTAAAATAACAATAATTAATTTGGGAATAAATAAAATAAAAATATTTAACTACACAACAAAGAGTTAATTTTATTAAAAGAATGTTGTTTGAATGAATTTATTTCTAAAAAGGATTGTTGCTTAATTTTAAAAAAAATAAATTAATAACAATACATTTGATGATTTTCAAAAAAAAAAAATATTTTTCTCACATAAATTTTAATTAAATATAATATTTTTATTAAAACTGCGATTTTTTTTTATAAATCATGAATTTATAAATGTTCAATTAGGTTGGAATTTACAAGCGAAGCTATTTAATGGAAATTATGGCAGAAATATTATGTTTATATACATCATTTTAATAAAAGTAGGATTTATTATTATTGCTATTATTATTTGAAAATGATGAGAACCGAAGTGCAAAAGAAAAGGAAATAATAATAACAGTTGTATTTAGCTTCAAGAAAATAAAAAAGGCTCAAAAACCGAAAATCATTTCAAATACTCGCTGGACTAACTTCGAAGCATACAAAATGGTGGTAAAATTAATTTAGTCAAAATTTTATGATTTTTCTTTTTTTTTTTTTAATATGAGACGGAACCACTTATTTTATAGATTACCGTTATAACCATTTATCTCACGTGTGGGAAAGGGTTACAAAATTTTTATTGCCAAAAAATTAGTGTGTAGATGAATTTGTTGCAAGGAATGTGAGGTAGTTGATGGTGATCGATGGTGGTCGACAAGTGGTGGGCAGCGGTGGTTGGCGGCGATTGAGGGCTACATGAGTGATGCTGAACTTCAACTCTTTCTCCAAGCTTCAGTCTTCTTTAGGCTTCAAGCTCCCTTTTTTCAAGAGAGGGGTGGGGCCTTATTTATAGAATTTTAGTTGTAATTAATGAAGAATTATGAATCGGACGACTCGGAGAGATTCCTTTGATCAGGCGACATTTGGTTGATATTTGAGAGTCTTGATGATGTCGGAATGGAGCTATCTTAGGCTTGTTGGATTCTTTTTGCTAAGGCGCTTAATTCGATTATATGCTCACAGGATTCAGCATTATTTTGATCTTTTAAATGTGTATGAAAAGCTTCCAAATTTGGCTAAATAGCTTGCTCTAAGCTTGATTTGACTTGACCAATTTCGATGCTTTTGGGTCCATCTTTTCGAGCCAATTAGATTGACTAGAAGTTTGTTGAAATCAGAGCTCTTGATGAGTTTCAATCAAATTTTGAACATTTTTTGCTCAAAAAATTAACATGAGATCCTTGTCATACATAGAGATTCATGTCGGATGATGGAAATTTATTGGTGGCCTATGACAAGATCAATTTCGTCGTCCAAAAATATTAAAATCCTGAGAACTATAACTTTTTTGTTGTAGATATGTGTAATATTGTATGTTACTATTTAATAAGAATATATATAAAAAATTGCTGCTTATTTATAGAAAACCAGTTACAACTAAGTTGATCGGCCAACTTTGTGTGTGGGAAAGAAAAAATATTTACGTATGGAGAACGCATGCAATTCTCTGTGTGTAATCATCTCTCAATAATTTTTCAATAACATATGTGAAGGTTATTGGGGCGTCATTGCGGAGTTATTTCGGCGTTATTTGGAGTCAATGTCTTCTGCGGTTACATGTTCACATTCTGCAGTTACACTTTCACATTTTCTCTGGTCTTAGAGTATTGACTCCAACTAACTCCGCAATAACCCTCCAACAACCTTTGCAGAGATTATTGAGAAGTTATTGGAAGGGGATTACGCACAGAGAGCTGCGTGCGTTCTCCGTATGTAAATATTTCTCGTGGGAAAGAGCTTGTCGCAGGGAATTTAGAGAGGGAGAAACATAATAAAAAAGTATTAATGGCTGAAATTAATTTTTTGTCATAAATACATACGAATTTGAAGTTTATGAACAAGCAAGAAGAAAGTGGTGGACGTGGACTCTCCATTCCTACCCATCAGGTGATTTGGAATTTTCTTGAAGAAGAAAGTCGTTTTTAACCTACGTAGCAAGTGATGAAAGGGACCTTGTTTGGTGTCAACGTAGAAGAAAGTCGTCCCCGCCCTACATAGCAACGATCGACGAAATCTTCTTTCGCATGGCTAAATGAAGAAAGTTGTCCCTGTCTCTGCCCAATAGGTGATTTAGGATCTTCTCTTTCATTGTTGTCATGAAGAAAATTGTCCTTGTGCCTGACCAGAAGAACTTCTTTCTTGTTGTTATCGCACATTCCAATGGCGATTCTCGTGCAGTTGTCACACATTCTAGAAAATATGAAGAAAAGCTGAAGTTTTCCCGACAAGCTTTTTGGGGGAGATTTTCATGTTTCTATGGTGGAGATATTTAGAAAAACTCATCCCCCAAATGTTTATTAGTCTTTATAGTTTCTAAATGTGATATTTGTAGATGGTGATAATCTATTTTTTGTACATCTTTGACATTGCTTTTGAGGTTATTTTTGTCTTCTCTTCTAAGTTGTGGTTACTCAATTTATAGGATGATGTCACCCTACTTATGAGTCGTTGTTGTCCTACTTCAAGGGTGCATATTGGTGTCGACCACTAGACTTCTGTGTTCTAAGGTTCTTTGGCTTCTCCAACATGCAGAAGTTTGTAATCAAAGTTAGCACGTGAAATTTAAATTAAAAAAAGAATTAATTAGCTTTTGAGGCTCGTGCCTTTTGTGAGGTGTGGTCAGCGATAACAGTGATAGTGGCTAACAAAGTGAACGGTTGATCTTTGGGAGTGGCAGTGAAGGTTGACAATGGTGACTGACGATCGACAGTGGTGGCAGACTGAGTACCACTGAGTGGCAGATATCTACTTTTGTAATTATAATTTCCTCAGTAATTTTTAAAAATTATAATATCATTATCCTGCAATTAAAATTGCAGCTAAAATCTAAAATATCATTATCCTGTAAATATAACTTAATTCACTTTATCATCATATTTATGTAATCCCTTATTATTATTTTATTGTTATTATATAAAAATAATAACAATTAAGGAGATGTTTAAGACAATATAATAAGTATACATTATGAATTTTATTTAAAATGATATAATATAANAATTACTTTTATTTTTCAAGAATATTATAAGCAAGTTTCAGTTTATTTTGCTTTTTAATTTCCCAGTTCAAAAATAAATAAAAAAATGATATAAAATTGTTCATATGATGAATTGAATTGTTATTTTTTAAAATAATAATAAAATAACAATAATTAATGTGGGAATAAATAAAATAAAAATATTTAACTACACAACAAAGAGTTCATTTTATTAAAAGAATTTATTTCTAAAAAGGATTGTTGTTTAATTTAAAAAATAAATAAATTAATAACAATACATTTGATGATTTAAAAAAAAAAATTTCTCACATAAATTTTAATTAAATATAATATTTTTATTAAAACTGCGATTTTTTTTTTATAAATCATGAATTTATAAATGTTCAATTAAGTTGGAATTCACAAGCGAAGCTATTTAATGGAAATTATGGCAGAAATATTATGTTTATATACATCATTTTAATAAAAGTAGGATTTATTATTATTGCTATTATTATTTGAAAATGATGAGAGCCGAAGCTGAATGTTAAGTGCAAAAGAAAGGAAATAATAATAACAATTGTATTTAAGTTGTATTTAGCTTCAGAAAAAAAAAAGGCTCAAAAACCGAAAATCATTTCAAATACTGGCTGGACTAACTTCGAAGCATACAGAATGGTGGTAAAATTAATTTAGTCAAAATTTTATGATTTTTTTTTTTTTAATATGAGACGGAAACTACTTATTTTATAGATTACCGTTATAACCATTTATCTCACGTGTGGGAAAGGGTTACACAATTTTTATTGCCAAAAAATCAGTGTGTAGATGAATTTGTTGCAAGGAATGTGAGGTAGTTGATGGTGATCGATGGTGGTCGACAAGTGGTGGGCAGCGGTGGTTGGCGGCGATTGAGGGCTGCATGAGTGATGCTGAACTTCAACTCTTTCTCCAAGCTTCAGTCTTCTTTAGGCTTCAAGCTACCTTTTTTTTAAGAGAGGTGTGGGGCTCTATTTATAGAATTTTGGTTGCAATTAATGAAGAATTATGAATCGGACGACTCGGAGAGATTCCTTTGATCAGGCGACATTTGGTTGACATTTGAGAGTCTTGATGATGTCGGAACTGAGGTATCTTAGGCTTGTTGGATTATTTTTGCTAAGACGCTTAATTCGATTATATGCTCACAGGATTCAGCATTATTTTGATCTTTTAAATGTGCTGAAAAGCTTCCAAATTTGGCTAAATAGCTTGCTCTAAGCTTGATTTGACTTGATCGATTTTGATGCTTTTGGGTCTGTCTCTACGAGCCAATTAGATTGACTAGAAGTTTACTGAAATCGGAGCTCTGGATGAGTTTTAATCAAATTTTGAACATTGTTTGCTCAAAAAATTAACATGAGATCCGTGTCATACGTAGAGATTCATGTCGGATGATGGAAATTTATTGGTGGCCTATGACAAGATCAATTTTGTCGTCCAAAAATATTAAAATCCTGAGAACTACAATTTTTTTGTTGTAGATATGTGTAATATTATATGTTGCTATTTAATAAGAATATATATAAAATATTACTGCATATTTATAGAAAACCAGTTACAACTAAGTTGATCGGTAATCTTTGTGTGTGGGAAAGAAGAAATATTTACGTATGGAGAACGCATGCAATTCTCCGTGTGTAATACTTTCCCGATAATTTTTCAATAACATCTGCGAAATTTATTGGGGGGTTATTGCGGAGTTATTTCGGCGTTATTTGGAGTCAATACCTTCCGCGGTTACACTTTCACATTTTCTTTGGTGTTAGGGTATTGACTTCAAATAACTCCGCAATAACCCCCCAACAACCTTTGTAGAGGTTATTGAGAAGTTATTGGAAGGGGATTACGCACAGAGAGTTGCGTGCGTTGTCTGTATGTAAATATTTCGTGGGAACGAGTTTGTCGCAGGGAATTTGGAGAGGGAGAAACAGAATAAAAAAATATTAATGGCTGAAATTAATTTTTTGTCATAAATACATACGAATTTGAAGTCTATGAACAAGCAAGAAGAAAATGGTGGATGTGGACTCTCCATTCCTACCCATCAGGTGATTTGGAATTTTCTTGAAGAAGAAAGTCGTTTTTAACCTGCGTAGCAAGTGATGAAAGGGACCTTGTTTGGTGTCAATGTAGAATAAAGTCGTCCCCGCCCTACATAGCGGGCGATTAACGAAATCTTCTTTCGCATGGCTAAGTGAAGAAGTTGTCCCTGTCTCTGCCCAACAGGTGATTCAGGATCTTCTCTTTCGTTGTTGTCATGAAGAAAATTGTCCTCGTGTCTGACCAGAAGAACTTCTTTCTTGTTGTTATCGCACATTCCAATGGCGATTCTCGTGCAGCTGTCACACATTCTAGAGAATATGAAGAAAAGCTGAAGTTTTCCCGACAAGCTTTTTGGGGGAGATTTTCATGTTCCTATGGTGGAGATATTTGGAGAATCTCATCCCCAAATTTTTATTAGTCTTTATAGTTTTTAAATGTGATATTTGTAGATGATGATAATCTATTTTTTGTACATCTTTGACATTGCTTTTGAGGTTATTTTTATCTTTCCTTCTAAGTTGTGGTTACTCAATTCCTAGGATGATGTCGCCCTACTTATGGGTCGTTGTTGTCCTACTTCAAGGGTGCATATTGGTGTCGACCACTAGACTTCTGTCTTCTAAGTTTCTTTGGCTTCTCCAACATGTATAAGTCTGTAATCAAAGTTAGCACGTGAAATTTAAATTAAAAAAAAAGAATTAATTAGCTTTTGAGGCTCGTGCCTTTTGTGACGTGTGGCCAGCGATAACAGTGGTGGCAGACGACTGAGTACCACTGAGTGGTAGATATTCACTTTTGTAATTATAATTTTCTCAGTAATTTTTAAAAAATGGAAACTTAATTTTATTTGCGCCTACCATTCTTTAATTTGTTTAGGGTTTTCACTATTAATATGGGTGCAAATAAAATTTTATCACATCCACTTAATTATTATAGGAGATATTCTTACTCGAGATAAAAAAAAACAATTAAAATTGCAGCTAAAATCTAAAATATCATTATCCTGTAAATATAATTTAATTCACTTTATCATTGTATTTATTTAATCCCTTATAATTATTTTATTGTTATTATATAAATATAATTACAATTAAGGAGATGTTTAAGACAATATAATAAGTATACATTATGAATTTTATTTAAAATGATATAATATAAATTATAATTGTTTATTTAAATATTAACACAATTCATTAAGCTTAAACTTCTATGCTTAATTAATCTAAATGAACTTCCTTCTTTTTATTTAAAATAAACTTGGATTTTTTTATATAAATATTAATTAAAAAATTAGTTATCATGCAACAATTTAAATTACTTAGAACATTTTCTTTTATCAATTAAAAAAGATAAATAAACGAATAAAGAACAAAAGGTCCAAGCTAACATATCACATGCACAATTGCACTTTTTCTTTTGTTGGTGCACAAATATATAGTTTTATGATAATTTCTAAAATCATTATCATTCCACATTTCATCAAAAAACTATTCATATAATTAAATATAAACCACATGGCAATGCCTAATTAACTAGTCATTAATTAATTAAGTATATTAGTGTCCATTCTATACACATAAGAAGTTAATTACACGCATATTATTTGCCTCCATAACAAGTTGGGAGAAGCTTAATCCATACTCAACAATTACACATGTACATAACTAATACTACAAGCAATATCTATTGATAAGCTCCAATTCATTTTTCTATCAAGTCATTGATCATCACTCCAAATATATATATATATATATAATTGAAGTAATTAAAAAAATATTATAAAATAATTCACATAATAACATGCTCTTACTTGATTTAATATGAACATAAGAGTAGAAAGTAGAAACATATAATTATGGATTATGTGTTAACAATGTTTTCTTAATTGATTCAGCTCTAATGAAGACAAAATTAAACAAGAAGCTCGAAGTACATTTTTACTCCATACATAATGAACAAATAATCAAACTAGAAAAAAGAAATTTTATAAAAAATGTAAAGCATTTATACATAGGATTAGAGAAGATATTAGTTTTATATCTTATTATTTTGTTAGAAATTAAACTAATTTTATTTTATTATTATNAAATTATAAAAAATGTAAAGCTTTTATACATCGGATTAGAGAAGATATTAGTTTTATATCTTATTATTTTGTTAGAAATTAAACTAATTTTATTTTATTATTATATTTTACATCAAAAATATCATGCTGTTTCATCATGAACACAAAAAAAAAAATTTCATGATTTAGAGAGAGAAAGTAGAGAGAGACTCTCTATCTGTTCTCATAATCCGCACGTATCCGTATGTATGGATTACACGTACGTGATATTTTTTCCTGAGTGGGGGGGATTAGCACAGTACGTCCTTGAGAAGCTTATACCGCCGACCGGACTGTTTGGCGGAGGAGGAGGAGGAGGAGGAGGTCGACGGCGGACCGACACCGGAGCTCCGTCCTCTGCTTGTGCTGCCGGTACCGTCAACACGATCGCCACCCTGCTTCCCTACTTTATTGCCGGCGGCGACTAGCCGGCGGCCGCCNTAGTTACTGCAGTAACTATATTTTTTTCTTTTTTAAATCACGGTTATATACAGCTAGAAGCAGAAAGATGAATTAAATATAAGTTTTATACCATATCTGTAACCTGAGATGCTTTTCATGAGTAAGAAACATTAATATGTGTGTGCGTGAGAAATGTAAATCATGTTTGAATTATGTGTGATGTTGAAATACATATGATAATATTATATTTGATAAGATAAATTAAGATATATTTGGTGAAATAGGAAATCATATAGTTTGGAGAGAGAAAGAGGACATACGAGTGTTGGAAGCGATAGAGGCAACGGAGGCACTGGAAGAGCTTGTCGGAGAAGCCGATGTCACCGCACATACAGCACACGTGTCTAACATCCGCCATGCTTAACATCTACCAGTAACAGATATAGAGAGAGATAGAGAGAGAGAGAGAGAAGAATACAAGAAGAGAGAAATGAAGGTGAGCAATTTGATGGGGAGAGGGAGAAGAGAGAGAGAGAGAGATTTGCAGTTGGAAGGAAAGTAAGGGAAGAGAGCACAGTGGCTGAACAAAGAGAGTNTTTAACATCTACCAGTAACAGATAGAGAGATAGAGAGAGAGAGAGAGAGAAGAATACAAGAGGAGAGAAATGAAGGTGAGCAATTTGATGGGGAGAGGGAGAAGAGAGAGAGAGAGAGAGATTTGCAGTTGGAAGGAAAGTAAGGGAAGAGAGCACAGTGGCTGAACAAAGAGAGTGGGCGCGGTAAAAGGAGAAGGTAGAGGAAATCGTGGCGGCAACCACAAGCATTAATAAACCCTGCATGTGCCTCTGGTCACCGCACGCTGATTAATCCACTGCTTCGCCTTTTTTTTCTTTTAGATTAAAAAAAATCTTACATATTTTTATTATTGAAAAAATTAAATTAGTCAAATAATATATATTTATTTATTTATTTATTTTAAAGAATAGTTGGAGGCTATTATGCGAGCTTCCAGTCACCCTTATATGTTTAGCTATTCGAGGACCGTCTTCACTACTTGCAAACCCACCAGAAAGGTATTCGAACTCGTGACCTGACGGGACTTGCGACCATCAAAGAGGCTGCTCTACCAACAGATCACGACTGACAGTACAAATCTAATTTTTAGTCATTGAGAATGTAATATTGTTTAATGTTATACTTCATTCAATTTAAATCAATCCAATAATTTTCAAATTAATTGTATTTATTTTATAAAAATTGAGTTTTTGTGCACACACAGTTAACTAACTTAATGTGACTCGAGCTGAGGTCAGTTCAAATGAATTAGATGAAATTTGTGGCTCATTATATTCGATCTCTAACCAGCTTGACACAAAATTGAATAGAGCTCTACCATGATCAAAATATAACAAGGTTGACTTGAATTTAGTTTTTTTGGATTTGTTCCAACTTAAACCGATCAGCTGGTATCTCTTTATATATATATATATATATATATATATATATATATATATATATATATATATATATATATATATATATATATATATATATATATATATATANGATTTCCGAATAATTAATAATTTTTTAGCTAAAGAGAAAGAGAGAGAAATATTTTTTTTCCACCCAACTTCGTCACATAGTAAACACAATAATTAATGTGGATGACATAAGTACATAGTGCGTATATGTCTTGGTTAAATGTTGATCTATTTAAAAGGGATGACTTTTTTTCTTTTAAAGTAATGGCCTGAGACTATTGTATGAACCTCCAGCCACTTTTGATGTGTCTGACAATTCAAGTATCACATCTTTAAGGTCACCTAAGGGGTCTTATGCAGCTTATGCCAACAAACAGACCGGGATATGTAGAAAACCTTACGATCACATTTGTGGCTTTCATGAGGGTGGTCATGCACCTGGGAATGATTTTGATACAAGATGGACGCGAGAATAGCATTAACTTTTTTTTCCATTAAAAATAAGAAATTATTATTTTTAATAAGAACTTCATTCACATTACAGAATAATTTAATAAAAATTAACAGAAATAAGATTCTTTAAATTAACAAAATTAACAATAATATTTGTAATTAAGAATTTTCATATGATTATTTAATTTATATTCTCGAAATTAAACGAAGCTCTTTATAACATCCACCATCGTGTCCTATGGTACGTGGGATGAGCCATAAATGTTTTGAGGTGTAAAATGTAAAATTTGCACAAAATGAAAGCAAAAGAAGGAAGTGCATGGCATGCAATTTATGCAATTTAGAAGGGTCCCATTGACCACATTTTCACTTTCTAAAGGGGTTTGAAGCCACGTGGGTGTCCTATATATGTTNATTCGTTAAATCATTTAAGCAATGCATCGAGCATATGAACCCAATTTAAATAAATATAACAAAATTTTAATCAATTTGACGTGTCATCAATACATTTTTTTAATCACAAATCACACATTCAAGATCATTTAGGTTCAAACTAACAGACTCAATAAGATGAACACAATTATAACGAAATTGGTTTCAATTGGGGTTCAATTAAACTTAGATGAAGTTGTTGATGCACACTTAATAAGTTTTTTATTTTTAATTTAGTTAAATGAACTTAAAATTTTTTATAGATTTATAGTCAAATTGAGCGTCTCGATGAATGGAATCTATTAAGACCAAGATTTCTAAATTTAGATGTCATTATCGCATTACAATTCTGAATAAACAATCTATGATCAAGGGATTAATATAGATTGTTTGATCAGGTGTTAAGTGCCAAAAGACCAAAATATCCTCCCCTAAGAAGTGAGATTCTAAAACCTATATTGGAGAGGTCACATGCACAAATATTAATAACCGCATATAATTCGAAATAATAGTTAATCCACATGCAATTGACACCTCAAGAACACCACCAACGCACGTGGAGTGAAGAGTGCAGATGTGTGAATGAGATGATGGCTCGATAATTACATATTTCCTCCAGCACCGAGAAATCCCATACTTAAACCCATAACTTCAAATATTATTCAAAATTAATAACATAAGTAATCTCTTATGATGTCATTGTACATTACACTCAAAAGAAAACAAAACCAAAAAAGGGAAGGGCATAAATGTATGTCACACAATATTTACATTCATGGCAGTGGCTCAAATGTATCTAAAATATAAAACAATTTGAAAGTTCAATTATTAATTTCTAAAAATAATTGTGATATTTTCATGTTATATTAAAAATTTGAGTTTCATGCATGAAAATATGAAAGTTTAGACATGCAAATACATGTAACTCATGCGGTAGTATGTATGTAAATGCCCCAATTGGATAAAGAAAAAGAAAAACTTAGAACCCAAATCCCTGTGAAGTGCCCACATGTAATAGAAACAAATATGATTTTTTTTTTTTGAAATATAAAGCAGCCAGTACTGGCCGACATAAAGACTCACCAACTAAGTTGGCCCCATCTCCATCTATTTGCATTTGTCAAAAAAGTCAAATAAAACTAATTATATATATAATTTCAAATAACTCAATCTCTAATTGTGAAACCCCTTCGGCCGAATGAGGTGTCTTTTGAAGAAAAGCGTGCTCTTGCAAGAGACCTCCAGGATGAGTGAACTCTTCGAAAATTACATTAGTGAGATAAAGTGTGAGGCAATTAGGCCGAAGCGGACAATATCTAAATGGGTGAAAGTTTGGATTGTTGCAATTGGTATTAGAGCCTTATACCAGCCTAAAGATGGAGAAGATATGCATTGTAAATGATTTTGGGTTAAGAGCATTAACGAGGACATCAAATATTTAGGTGGAGAGATCGTGACACCCATTAACAGAATGAAGTCAAACTCTAAAATAGTGACGCGCCATTTGGTATAATAGTTGAAATTTTATCAAAAATTCTAAAGTTAACCACGTTCTTGCTGGAGCACTCTCAGAATGGGTGACCTCATAGTACGTTACACCAATATAGCAAAATTGTAAGGCCATTAGGCCAAAATTGACAGTATCTTAATAGGTGAGAGTATCATACCAAACATAAAATAGTTTTAAGTCTAAATTTAAGAAGGTTGTTATAGCTCACAATTTCCATCTGCATGGTTGGTCTTTTCAACCTGTGTTGCATTAAAAATTTATTAGCTATACTCATCTACTAATCTCTCTTAATTCAAATAATATAATTAGAATATAAAGCCATGATAAAAGGAAATTTACACATCTACTACCTAAACTTCAATGTTTACACATATATACAACTAGGGGTATAAACGAGCCCAACACGAGCAAGTCCAAACTCAGCTCGTCTTCGGCACGTTTATATTTTGAGCTCAAAAAGTGTGTTCGTGTTCGGCTCGTTTACTTAGCGAGTCGAACACGAGCTGTTCACGAATAAAGAGTCGTTTTGACAACCCTAAACACGCAGCCATAAGATGTTAAGGGTTGGGGCAAGATTTAAAATTTATTGTTTATATTAAAACATCATTTGAATCTAATTTAATATTTTTTATTCTATTTTCTTAATNTAGCATAGAAGTGAGAGTAAGGGGTGATACATTAAGCCTAAAGTCATAATACATGTATAATAGATCGAGTAACTTAAAACATATAACAACAAACTGTCACCTTATCTCTCAAGTAATAATAAATGATAATGGCTAACATATACATTAAAATTATATGTTTTACTAATTTTGAGATCATTTTCTTTTGCATACTTTTCCAAATGATCAACTTCTTTACTTATTTGTAATAGAACTCTCACCAATTAAAATTATATCTATCATAAAAATATATATACCAAAGAACCTAGTTTTAAATAACCTTTGCAATCATCTATATAACCAATAAGAAAGATACGCAACTCAATGTTGATCTTTAGTGTAAACCTATGATAATTGAAAATCTCTTAGGCCACTCTATTATTAATTCTAATACTAATCAACATTACATCATATATAGCACACCCCTGCCTTATATTGAACAAAATCAGATACTGTGGTGCCAATTATATGCCCTCTTAATATCAACAAAAATTACAAAGAAATATATCTATATATTTTCTATAATTCATCAATTTGTTCATGTAAAAATTGCTTTCATAATAAGCCCAATAGCATCAAACAAAATTAGCTCTTCAAAATCAAAGTATATTTTCAAACTATAGTTCCATTACTCTCTCCCATAACACCCAATTCTTATGTATTTACATATCTAATGCCTAAACTTTATTTTTTTGCATTTATACCAGCCAAATCTTTCATGTCACATACAAAATACCACCATTTTAACTTCTAAAAGTGAGTGAAATAAAGATCTTCATGCACAGGTAAGATGACATATATGTAAAAATTGAGGTTTAGTTGTTAGATGTATAAATACATAAACATTAAGCAGTATTTATGTAAATTTTCCTTTTCATTATATTCATCAAAAGAAATTTACTAGTAAAGCCTCAATTTAAAGAAACTAAGACAATTTTTCATTTATATACACTGTTGCTAAAATAGCCCACGTAAAAAATCAAGGGATTGTTTTGGCACTTTACGTCCTAAATTTATAAATAACAACTACACAGTTAAAATAATTGAAATAAAGCATTTTACGCTAGTGACCTTTGGCAAAAAATAAACGTACTATACTACTTGACTAAACCATACAGCCAGCCATATGGAACCATGTCCTAACCACTATCGGTATTTTATCCCCACCAGAATAGAATTTTATGTGGCAGCAAAATTATACCAATCACTGCACAGCAATAGGTTGATTAACACAGCAATCAAGCAAAATACTAAATCTGTGA
This sequence comes from Phalaenopsis hybrid cultivar, assembly GCA_002079205.1. Classification (NCBI taxonomy): domain Eukaryota; kingdom Viridiplantae; phylum Streptophyta; class Magnoliopsida; order Asparagales; family Orchidaceae; genus Phalaenopsis; species Phalaenopsis hybrid cultivar. Next base: position 66,668 of record JXCR01090654.1, read on the forward strand.
CTGATTTTACCGCCACCAACACTTAATCCTTGCAGAGTAATTATCTTCATTTTTACATACACTCCACTCAAATCCTTAACATGACAAAAATAACACGATTACTATCTTTTTAAAAGTGAAATACACCTTTCATGCATAAGTTTTAACATTAAAGTGTTGTACTGTAAACATGAAAATTTAGCTGTTAGACATGTAAATACATAAGAATTGTGTGGTATGTACGCAAATTCCCCAACCTATAAAGGGCAGCAGGACTTGCTTTGCTAAGGGAAATAAAATTTGCGATGCTTTTTAATTCATCTGTCCAGTTTCAAAACGTAAGCAGAACAGAGCCTCAATTTTCAACCATCATCAACCTAGCGTAACTGTAATCTAGTATTTTGCGTCAAATTTGCCCATTTTGCTTCAAAACGCTTGAAAAAAAAAATTTGTTTTTAATAACAGTATTTGAGGACATTTTCATCATAAAACTGTAAAGTGAGAAATGGCACAAGCTATCCTCTACGGATGCAATAGTTGAATTATATAAGACGGAATATAGATATTTTAGCTGCAGTTTGGCAATCATTGTGTGAGTGAGACCAGTTGAATTTAATGCAACATGGTAGAAATCTTTGAATGTAATCCATAAGAAACAACAGTGCATTTCTGAAAAGAAGAAAATTAAGGGGGTATTCACATAAGTATCACATAGCTTTTATGTGTTTACATAGCAAACAACTAAACTTTGTTATTTATATAGCACCCAAATATTTAAATCACATTAAATATCAGTAATATTAACATTTCTAAAGTGAAATGAACATTTTCAAGCATATATAATATAATCGAGGCACTAAAATGATCTGCAAATAAATATCAAAATTTAGAGGTTAGATATATAAATACATGAGAATTGTGTAACAAGTATGTAAATCCCACAAAATTTAATCAAGGCCAAGATTTAGAAAGGCTTAAAATATTTGGTTGTTATAAGTAGAATACAAAAAATCTTGTTTTTAATATAAAATATTAGAAATTATAGGTTGAGAATATAATTAATACACCAACAAGAAATCCACTTTATCAAGCACGAAGCTTGATGCAATCTTTAAATTGGAAAACCATAAGAATTATGTAGCATGCATGTAAATCCCCAAAAATTTAATCAAGGAAATAATTTGAAAAGGCTTAAAATATTTGGGTGTTATAGGTAGAATACAAAGAAATTCGTGTTTGATATATAATATTAGAAATTTCAGGTTTGGTATATATAGCTAAAAAATCAACCGAATTTACTTAATCAACTGTGGTTATTGATGCAGTCTTCAAGCAAAAAACCATAAGAATTGTATTACATGCATGCAAATCCCCAAAATTTAATCAAGGAGAAAATTTGGAAAAGCTTAAAATATTTAGGTGTTACAAGTAGAATACAAGAAATTTGTGTTTAATAAATAATATCAAAAAATTCAGGATGACTATATATATAACTAATATTTCAACTGAATCCAATTAATGAAGCATAGAGGTTGGTGCCATCTTTCAATGAAAAACTTCCAGAATTAAATTCAACACCATCCAAACCCTAATTTGAATAAATTTATAGTTAAACTAAACATTTCGACAAGTCAAATTCATTGACACCAAGTGATACAATCTAAATCCAAACAAGCCCAAATTAAACCTATCAAACAACAACAAATTTCATTTATCCCACAAANTTGTGTGGTATGTACGCAAATTCCCCAACCTATAAAGGGCAGCAGGACTTGCTTTGCTAAGGGAAATAAAATTTGCGATGCTTTTTAATTCATCTGTCCAGTTTCAAAACGTAAGCAGAACAGAGCCTCAATTTTCAACCATCATCAACCTAGCGTAACTGTAATCTAGTATTTTGCGTCAAATTTGCCCATTTTGCTTCAAAACGCTTGAAAAAAAAAATTTGTTTTTAATAACAGTATTTGAGGACATTTTCATCATAAAACTGTAAAGTGAGAAATGGCACAAGCTATCCTCTACGGATGCAATAGTTGAATTATATAAGACGGAATATAGATATTTTAGCTGCAGTTTGGCAATCATTGTGTGAGTGAGACCAGTTGAATTTAATGCAACATGGTAGAAATCTTTGAATGTAATCCATAAGAAACAACAGTGCATTTCTGAAAAGNGTGTCCGGCTCGCTAACTTAACGAACGAGCCGAACACGAGCTTCTAACGAGTCGAACATGAGCTATTCACAAACAACGAGCTATTTTGGCAGCCCTATATACAACCATTCTTATCATAAAAAAATGGTGTTTTTGATGCAATATGAAAAATTTTGGTGGATTATATGTAAAGAAGCTAACTTTAGGTGTTAGATAAGTAAATAAACAGGAATTGTGTGGCATGTATGTAAATGCCTCTTTTTTATTCATAATANCATATAAAAAAGATAAATAAACGAATAAAGAAAGAACAAAAGGTCCAAGCTAACATGTCACATGCACACTTGCACTTTTTCTTTTGTTGGTGCACAAATATATAGTTTTATGATAATTTATAAAATCATTATCATTCGACATTTCATCAAAAAACTATTCATATAATTAAATATTAACCACATGGCAATGCCTAATTAACTAGTCGTTAATTAATTAAGTATATTAGTGTCCATTCTATACACATAAGAAGTTAATTACACGCATATTATTTGCCTCCATAACAAGTTGGGAGAAGCTTAATCCATACTCAACAATTACACATGTACATAACTAATACTACAAGCAATATCTATTGATAAGCTCCAATTCATTTTTCTATCAACTCATTGATCATCAATCCAATTATATATATATATATATATATATAATTGAAGAAATTAAAAAAATATTATAAAATAATTCACATAATAACATGCTCTTACTTGATTTAATATGAACATAAGAGTAGAAAGTAGAAACATATAATTATGGATTATGTGTTAACAATGTTTTCTTAATTGATTCAGCTCTAATGAAGACAAAATTAAACAAGAAGCTCGAAGTACATTTTTACTCCATACATAATGAACAAATAATCAAACTAGAAAAAAGAAATTTTATAAAAAATGTAAAGCATTTATACATAGGATTAGAGAAGATATTAGTTTTATATCTTATTATTTTGTTAGAAATTAAACTAATTTTATTTTATTATTATATTTTACATCAAAAATATCATGCTGTTTCATCATGAACACAAAAAAAAAAATTTCATGATTTAGAGAGAGAAAGTAGAGAGAGACTCTCTATCTGTTCTCATAATCCGCACGTATCCGTATGTATGGATTACACGTACGTGATATTTTTTTCCTGAGTGGGGGGGATTAGCACAGTACGTCCTTCAGAAGCTTATACCGCCGACCGGACTGTTTGGCGGAGGAGGAGGAGGAGGAGGAGGTCGACGGCGGACCGACACCGGAGCTCCGTCCTCTGC
>JXCR01090654.1:81503-102325 GCA_002079205.1 Phalaenopsis hybrid cultivar
AACAGCATTGATGGTTTTAAAAATAAATTTGTTAAATAATTCTTATATATAAAATGAAATATATTATGTTAAGAGAATTTACAACTTGTAATGTATTGCTTAAGAGCGATGATCGTTGCATCTGGATCATTGTCCCCGACCAACCACATCATTGGACCATTATCTATCACCTGGCCAATATCAGATCAAAAGAAGAAATAAGGATACACACACACACACACACTCATATATATATATATATATATATATATATATATGCGCCACGCACTCAGATTAATTGGTCGGACATCTACTTATCAATTGTAAGTCTCATCTTGTCCAGGGTTCGATTCCCCCTGAGTGTAGGGTGTGGTACGCAAATTCTTTGGTGCATGAGGGATGGTCGGGGTTCGCATAATAGCCTTCGGTCATTCCTTATATATATATATTAGTGCTTAAGACAGAAACAAATTATTATTTTAATACAATTGCTTTAACATTTTGTAAGTATTTATAATTTCATGTCAATTGTTGTGATAGAAAATAATATAAATTATAGTTAAAAGCCCGATTTAATTAAAATAATTGATGAATAAAAATTAATTTAAAATTCATTTTCTTTTCATATTATTCTCATTGATGAAATTTTTGTGAAATTTATAACTAATTAAACAAAAAAAAAATGAAGAAATAAATAAAAAGATGTAAATACATCTTTTCATGCTTAAGTAGAGTGGTATGTATGTTGNGCGGTACTTTTCTAACACATTCCTATAAGTCTAAGCGGTACTTTTCTAACACATAATAGGTTTGATGCATTCCTCCACTTCAACCAATAAACTTGAATTATATTAATAACATCCTCATCTATATCACCATCACTTTGAATAGTAAACCTGAGATATCTAAAATGTTCACACACATTGTTGATTTGATCACCCATAGTTACAACTCTATCATGAGAGCTACCACCACTAAAATTACATCTATGTATTCAGTTTTAGATCTACTCAAACAAAAACCTGTAGAACTCCATTATTCAAGTTTGTCGTGAACTTTTTCTCTAGTCTTATCCACAAGAATGATAACATCAGCGAAAAGTATAAACCAAGGCACATCTTCTTGTAAATGTCCAGTAAGAGCATTCCTAACTAAAGCAAAAAAGATATGGGCTTAAAGCAGATCTCTGATCTAATCCAACTGAAAAAGGAAAATAATGGGTCAATTCTCCTTCTGTTTGAACACATGTAACCGTTCTAATATGAATATCTTTAATAACTTGAATATAAGTCATATCAACATCTTTCTTCTCTAGAACTCTCCAAAGGACTTCTCTTGGAACATTATCGTAAGTTGTTTTTTTTAAATCAATAAAAATTTTATGTAGATCCTCCTTACTCTGTGTACTCCTCCATCAAGCCTCTCAATAAATGTATAGCTACAATAGTAGACATGCCAGACATAAATCCAAACAGAATATTTGAAATCTTTGTATCACGTTTTAACTTATATTCAATTACCCTCTCCAATAATTTTAAAGTATCACACACAAATTTAATTCCTCTGTAATTCACACACTCCTGTGCATCCCTTTATTCTTAAAAATGGAGGCCAAAATACCCTTCCTCCACTTCTCAAGCATCTTTTTAGTTTTTCAAATAAGGTTAAAGAGTTCAGTACGTCAGGAAATTGTTGAATCTCCTAAATATTTCCACACTTCAATTGGGATATCATAAGGTTATGCTAATTTTTCACCCTTGGTTTTCTTTAAAGCCTCCTTAACTTCTTTTTTACTAATGCGGAAATAACAATAAAATATTTTGTTCTTTTAAGAAAAATGAGACCATCTTTATAAAACAAACTAAGATTTCCACTATAAATGTATTCCCTAGATTGCCATCAGTGAGCTTACCGACCAGTAGCGGAGCCAGAAAATTTTAAAAGCAGGGGTACAATATGATTTTTTTCAAAAATACCCTCAATAATTTTCATCGGAAATTGAAAACAGCATTGATGGTTTTAAAAATAAATTTGTTAAATAATTCTTATATATAAAATGAAATATATTATGTTAAGAGAATTTACAACTTGTAACGTATTGCTTAAGAGCGATGATCGTTGCATCTGGATCATTGTCCCCGACCAACCACATCGTTGGACCATTATCTATCACCTGGTCAATATCAGATCAAAAGAAGAAATAAGGATACACACACACACTCACTCATATATATATATGTGCCACGCAATCAGATTAATTGGTCGGACATCTACTTGTCAATTGTAAGTCTCATCTTGTCCAGGGTTCGATTCCCCCTAAGTGTAGGGTGTGGTACGCAAATTCTTTGGTGCATGAGGGATGGTCGGGGTTCGCATAATAGCCTTCAATTCCTTATATATATATATTAGTGCTTAAGACAGAAACAAATTATTATTTTAATACAATTGCTTTAACATTTTGTAAGTATTTATAATTTCATGTCAATTGTTGTGATAGAAAATAATATAAATTATAGTTAAAAGTCCGATTTAATTAAAATAATTGATGAATAAAAATTAATTTAAAATTAATTTTCTTTTCATATTATTCGCATTGATGAAATTTTTGTGAAATTTATAACTAATTAAACAAATAAAAAAATGAAGAAATAAATAAAAAGATGTAAATACATCTTTTCATGCTTAAGTAGAGTGGTATGTATGTTGTTAGATATGTAAATACATAAGCATTGAATGGTACATAGATAAATCTTCAAAAAATTAGTTTATAATATATACTTCCTCACAACTCACATGAAAAAGCATTTGACCTTTTTGTTTTAGTCCCGCATTGGTAAATGCAAAAAACAACATTTGTATAAATGGAAAAACAAAATAGCTCGAAGTGAATGTTCTGAGCTATGTGTACATATAGCCATGCTGATTTTTATGAGTGGACTTCACAGCTTTATTTAAAACAATTAGAATGATATCTTTAATTTCAAACTAGTTTGATTAATCTGATTTTTACTATTCATCTAAGTTAATAATTAAGAAGTGTAGGCTATTAGGCCACAAGAGCTGCTAGAAACTCTAGGTACGGGGAGGGAGGCCTTAGGCCCCCACCGAGATCCGCCCGTCCGACCAATTCACACAAAAACCAACCTGAAATGGTAAATGTAGCAGGCTAACTATGCACTGGTGGATTAACAACTCATAGTTTATGTATATGTAAGTGAAAGCATATTCATGGAACCAAACTAAAATTCCCATCATATAATGCCATCACTAGATTAATATAGGTGAACTTACTGACCAGACACACATAAAACAACCTTAAAAGGTGCAATGTGACTGGCTAATTAGTCACCAATGGGTTCAAGTTAGTTGCCAAAAAAAAAAAAAAACTTTAAATTTGCAATATGCAGGACTTAATAGCCACCAGTTCAGTTTGATAGGCTAGCTATTTAGGAATCAGTTTAGCTAGTTCTCAAATTTTTAGCAACAGTTTTCCCCTTCCAATCAATAAATCTTAGTTAAGAATCTAAAGTAAACATTTCACCAGGATAATCTCTTGTATCTCCATGTAACCAATAATATGATTTTAAGAATGGTTACTTCGTTTAATTTCATAAATAAAACTAAAAAAACAAGCAGATTAAACTAATGTTAGTTGCAGCATCTGTTTGGAACTAAACAACAATTCCATAATAGAGCGCGAGGAAACAGTTTCTGTAGGTGAGCTCGCTGACCAAACAAACAAAAAAGCAATCTTGAAAGCCCCATGGCACTGGCTAATTTTAGCCACCATATTTCATTGTTATTAACCATTTATCATGTTCCAATGGAATGAAAAAATCACTGAGCGTGCCATATAAAAGCACGTTCAGGGAACTAAAAAGGTAAATGATGATAAAAACAACTGTTTTCCATTAAAATCTCTTCCTTCCATCTCATAGAGACTCTTGCAGAATACATGCTGCAAAATATCAATTTCAACATAAGACTGAATTTACGGAGATCAACGAGTAGTAAAAAAAAAATTTGTTTTAAGAAAATCGTAATTGATTTACAAAAACTTTACGCCCTCGTAGGCGATCCTCCAATATCTGAATCGATATGAACAAATACCTTCGTATAAGCAGATCATTAAGATTTAACCGTGAATGCTTCTGACAGAACTGTTAACATGAATGCGATCAAGCAAACACCATAGCGAAACCGCCGGACGAAGAGCCAATTCTGCCATGTTCAGGAACTGGAAGGAGAAGCCGCCCTTTAAGCGCCGCAACTCAGAAGAAAACGACGAATATTTATCTGGCCTGAGATCAGGGTGTTAGGGTTTCGGAGCACCCAAACGAGGCGCACTTAAAGCTTCTGAATAAAAAAAGAGGGAGCATTTACTTTCATACCACACAAATATTATGTATTTAAATGTCTTAACATCTAATCTTTAATACTTCATTCATACATTCAATATTTACATCATATTTATTTAACACCTAAAACTAAATATAATGATTTTACCACCTAAAACATCTTAAACTCATCAACTAGTATTGTTTTGTTCCCTCCCCCTTGAGTCTTGTTTAGGCCTCATGTCCTTCTTGTCATGGGTGAAAGGTATGCACAGAAATGCTGAAATACTCTTCAAGAGATTCGAAATAAAATTCTGAACAAAAACGCATAAACAAGAAATTGCAAAAAAACACTAAAAACAGTGATTTTGTTGAAGACACCAATCAGTGTCTATTCGCTTCATGAAGATTTTTATTCTATTGTTAAAGTCTCTGTTGCAAATCCTAAAGCTTGAAGCCAATGCAAAGAGGAAGATGTAATCGGCAAGCTTAGATACAACGAAAATACAGAAGAAAACAGATAGATGATGAAAGATAGAGATTTTTCTTGTGTCGATTCTACTTGATTCATACAGTGTGGGACAGGTGTAAAAATCTGATTTGCCACAGAAAGTGTAGGGAGTGAACAACTGAAAACCATCATGGCTATGCACAGGAAAAAAATATAAATTGATCTTATTACCGCCCCTCAAATTGACTATCCCTGGATCCTTAGGGATAGTCAATTTGCTTCTAATTGCATAAAATTGAGATGTTGGAAGACTTGGTAAAAATATCAGCAAGCTGATCCTTTGTAGTGATGTGAAGGACACTGATTTTCTTTGAATTAATGCAATCACAAATAAAGTGAAAATCAGCCCTGATATGTTTAGTGTTGGTGTAGAATACGTAATTATTAGACAATGCAATGGAGAAGAGATTATCACACCATAATGTGGTCGTTATGTCTATAGATATGCCAAATTCAGCAATAAGTCGTCTAAGCCATAGAAAGTTAGCGACAATAGTTGTAAATGCTCTATACTCTGCTTCAGTAGAAGAAAGAGCCACAATGGACTATTTCTTTGTAGTCCATGATATCGAAGTTGATCCAAGAAACATACAACCACTTGTTGTAGATTTTTTATTGGTGGAGTCACCAGCCTAATCTGAGTCAGAATATGCTTGAAGATGGAGCTTATTATGATAAATTGGAAGATCATGTTGAAGAGTTCCCTTAAGATATCTTAAAACTCGTTTAAGCTTTTGTTTATGAAAATTTGTTGCTTCATGCATACCTTGGCATAGATGATTAACCGAAAAGGAAATGTATGGCCAAATGTTCGGCCTTGTAATCGTGAGATATTGAAGGGACCAACCAAATACTGATAAAGAGTAGGTGTGATAGTTAAAGTAGAGGCCTGTGTAGATGAATATTTGGTGGTAGTAGGATTTTGAAGAGTCTTGCAATCCTTCATATCAACTCGGTTTAGTATCTCCAAGGCATATTTGTGTTGATTTAAATGAAGTTCATAATTTATCGCAGTGGATTGGAGGCCAGGAAAATAGAAGAGGTGCCCCAATGTCCTCATATTTAACCTATGACGGAGGTTGGATATCAATTTAGATATTGCCAAAGTGCTGCTGCCGGTGAAGAATGTCATCGACATAAATGAAAATACGTTTGAATGTCATCATGATTGTATAGAAGTAACGATGGATCAACTTTGCTTTCAAAAAACAAGTAACTTGATATGATCAAAAAGAGTGGCAAACCATTGCCTTGATGATTATTTAAACCATAAATAGATTTTTGTTACGAGCAAAACTTGTGCGGCTATTCAGCTCTATGAAGCCCATGGGTTCATATAAACCTTTTCATTGAGAGGGCCATGAAGAAAAGCATTTGAGACCTCCATTTGAGTAATCGACCAATCGTGAGGGGTAACCACCATAAGAAGAACTCTGCTTTAAATAAAAATTGATATCCAACCTCCGTCATAGGTTAATTCAACTCGGTTTAGTATCTCCAAGGCATATTTGTGTTGATTTAAATGAAGTTCATAATTTAGTATCTCCAAGGCATATTTGTGAAGAAAAGCATTTGAGACCTCCATTTGAGTAATCGACCAATCGTGAGGGGTAACCACCATAAGAAGAACTCAAATGGTAACTGAAAGTTTCAACATAATTAATACCGTATTCTTGATTGTTACCTTGGGCCACAAGATGAACCTTATGATGAATAATATGACCAGATAAATCATATTTAGTGCAATATATCCATTTGCAGTCAAGAGATGTTTGGTTTGTAGGTGGAGGCACTAAGATCCAAGTGCCCTCTGTTTGCAGGGCTTAGAATTCGTTAGACATAGAAAGTCACCATTTATGGAATTTAACAACAATGGTATGACATGTAGGATCTGATTTTTCCATGATCTTATATTGTAAATAAAAAATTTGCTTCGATTTAAGATTCCCTGTTTTGGAACTAGTTACCATGGTATGAGAAGGGATCAACAAAAGTAGAGGACTAGGTATGTCGACTGTGGAGACAAGTGGAGTTGATTGGTTGCGATGGGTATAGGCAAAATATTTGGATTCAAAACATAAGAGGATGAGATCTAATGAACAGCAGGATAGGAAGTGGGCGCAAATTTTGAATTTATTGAGGAAGGAGTAAGAAGTAAAGGATGTAGTGGTGGAGTTGATAATGATGGAGGTTTGAGAGAATTTAGGCTTCTATAAAATGGAAAGACATTCTAATAAAATTTAACATGATGAGACTCGGTAATTTTGTCTGTGGTAGGATTATAACACTTGTAGCCTTTAAAGTTTGTGGAGTATCCAAGAAAAACACATTGAGTGGAGCGAGACATGAATTTGTTGGTTGATTGAGGTTGCAACGATGGATACCACAAACATCCAAAGGTTTTAAGGATCATATAATTGGGATTTTTCTTATATAAAAGATAATAGGGAGAGGTATTGAGATGGAAGACAGTTAATTAGATAAAAAGCTGTAAGAAGAGTGCCTACCCAAAAATTTTAAGGTAAATTTGTATCAAGAAACAAGCCTCGCATGGTTTCCACAATGTGTCAGTCTTTTCATTCCACAACACCATTTTGTTATGGCGCATATGAACACAAATATTGATGGTGAATGCCATATTGAGAAAGAATGTTTTGAAATGCAACGTCACAACTTTCACCCTCCCCGTCGGAGCGTAAAATCTTGAAGTGATAGTTGAGTTGTTTTTCAACAAGTGTTTTAAATTTAAGAAAACAAGATAACACGTCAAATTTATATCTCATAGGGTAAGCCCAAAAAAAATGAGAAATGTCATCAATGAACAAAACATAATATTTAAATCCTTGATTTTAGATAACTAGGGACGAGCCCTATTACATCAGTATGCATAAGCTCTAACATATTAGAACAACGAATGGTGGATAAAAGAAAAGATAAACAATGACTCTTAGCTCCTAAACACAAATTACATGGAGAAGTAACAGGAAATTTTGGAACTTTAGGAAGAAACAAAGAAAGTTGAAGAAGATCAGTTTTAGATGGATGTTCGAGAAAACGATGCCAGTTGATGGAGGAGGAAGTGGCAACAATCATAGTTGAACGATTTGAGGGTTTCAAGGTGATGGGTAGAGGACCTTACTATTGCGTCCTTGGAGTATCATGGAGTTGGTCTTCAGATCCTTAATTTGAAAACCAAGAGCATCAAATGAGACAATGACTATCACGAGTTAATTGATGAACTGAAAGCAAATTACGAGATAATTTGGGAGCATGATAAATTTGAGAAAGGTGAAGCTTACGGGTTGGAGTTGGTAAGATTCCTTTGTCTGTGTTACTTATGGGAACCTCTTGGCCATTAATAAGCAAAATCTGATCAAATCCATAATAGGGTTGAATGTAAGAGATTTGAGCAGAATATGAAGTTAGGCGTGTTGTAGCACCAGAATCAAGTAACCGATCCGTGTTTTCTTGTGTAGATCTACTAAATAGTGCCTAAAGTGATTGAGTAAGAGAAGCATACTGAAAATTACCTCGATTTCAATAATGAACTGTCGAATGTCCAAATTTCCCACATATTTGGCATTCAACAACTGCCTTTGGAGTTATGCAGCCTCCTTACCTAGATTTGAAGGATTATGGCCTCTGCTAGAAGTGGAATAGGTTCACGACCTCTGGATCTGTCAAGAACAGCGGTTAAAGCAAGTGTGGGATTGGATGTGTTGGAGAGTTGAGCGGCTTTAGCAGCTTCATTAGCGAGGTTTGTCTCCTCATTACATAGAAAGGCATGCAAATCTTGTCACCACTAAACCTCTTAAGCATAATCTATCCACTTTTTTTTTTATCCACGGGTTAGGGATAAAAAAATCATATGATTGCCTCTCTAAAGTAGTGGGTGACACATATACTATTTATAAGTTATTGGTTTCATATTTCATTAACTACATATCTTATTTGATCAGATCTATTATAATTCCTAACTATTTTTTTTAAGAAGATAATCTCGCACACTCAACTTCTTCAATGATATAGGTTACTAAAAAAAAATTGTCTTAGATCAAGGTATCAAACAACTTGCCTTAGATAAATGTAGAGTGTGTCTTAACTATAACCCAACTCTCAATTTATTGAGTAAAGTGAAGGTACAAAGGTGTGCTAATGTTTATGGTTCTATTTAGGCTTAGCCACTTCTAAGATTTTTAGCTTGTGAAAAGATCTCCAAGAATATTGTTATTTTGTTAAAACAAATATTTAGCTTATACACTAGAGTTTGCTCTACTTTTTTCTAATATCTTGTTAGTTCATGAAATGGAAAATACTTATTAAAGATTTTAGGCATTGGTTACTTCTTTATTTTTAACAAGCCTAAAATCAATCTCTAGAGCTCATGTTGGATAATAGTGTATGAACTTCACTATCTATTCACTTTTTAGTGAATATTGATTGCTTCAATTCTATTTATAGCATTATGCATTCAAGTAGAAAGGACTTTACTTGTTGGATTGGGGAACATCTCCTTTTGGTTCCCTATAAAAGAATCCATTCGAGAGCCACGTGAACATCTTTCGTATTTACCCATCTTATATAAAAATTTTCATAATTACAAACATCATATAAAAAGTAACACTCATTATCATCTTTTAATATTCAAATTTAATACTTTAGGTGTTAGATAAATATATAAGAATCAGGTGTTATGTATATAATTTTCTATTTTTATAATACACTATAATTAAATTTCCTCATCTCCCTAGAGAGTGCTTTGATACTTAATATTGACGAAACCAACCTCATTTCACTAAGTAGAGTGTCAAGGATACTCATTTGTATTGTTATAAAGTTGAGGTAATATTCAAATGCTAAGTAGTGCAGAATTAATAAAAAAAGAATATTATATTATTGTCTCTAATCTTCAAAATAGTGATCTTTAACTTTTATTTTTTTAATTTTAATTAGGCAATAATTTTTAATGTGACTCGAGTAATATAATATCCTTAGCTTGTAGAATTATAATTGTTAAATAAATAAATATTAAAATATTGATGTTATACATATAGATAAATAAAAGTTATTGGCATGTATAAAAATCACCAATCAAAACTAAACCCTAAACCCTAGCAAAAACATTGATATTTTGTTCTTCGTCCGCTCAATTACTCTCTCAAACCCTAAACTACTCTCATCTTCCTCCTCGATCCAAGCTCTCTCAATGACTTCCACTTGCCTTAGATCTCTGAATCTCAGCTCTCTTTCTTCTTTTCGATCACGCGTTTCCAAAGCAAACATCGCCGGCCGGCTTCCGAAATCCTTCACCGCTGGATCCGCGCGGACTGCCACAGAGACAGACGCCGGCGCCGCCTCTCATTCTCCCATGCACCGATTCCGTGCCATCTCTCGGTACTTTATTCAGATACTTGGCCTTACGTCATTCATTCAGCTATNCAATAAAATATCCTTAGCTTGTAGAATTATAATTGTTAAATAAATAAATATTAAAATATTGATGCTATACATATAGATAAATTAAAATTATTGGCATGTATAAAAATCACCAAGCAAAACTAAACCCTAAACCCTAGCAAAAACATTGATATTTTGTTCTTCGTCCGCTCAATTACTCTCTCAAACCCTAAACTACTCTCATCTTCCTCCTCGATCCAAGCTGTCTCAATGGCTTCCACTTGCCTTAGATCTCTGAATCTCAGCTCCCTTTCTTCTTTTCGATCACGCGTCTCCAAAGCAAACATCGCCGGTCGGCTTCCGAAATCCTTCACCGCTGGATCCGCCCGGACTGCCACAGAGACAGACGCCGGCGCCGCCTCTCATTCTACCATGCACCGATTCCGTGCCATCTCTCGGTACTTTATTCAGATACTTGGCCTTACGTCATTCATTCAGCTATGTTCTTCGAGAAGTTTATAACGGTTTTGAATCCCTTTTCGCAGGCCTCCAGTGGCGTTGGGGTCCTGCGCTGGATCCATGTATCCGCTTCACAGCGCGGTGGCGGCTGCGAGGCTGACGTCAAGGCTGAGTTTCAGTTCCATGAGCTGTCGAGATATTTCACAGGGTACCCTCTGCCGCACCTCTCCCGGACTCTAATGTTGTTGTTGTTTCTGTGAGTCTTTCCACTGCTCTGTCACTAGACCTATCTTGACGTCCATGTTTCTTCTCGAGAAAAGATGCCGCCTTTTTATCCATTTAAACGTGCCGATCTATTTTGTTTCTTTCATCTTAATGACATGAAAAGCGATCTAATTGGATTTAGAGTGTGAGATTAGTACAACTTAGTTGACCCGGGAACCTTGGGGGCGGGTGTGGTGATTAATTGCAGAACTATGCCAAGTTTGAGGATTACGAACTTTGAGTTGACTTTGTTTCTCACTTGAAAAGACTATTTTTTTTTTAGTATTTAGCTTATACTTTGGTTGACATAATTAAAAACACGAAGAAACATGTTGATGGTGGTGGGAAGCTCTATGATAGGATTGGTGGCTATAAATGGCTGCAGATGATTATTTAAGGATGTAGAGATGGGCTGCTGAGACCTTTAGAGGGGTATGGTGGTGGGAGAGCTAAGCCTAGCTCAAATTGGGCTAGTTTAGGCTGATTTAATTATTCTTGTGCTCCTCTTGGTTTAAGAATTATTCAATGTTGGTTTAATATCTAGTGTTGCTCATCACCACGCCCATGCTTGTTCTATTGCCTTTTTTGATGCTTTTGTTAGTTGGCATTTAACTTAAAATGTTATAAAAAATCTCAAATTTTGATTTTTATGACACCATTTTAAGTAGTATAATATTTTATGTGTGCTTCAATTGACTGAAGGGGGCATTTTGTTTGAGTTTCACGCTTCAAAGCAAAAAAAATCCTTTTTTGCTTAGCTACCTTGATGTTGGATGTTTTAATTTGAATGTTTTGTTGAACTGATGAATAATTACTTTTCAGTCATTTATCATGATTTAACTAGTACTTAACAAAAGTATATATTTAGATGCCAAATTTAAGTTATATGTTGCTAGAGTGAGTGTCGTTAGTCTCCAACTCAATCTATTTATGCCAGGCTTGCTCTCGTTTGAGCACTAGGAAAAATGTCTCTGGCCAAACTTTGTCAGTTTAAATTGTTGTTTATGTTTGAGATGAGATCTCGAGGTATGTTTGTAAAACATTTGTCTCATGATACTAAATCACACCATCCTTGTTTGTCTATTTTAACTTAGTTTTCTCTGGTCTAACCATATTTAGCCTTTTTTTTAGGTGGCTGGGATATGATTTTATGGTTTATTGTGCTTATATATTAATAATTTGTTCTTCTGTGCATGTAATTGTTTCCTGTCAGACATTGAAGCTTCTCATTTGATTTAATTTACTTATATTTCTTATTTACAATTTAGATTTAGCTTTATCTCTGAATTATTTTCTTTATATGTGTACAGAACAATTTGATATACAAATTATGAAAATAATGGAAAAATATTGGTTTGTCGCGTCTGATAAGGGAGTTCATATCCATTCATTTGCAATTTTATTTTCTCTTGCCTTTAGAAATTTTTTTTCTTCTTTCATGTCTTATTGTCTAGATTTAGGTTCTACTTATCATTGCTTATTTGGAATAATAAAAACTCAAGTTCATTAATTTTGAAAGAGGACGTTCTTAAACTTTTCCCTCATATTTGGGAACTACCAACTTAAATCTGCTTTCTGATCTGAAACAACCAACCAAAATATTTGGTTCCTGCAGGCACATGAATAATCGAGTGCTTGAAATGATAAATGTGCTCTCAAGTTCCTGCCTTTTGCTCCAAATTACAAAGTATGATTGTGAGAAACATTTTTGTTCCTTTAATGATAATCACTCATTTCATTTATAGGTAAACTGAAAACTGTATAGGAAATTTCATGATATTAGATTGAAACCCTATTGTATTTTTTGTTAATTTTTTATGGAAAGCTTTGTCATTGTTGAGGGCATGTTATTAAATCACATCATCATTCAATTTGTTCTTCCTTGTTCTTTTGTCACATTTCCTTTCTCTATTCTGATATGTATATATATATTTGTAGTATTACATGTTTGTATGGTCTTTTGATAATGCATAAGCTCTTTTCTTTGTATTGGTTTTTCAACTAATTTCATTTTAATTTTTTAGGATACTTAGGCACTCAATAAGCATGGATTTAGTTGTGATCTATCAACATATCAAGCGTGTAATTTTTGTGTTAAAGTGAACTATAAATTTTTAAAAATTGGTTACTATATTCATTGAAAATTGAAATGCTTTGAATCCAATTAAAGTGAAATTATTTATATTTCTGTAGAAATAAAGAATTTAGATCATGAGGCTATACTTGAAATAAAAAATTCACATATAAAAAAAATGAAATTGTAATTGTTTGACAATTAAAGAAAAGAAAATAAAGAAACTAATAGAAAAAGGAAGAACAGTGAAGCAAAAGTTTAGCAAATAGGCCTCTCGCCACTTGCTTAAACAAGGAAATTGCTTCTCTTAGACCTCATCATTCTAGCAGTTGATCAAGAACAATACTCTAAAAACAAGAAGAATGATTTGCTTAGACCTGATCATTCAAGCAGTTGATTGAGATCAAGACTCTAAAAAGAAGAAGAATGATTTGCACTTTAATACAAAAACATGTGAAAAGCCATTTTAATGTCTTTTTGCATGACTCCGCAAACTTTTGCATAAATCCCATAATACCGAGGGATTGTTTGGTTTAAGGATTTAGTAAATTCTGATTTGATAGGCTCCATTCAAGCATGATTTATTAGAGTTTAACAAATCACAAAGATAGATTTTTTTTTGCCCAATTCTTTAATCCATTCAAATGATTCTACGTGGTCACTTAACACATAAGGTTGATTCCTCGCCTCTTTGACAGAGAAATCTTGGAATGTGCCATTGAGTTTGGAGGTTGAGAGTAACAAGTTTGTGAGTTGATTTTCCCTACAAAATGAGGTTTTCAGGCATGTATTTCAAGTTAGATGTTTCTACACTCAAGCTTGTGACTACTTTGAGGACGCAGATGAGCTCATCGATTGTGCCATTGACTCCAAATGCCTAATTCCTAAGTCCATGACTTTGTTGACTACGAATATGAGGCCAGCAGGTCGAAATTTGGAATTTCAGCCTCTCAGGCGGTTGCTTTGCTTGAAATGAAGATGAGACTGTTGAGCATACCATTGAGGCTTTTGGTTAGGACTCTCGAGGCTATTACAATTCTTTGCTTGTGAAAATGTAGTCTAGCGTGGGGTTGAGATTAGACTTCAGGAGGCTCGAGATCATGTTTTTTGGATTTGTTGGGAGACTAAGGGTGGGAGGCAGTAATGTTGATGCTTAGCTTTTGCAACAGAAGCACCCTGCTCCAATCATCTCGGTTTTGGTGTTGGATGAGTTACAAAAGGGGATGAAGAAAAGGAGGAGGAAGAAGACCCAGTATTTGATATAAAAAAGGAGGGGTTTGATGTAGATGGCTTTTTCTCATCTCATTTCATTGTATTATGATTGTAGAAATAATTCATCTTTTTGACGAGTCAATTTAGCTCGAATTCAAATTAAAATGCAAACACGTTTGTCCGTGTCATCATATATAGGTTGGTCTCTTCACCTCAAAAGTAATCTTTGGCATCATCAACATTGGACGTGATTTTATTTTCACTGAGAAATTATGAAACAACATCAATAGTTATGTTAAATATTGTGAAAATGGTGTGTTGGATGTGAAGCGAAATGGGGTGAAATAGAGAAGATATGAAAACATTGATTAATATCTTATGTTATAAAGTCATAACTAGGTGCAAGTTCAAAGTTTGATTTGAATTCTATGTGAGATGTGACATAATTCTCCATTTTATTATCTTTTTCTAAATCTGTGTTACCTATTGAAAGAAGCTTCATAAATTTTATTCTTAGATTTGAATTTATGATGGGATGTTGCTGCTTGTTTGACGTGTCATATAAATTGTACAAAATTTTACATATATACTTCAAATTAGTAATTGAAATAATTTTAATGCTTTATTATGCCTTTGGAGAAATGGTGTTCTACTTCTTCCTTGCTTTTCTTGAAGCATTAATTTAAGCATATATTGATGATAAATAATCTCTATGCATGATGTCACCGAATATTCTACTTGATTAGGATTTTGAGAATTAAATTCAAGGTCATTCAAGCTTCAATTTCAGCAATTTTACAGATAAACTGGACATTTTGATAATACAAACCCAATGAAACTAAAAGCGATTCTTCTAAACTAGGGGTGTCAATTCGGGTCAACAGGTCGAGTTCGGGTCCGACCCAAAAATAACCCGATACGACTAGGGTCAACATGAACCTAACCCGAATAATAAACGGGTCAAAAATCAAGTTCCCGACCCTAAATTTCATGCTTATTTGGATCATGTTTAGGTTTTCAGGTTCAACCTAACCCCCCCCCCTCTTCCCCGAAAATAAATGGGTTGAATTCTCTAATCCGAACCCGACTCAAAAAAATTTTCGGGTCAACCCTATCTCGGATTTTTCAAGTCGAGTTTAAGTCATGTTGGTGTGTCGGGTCAATTTTTGACACCCCTAGTTTGAACCCAAAAGAGCTCGGATCAAACACTTGAGTTATGTTTGGAAATTTTGAAGTGTTAATTAAAAGGTTAAATGGTTTTCAAAATTAACATGTTTATAGTCAAATCGAGCATCTTGATAAGAGTAATTCAATGAACCCAAAATCTTGATCAAGCAAGAAGCTTAAGGTGTATTGAATAAGTGCGTTTTCTTAGAATTATATTCATGATCATTCAAGCTCTAATTTCAGCAATTTTATAGCTAAACTGAACATCTTAACAATGCAAACTCGATAATACTTAAAAACGATTCGATCTTAAGCCCAAAAGAGCTTTTGATCAAGCACTTGAATCATGATTGAAACTTTCGTAGCCTTAATTGAAAGGGCGAATGATCTCTAAATTTGGCATAGCTACAGTCAACGAGCATTTCGTCTAGAGAAATCCAATGAACCTTTGATTACTCAATTTTGAGATCATTAAGATACATAAATGCTATAAAATATCTATGATCAAAAGAAACTACATGCATCCGTGGATAAGATTTTTTGAGATTTTGGCTAAATTTATATAAAAAAAATTATTTTCAATGCTTTATAAATATGATCCCTCCCCTTTTTCAACATGGAGGGGAAGAGAAAGCTAAGACCTAAGTTTGCACTGAAGAAAGAGTGAAGCCAACGACCATCAACAATCATCATCGACTACCACTAATATTTGTTGTTACACAATTATTATCTTACGGTTGTTGTGGTCAAAACTATTGTCTTTTGATTGTCATAGCCCAATTATTATTTCCAAAAAATTGTTTTATAATCATCGTTATATAATTAACTTCCGTGCTTAACAACCCTTGTTATAACAATAAAACGACAAACAAGTGTTCATATTTCTATAACCCCATATTTTTCCAATTAAAGAGACGAGTTAAACTCTATAACTTCAAATATATTGTGTATTATTTTGACCGGTCCATATCTAGTAATTTTTTCTCTTTCTAAATTTTTTACCTAAACATTTTGCTATCTCTTATCACCTATATTTGTGCATATATTATGTTTAGTGTAATGTTAATAAATTAATTCTTCACTCCACTTGCTTGAATTTTCTAGCACGCAACATTGCAAATGATATTTAACTACAAAATTTTTAAACCCACTAAAATACTCAGACGCCATAAATAAATAGCACTAGAACCCCTTAATTACAAATATATTTAACCTGATGCGACATTTATATCTCTAATTCTTTCATTACAAAGATGACTTCTTAAGAGCCCCTACTAGCACCCAGAACTTCTTGAAAGAGCTGCTACTTTTTTTGTCTCATTGTTAATCTGAAAACCATACACGACTTTGTGCTTCTTGCTTGGAGTTTATTTACATAAGTGTTTTTGTAATTACTGCATCGTGTAAATATGAAAAATTCCAAAGAGTTTGAAGGGGTAACACTGTAAAACATTTTCCCAGATGGAAATGAGGGCACGTGACACACANAGATTCTTAGGCACTCAATAAACATGGATTTAGTTGTGATCTATTATCAAGCGTGAAACTTTTGTGTTAAAATGAACTATAAATTTTTAAAAATTGGTTACAATATTCATTGAAAATTGAAGTGCTTTGAATCCAATTAAAGTGAAATTATTTAGATTTCTGTCGAAATAAAGAAATTAGATCATGAGGCTACACTTGAAATAAAAAATTCACATATAAAAAAAATAAAATTGTAATTGTGTAATCATTAAAGAAAAGAAGATAAAGAAACTAATAGAAAAAGGAAGAACAGTGAAGCAAAAGTTCAGCAAATAGGTCTCTGGCCTCTTGCTTAAACAAGGAAATTGCTTCTCTTAGACCTCATCATTCTAGCAGTTGATCAAGAACAATACTCTAAAAACAAGAAGAATGATTTGCACTTCTTAGAACTGATCATTCTAGCAGTTGATCAAGAACAAGACTCTAAAAAGAAGAATGATTTGCACTTTAATACAAAAACATGTGAAAAGCCATTTTAATGTCTTTTTGCATGACTCCGCAAACTTTTGCATAAATCCCATAATACCGAGGGATTGTTTGGTTTAAGGATTTAGTAAATTCTGATTTGATAAGCTCCATTCAAGCATGATTTATTAGAGTTTAACAAATCACAGAGATAGATTTTTTTTGCCCAATNAAAATGAGACTTCTCTGCATAGAGGTGTGGTGGGGAGCTATTGAGGGAAGGTGCAAGGGAGAATAAGAATTGATGAAACAATGTTAATTGTAGTATTATCAATTTATCTTAGTAAATTCAAATATGGATTTTTTTAGTAACAGGTCAATGAATAAGAACATGTCAACTGAATTAGTTTGTATAATTAAATAATTTATTGTTGAAAAGTGATGCACGAGTACTAAATTTATCATTTAGTGTGAATTTCGAGATGATTTGCATTGAATTTTGGAACATTTTTTTAGTAAGAAATGCTCAAAATTCTAATTAAGAATAATTTAGAACTTCGATTTCAACAAATTTATATTCAAACAGAACAGTTTGATGAGATGAACACAATGGAACTAAAATTGATCCAATCATATTCAAATCAAATAGAGGTCAAGCCATTAAGTGATTTTTGGAAGCTTCTGGTTCTCAATTGGAATGATAAATAGATTCCAATTCTGACAAAATTACAGTCAATCCAGCATCCGGACAAGATGAATCTAACGAGCTTAAGATCACTCAATTCTAATAATGTTTTAGCACTCAAATGTTAGTTGAGGGAATCTCTCTAGGTCATCAATATAATGACTTTGATTCATTTTTTATTTATAGGGAGACCTCTCTCATATTATAAATTGAGTCCTACCTCCTTCATGAAAGGGGATCTAGACCTTGAATCGATGAAGCTCGAGACTTGGAGGAGGAGCTGAAATCCAGTGTTCCACAACGAAGTTCTATCAAACAAAACGCTCCTAAAACCTCCGATAACAGTTGACCATCGTTGGCTGCCCCATACTCATTGCAACGAATCCCTTGTAGAATCACGACGTGCGCTATGGAACCTTAAGGTACGCTATGGAGTAATGAAGCTTCAGGGTATGCTGCGGAATAATGAAACATTGTATGGAGTAAAAACCAACCTTGTGGAGAAATAAAACATCCTACAAGACAACACATCTAAAAGATGGTGTAATAATACACCCCAAAGATAATGTAACGACATAGTGTAACAATGCACCTGAATATCGTACAATGACTTGCTGTGCATAGGATGCAACGATGCCTTTCGAAGTCGTGTAACAACGCACACTATAATAATTTTTATAACCACTGTACTTAGGATACATCAAATTTCTCTAACTCCTGAAACTCTTTTCTTGTAGCTCACAACTACAGCCTACATGACCAACTACGACTTACATTGTCTACAACTCATGCAACACCCAACTCCAACCTCTATGGCCTACGTATATTTTCACAACTCACCACTATAGCTTACATAACCAACTACAACCAACGTGATCCACAACTCATATAGTTCCCAAATCCAACCTATATGATCTAAAAACGTTATCACAACTCGCCACTACGACATATGTGATCAACTGTTGACCTACATGGCTCACAACTCCTGCAGATGCATACTACAACCTATGTGGCCAAATAATACTAATGAAGCAACCATTTACGACCCATACGTGATCAATTACTACCGTGACTTTTAACTACAATTTGCACGATAAGATGGTTCTATAACCACTTTCTATAACATTCACGTCGGACTACTTCCTCCATAAAAATCGACTACCGCCTTTGCGGCCCATTACAATTATTATACTTTAACTTCGTAATTTCATTTTCCACAACCCATAAGAAGAGTAGACATGTGTACTCATTATTACATAGTGAATTATTTCAACAAGCTAGCCCCACAACTTTTCCCCTTTTCAGGTGTTGGCAGCTTATTTTCCATACAAAACACATGCAAAGTGCCTTTCTGGAGCCTTGAGACGCATTTGTGTCCTCTACAGAAGTTTGAGGGTAATTTTGTACTCATGTCCTGGTTTTCGAGGTTCACACGCAACTTGAAATCCCCCCTCCCCATGATGAACTTTTCAGGAGGCCCGTGCTTGTAGGGGGTCCGGCGTAACCACGCCAGGATTGAGCGCAACCACGCCCAACCCCCAGACATCACCGCACCTGAATTTGAATTGCCCATGCCGCAAGCTCCCAAAAAATACCCAGGTCACCCGGGCACCGTGATCACGCCACCCCAACCACAGAGCTCAGCAAAATTGTGTCAGGCCTTGAGCACAACCATGCCTACTCACCTGACATTTCTAATTTCTGTCCTCGAAATCTCCGCTTACCCAATTGGAAAATGCCTTCAGTAGCCAGAAATCCTTGATTAATGAATTTTTAAGGTATATTTTGCATGGAGAGTTTGTAGATGGCCAAGTGTCCATTTTGAGATACTTGGAGCCCATGGAGGAGGGAAAAACACAAGAAATTTCAACAAAAACAGAAGAGTAACCAGAAGGAGGGGCTTCTTCTCCATTCTTCCACATGGTTAGGGATTTGTTGAGGGAGAGCTACTTCTTCTCCAGATTTTGTGAAATACTTTTCATGCATTTGGATTGATGTGATTGCACAACTAAAGTGTTATACAAAAAAAAAAAATCAATATTTGGATGTTAAATGTAAATATAAAAGAGTTGTGTCTTATGTGAACCATCCCCCCCCCCNAATAGCTGCTGAGAATAGCCAACATATTGAGCACATTGATGAACGTGCAAAGATTAACCAACAAAAAGATATACTTCTTTTCTTCTTTGGATTGTAAAAGCAACATTTCACCAGTTTAACAAAATATTAAACATCTACTGCTTGAAAATTTCATAAATTTTCAGGTATCCTAAGATTTTTTTCAATTGAAATTGCAAAATTATATAAACAGTAATCTGACAAATTTAAATAATTCTTGTAATGAGTACATAACATAAACTCAAAAATAATGAGACTTCAATTAACATAATTTGACAAAAACATTAATGATTACACCCAATATTGGCAAATAAAGAAAAATAAAGTCAAATATTAATAAATTCACACTCAAGTTGACATTAATGAAGGCATCTGTTCAGCATATTTAAATTTTTTTGAAAATCAAATTCAGTTCAAACTGCAAGAAGGATGTTTTTAAATATTTTTGCTAAAATGTTTAGTTATTGAGCAAAATGTATCTCTTAGCTTAGAATCTGCTCTATTAGTCTGTTGAACACTTATCTAAGAGCCCAAAATCATATTTACAAATGCACATCTTCATCTTCACAAAAACAGTCTCACCCTTCCAATGACCGATCCTCATAAAATTCAATCCATGAGGGGCTTGCCGAAATTGACAAGGGTTACCAAACAAATTAGAACTTTGTTAACATAAAAAAAAAAAAA
>JXCR01090654.1:117264-176002 GCA_002079205.1 Phalaenopsis hybrid cultivar
TATGTACCTTGGTGTATGTTTTTTGCTGATGATATCCTTCTCGTGGATAAGACGAGAGAAAAANGTCTTATCAAAAAGTACAAACACAAAATGTTTGGGGTCAGAATTTCAAGTCACCTATCATATTTTGAATTGCACTATAATAACACATATTAAAATTACATTATGATCATGGATTATAATAAAATTACCTGACTATATCCTTCTCTTTGATGATGGACGTCGATTCAAATGATGGTAAGACAAAATCATCCATCTGAAATTGGGAAAAAAAAAACAAAACAAGATAACTCAGATATAAATTTTGAATAAAGCTTCATAAATGTGGTCATTTACAAAATAGCCATCTCTGCAAAATGCGAAAAATGACCACAAAATACAATAAACCTTCAAATGAAATGCCATCAAGCAATATAAAACATGGGGGATCTACATATATATCTTAAGTATTTATATATCTAACACCAAAACTTTAATATTTACTTATATAACAAAAAATCTTTAACGTCAAATTAAAAATGCCAATAATATTAACTTTTTTAAAAGTGAAATACACCTTTTCATGCATGTGTATTGATGTGGTTACGCAACTAAAGTGTTATACGAAAAAAAAAATCAATGTTTGGATGTTAAATGTAAATATAAAAGAATTGTTTCTTATGTGAATGCCCCCCCCCCCCTACTTCTTTCTCCAATAAATTAATTATAGTCCGCAGCATAAAGAAAAAGGCTTAAGCTCAGATTGCAACCTATGAACTAATAACATAATTATTATGCCATTCAACAGAAATTACAACAACATTTAGGCAGATTTATTGCATTTCTTTCTTAAGAACTTGACATTAACACAAATATATATAGCAAAACGTGAGATCGTGGAAAATTATAATACTTTCATGATGATTTCCCAGGACAAAATATCTGCCAAATTCGGTCAAAAGTTCATTGCATGTATTTTTCATTCTCACCTTCACCTAGTAGGAAAATGGACCTTCCACCCTAACATGCAACAAAATAAATAAATAAAACCCTTCACAACTCAAAATCTAATGGTTACACTAACTTTCTAATGCAGACAATCCCGTTATTTTCACCAGCCACAAATCAACCCGCAAGAACTTTAAAATGTTTTCTATTCAGTCTACCTTGAGAAAATNACTAATAACATAATTATTATGGCATTCAACAGAAATTACAACAACATTTGGGCAGGTTTATTGCATTTCTTTCTTAAGAACTTGACATTAGCACAAATATGAATAGCAAAATGTGAGATCGTGGAAAATTATAATACTTTCATGATGATTTTCCAGGACAAAATATCTGCCAAATTCGGTCAAAAGTTCATTGCATGTATTTTTCATTCTCACCCTCACCTAGTAGGAAAATGGACCTTCCACCCTAACATGCAACAAAATAAATAAATAAAACCCTTCACAACTCAAAATCTAATGGTTACACTAACTTTCTAATGCAGACAATCCCATTATTTTCACCAGCCACAAATCAACCCGCAAGAACTTTAAAATGTTTTCTATTCAGTTTACCTTGAGAAAATCATGCAGGAACTTCCATTAAGCCAGTTATGCACTCTATATCGTCCCACAAACAACTATCAAACATCAAAACTATCAAAATTACAAAACTTGAAAAAAAAAAAAAATCAGTCAGCTACTTACAGAGTAGATGAGAGACATCAAACAAAATCGCAAGCTTAAAAAGAAAATAAAACAAAACTGTTTGGGACGTACGCATCCCGAGCCAAAAATTTTCCCAAAATTAGCTTACCATGTCTTCTTTTCAAATCAAACTGGACAGACACATGCAGGAACCTACATTAAAATTATTAAAATTGCAAACATTAAACACCAATCTATAAAAATTGCAAGCCTGCGACAGAAGCAAAGCCCCTCCCATCGATAAACTGCGCCCAAAAATCCGCTTAAAATGTTATCTTCAACCAATTTTTTCCCCAAAAAAAAGCTTACAATGTAACTTGAGAAGTTGTGTCACTTTCACATCTACAACGGAAAAATAAAAAACATCANGTAGGTCCTTTTGTTAGGAGTGTTTCCATCTTTGTAACTGAACCTCCCTTTCTCTTATTTCCTGCGGCATGCTCACCACTTCGACAGGTTAAGTCCACCTTTTGAAGCTTCACCGGATAGTCATAAGATAGAGTTTCATTCATTTGACCTTAGAGCTACCAAGGTCCCTGTGACTCCAACAAGCTCACGATCTCAATTTCGGAAGGAGACCTTCATCCTAAGTTGGTTAAGATGAAATTTCGTCGAGCTCCGGCGGGGTTTAGGTCCTTTTGTTATGAGTGTTTCCATCTTTGTAACTTAACCTCCCTTTCTCTTATTTCCTGCGGCATGCTCACCACTTCGACATGTTAAGTCCACCTTTTGAAGCTTCACCGGATAGTCATAAGATAGAGTTTCATTCATTTGACCTTAGAGCTACCGAGGTCCCTGTGGACACGTAATTCATGGATTGCCAACTGAAGATTTCTGGACGTGATGGGTCGACTACTTTTAGAACCAGATAGACTTGGGGTCATAGTAACTTGGGATGATGAGACCGTAGTACCATGACCCGATTGCCTCTACTTTCTAGAGATTACTCCTCCCTTCCTTTCACTACCCTTATTGAGTCATGTTTTTCCTTTTGCCTTCATTGGTATTATCTCGACAACTTGATTACGAATGAGTTGCCTCTTGTTTGGGATACAACAATTTGTCATATGCCTTTATGAACCGAAAATGGTTTGGTGACTCCAACAAGCTCACGATCTCAATTTCGAAAGGAGACCTTCATCCTAAGTTGGTTAAGATGAAATTTCGTCGAGTTCCGGCAAGGTGTAAGTCCTTTTGTTAGGAGTGTTTCCATCTTTGTAACTGAACCTCCCTTTCTCTTATTTCCTGCGGCATGCTCACCACTTCGACAGGTTAAGTCCACCTTTTGAAGCTTCACCGGATAGTCATAAGATAGAGTTTCATTCATTTGACCTTAGAGCTACTGAGGTCCCTGTGGACACGTAATTTATGGATTGCCAACCGAGGATTTCTGGACGTGATGGGTCGACTACTTTCAGAACCAGGTAGACTTGGGGTCATAGTAACTTGGGATGATGAGACCGTAGTACCATGACCCGATTGCCTCTGCTTTCTAGAGATTACTCCTCCCTTTCACTACCCTTATTGAGTCATGTTTTTACTTTTGCCTTCATTGGTATTATCTCGACAACTCGATTACGAATGAGTTGCCTCTTGTTTGGGATACAACAATTTGTCATCTGCCTTTATGAACCGAAAATGCTTTGATGTATCGGGATTCTCCGGCGGGATGACTCGGTTATTTTGCAGGCTCTTTATATTAATGAGTTTGTTACCAATGTGGGACCATGAGAGACCCACTCTCTGCCCCATGACCTAGCGAGAGCTTTAAAAACATCAGAGTGTTCTCATGTGAAGTAATCATCCTTTGATAGCCCTGTGCTAGTCGTCACTACTAATGTATGCAAAACTCATTTCGATCAAGAGTATTTTTGGGCAGCCCCAAGATGTAATTAATCAAGTGGGATACATCCCCTTGAGAGTACTATAGACCCCAAGAACATGCAAACACAATTGAATCTTTAGTTGTGAGTAGTCTACGTAGATATTATTTTGTGGATATTAGTCTAACGTGCTTCCGCTGATTTTGTTTGGGTATGCATACTTAACATATCATTGCAAGCTTTATTGCACGCAGACTCCCCACATTTTCTTTATCTTGTTTATTGACTTTGTTGTCTAAGTAGATATTTTTTTCAGTTCCTCTTTCTCTTGATCATTCACTTGATTTGGAAGAAACTCATTCGGAAAAAGAAAGTATACGACTCCTTTAAAAATAAAAAGAAAAATGAATGGAAGCACCCGACTTTTCATATCAAAACTTTTGTTGTCTATGCCTATCATTTTAATTGCTTAAGTGTTTGTTTGATCTTTGTCCAACACTGAATTATTATTCTACTATCTCAAATCTTTCTGCACGCATAAAAAAATATTTTTTCTTAGTTTTTGGGCATCTTTTTTTTTTAATTGAACTTTTAATGAGATTATTTATTTGTACATATAAACTTCAAAATTGCAGTGATGTCAATTAGTTTATCTGAATAAATGTTTTTGATAGCGTCTACTTATTGCAATAGCCTTGAAAATTATAACATACTTATTTCAAATACACACACTAGTTTTGAAAAATTTAAAACAAATTAGGATACTATTTATTTAAATTTTGAAATTATGGTCAGCATATTTAAGCAAATTTGATGACACATTGTAATATAGGACATCAAAGGATGCAGTATTTTCTTAATCAATTTTAATTTTTAAAAATTTTGGTTATTTTTTATTTTTTATTTTTTTAGAGATCTTGTTTTCTGCTACCATTAAAGGCCGAGTTATCCAACGTCATCGATATAGAGGCTCATATTAAAAATCGAAAGTATATAGAACAGCGCTTGCGATTTACGATGATTAACAAGACACCAACAATCTAACGAGTCAGGAAAAAAATTTGTGTACGTAAGACGTACGCAGCGTTGCGTACATAATGGAAGTTATATGGGTGTTATATTGACATTATATTCGCGATATATCTCTTGTAATCTTCATATAACTTTCATGTACTTACATTTAACTTACAGATATGTGAAAACAAAAACGTTTTTATAAGTTCAGGTAGGTTACAAGTATGTTATATAGAGGTTACATGGAGGTTACAAAAGATATAACAAGAATATAATGTTAATATAATGCCCATATAATCTCCATTATGTCCGTAACACCGCATACGTCTTACGTACTCAAATTTTTTCCACAAGTCAGACCAAAAAAAAAAAAAAAGAGAAGTTTGAAAGCGGTGCAAAATATAATTTTTTCAAGAAAATCTAAATAATTCTCATCTGAGACCAGAATCGATGATTTAAATTTTTTTCAAGATATTTCTTATATAAAAAAGTGAAATACATTATGATAGAAAGATTGACTTTAGAGTAACTGTATCATTGGACCATTATCAATTACCTCGCCAAAACCATCTCAAAAGAATAAACTATATACACATTACAGTGCTTAAAGACAAACAATAAGTATTATTTTAATTCGCCCGTTCTAACATTCTTGTAATTACTTATATTTTCATGCAAATTGTTGCAATAAAAAATAAAAACTATAATTAAAAATCTAACTTAATTTAAATAATTTATGATTAAAAAGCTAATTAGAATTACTTCTTTTTTTTTTCATATCATTCGCATTAAGAAACTATCATGGAATTTATACTTAATAAAAAATAAACTAAAAATAAAATAAAAAACAAATATAAAAGATGCATTTCACTTTTGAATGCATAGATAAGGTGACATGTATATATAATTAACAATTAAAATTTAAGTTTCAAGACAAATACATAGGCATTGAGTGACATGCATGTAAATCTTCTAAAAATTAGCTTATAAATATACTCCTCACAAGTCACATAAAAAAAAAAAAAATTTTATTTTTTCCTTTTTTCTTTTAGTCCCATTTTGAGAAATGGCAAAGAACAACATTTACTCCAAGTGATTGTTCCAAGTTATGTGTACCTATAGCCATGCTGATATTTACGAGTGGATTTCACAGCTTTATTTCAAACATTTAGAATGATAACTTTAATTTTAAACTGGTTAGATTAACCTGTTCATTACTATTCATCTGCATTATTAATTAAGAAGTTTGGGCTATTCGGCTAAACAAGCTGCCTGAAACATATATAAAAAATGAATGAGAAAAATCTATCTTTAAAGATACTATTTCTGCAAGAATTAGATGGAAGGTGAATAAAACCTTCTCTGAAGCAACAGTTCGCTTTTCCAGCTACCTAACTGCAACAGCAGCAACAACGAAACTATCATGCTCTACCAGATCAACAAGCACAAAATTGTGTGCTTTTCAGCAAGTAAAGGATATCATAACTCCGGCCAACGTTCAGCCTGAACTCATCCAACATTCTTCGACCAAGATTTCGAAACCTCGTATTCCAAATCAGGCTCTTTTGATGGCAAAGTCTTTTAAATCAATGGAGATATGTTCAGCCACGGAATCTTCTGAAAAATCTTCCGCCTTTCTTCCCCATTCCAGTTCCCTGGAGATTCATGGAAAGAAGGGATTTGGAGTCCGGTCGCCACCTGAATTGTTTGAGGATGGAGAAAAGGCCTGAAAGGGCTGGACTGACTTCATCGTCTCTTATACCGTTGCAAGAGATTATTGTGAGGCTCTGCAAATCATTCCATGATAATAATACTGATTCCAGACCCTCTGTTGTTATCTTCGAACATCCCTCGAGTGATAGAAGTTTCACCCTCCTGCCAAAATGCAAAGAGAGAAATATTTTACATGTATTGGAAAAGAGGTGGCATAAATGTAAACATTGAAGTTTAGGCGTTAGATATGTAAATCCATAGAAGCATTAAAAAAAAAAAACTAATAATATATATGAAAAAAGAGTGCATTTTGTGAAGAAGGATTCTGAATGGCTTCTGATTATAACTTGAAGCTAAGAAAGACATTCAGAATATGTTTGAGATATTCCTTTGCTTCCATCATCAACATCACAGTTAAATACCACCAGGCATGAAGTTTTACAAGACACAGCTAACACAGACAGTGAGCCACTCGTAAAATTAAATATTTTGTATTTAAAAAAGGAAAATTTACATACATACCGCTCAAACCCTGTGCATCAACATATCTAACTACTAAATGATTACATTTGTAGCACCTTACTTATGCATGGAAATGTGTACTTCACTTTTTAAAAGTTAAAATAACAGTATTTATGTGAAATGAATGATAAATAGTATAAATGTAAAAACATAAAATTTAGATGTTAAGTATGTAAATACATATGCGGTATGTACATGAATGCCCCTAAAAAACAAGGAGCAAAACAGAGATAGGCGAAGAAAAATATAAAAGCCTTTGTCCGAACCAGACAAGAAGCCTTCGTGGTGCACGCTTGACACATCAATAAAAACTTACAAATTATTTTCCATGCATCTTCTGATAGAATCAATGACTGCATGAACTCAATGACAATAACTTAAACACAATTTTAGCAACAAAAAAAAAAAACCTGAAACTTTTGGCACGGATAGTCTAAACAATAAAGCCTAAAAAAGGAATGTCGAAGAATTTTCAAACTAAACCATGAAATTATGGGAGACAATTCACTTATCTACTACACAATGGATTTGAATTTGATTTTATGTGACAGAAATAACACCGAATACAGTTAATTTCTATGCAAATTAATAAATATTAAAAGGGGAATTTACATACAAACCAAGCAATTTCTACGTATTTACACATCTAAAAACTAAATTTTACTTCTAATATTTATAACACCCAAATGTTCCATATAACATCAAAAATACCACCATTTCAACTTTTAAGAAGTGAAATACACCTTTTTATGCATAGGTTAGGTGGTATGTATGTAAAATTTGAAGTTTAGGAGTTAGATAAGTTAATTCATACGAATTAAGTGGAATGGATGAAAAACTTCCAAATAAAAATTGCTTGAAAAAAGAATCAAACCATCCAACCAACTTCATAATAATCGGGCTACTACAAGTGCCACTGAACTTTAGCTAAGGCAACCAAAAAAGCCCAGACTAAATCACAAATTTGAGGTAAAACATGACAACATAGCATTGGGAAGAATTAACTCTTAAGAAATACTCTCAGCACTTCTCTGATTATTTCAAAGCAGTATCAAGATATACCATCCAACCAACTTCATAATAATCGGGCAACTACAAGTGCCACTGAACTTTTGCTAAGGCAACCAAAAAAGCCCAGATAAATCACAAATTTGAGGTAAAACATCACAACATAGCATTGTGAAGAATTAACTTTTAATAAAAACTCTCAGCACTTCTCTGATTATTTCAAAGCTTTATCAAGATATACCGATCTAAGCTAAAGCCTCGATCTATCCTCGTAAAAATACAACAATGAATCTGCAATTGATCAAAACCTTCATTAAATAAAATAAGTTATTTTCCATAATCAGATCTTCCATGCTTGCCTACGAACTGTCTAATGGGCTGAGGAATAAGATATTTAATTTATAAAGAATAAAATCAGAAATTTTAGAAAAATCGCACAATAATATAGGCAAACAGTCTTGATACAAACCGGACCAAGGAACTAATTCAATAAGTCAAACCCCGCCCATAACCATGCCAACGTGACAATGCAGCCTTCTACCAAACCAATACAAACCCAGGAAACAATTTACTAGGAAATTATCTCCACAATAAAGCCTCAATATTTCCTAGGAAGATTTGCATACATACCACTCAATTATTATGAATTTACATATCTAACAACTAAAGTTCAATTTTTACAAATATGCCACCTTACCCATGCATGAAAACGTGTATTTCACTTTTGAAAAGTTAAAATACTGGTATTTTTTTATGTTATTCGAAAGATTTGGTGATATAAATCTATAAAGTAAAGTTCAGGTGTTAGATATGTAATTACAAAGGAATTGGGTAATACGTATGTAAATACCCCTATTTCCTCATGATATATAATAGTCCAACACAAAAATAAAAGATTACGAGTCGCTACATCCCTATGTTGTTTGAGCAGTGTCAGAGCTACTGTCAAGCAATAATATTGAATAAGAATGTGTTGAAAAAGAAGCTCACAAGCATCTCATATTTTAAATAAGAATGTGTTGTAAAAGAAAATCACGGGTCACAAAGCATCTAATATTGAAAAAGAAGTATTCTAATTGTTTACATGAAGTCATTTTAGTCCCAAAGTTTATAGAACTGTCTAATTAGTCTCCAGACTCTTTAAATTAAAGTTGAAATAGTCATTTGTGGTTAATATTTCAGCCCATATTAAAAGATTGTGGGATTAAATTGACAATTTTATGAGTTCTTACACTAAAATGACCTCCTACAATGAGTAAGATGACTATTTTGGCACGCTTACTTTTCTATTTATGCATTGATGCCAAATTTTGCATGGATGATGGTAAAAAATGACTAAAGTTGCCTCTTTTGATTTTTATATAAATTGCTTGGTAGTAAGGAAGGAAAAATAAAAACCATCGGAAGATGGCAACGAAAAGTTGTATATAGGCTTTGATTGAATTAAAAGCATTTAGAATGAAGATAATTGAGTTTTGAGATGATATTCTGTGAATTTTGCAAATGAGAATTTATTGGGAAAAGAAGCACGCAATGTTTAGACAAACATAAATGCTTTGGATTAAAGAGACATCTTTTAACTTTTGGAGGTTAAGAGATATTTGAATAAAACAATTCTTTTGGAGATTTGAAGATATCTGAATAAAACAATTGAGATATCTTTCTAATGAATTCCAAATTATTGAAAAGGATGTGGAGTGATTGATGAAGTATTTTTGTCAACAATATTTACAGGATAGTTATGCAGTTGTTGTGATAATTGAATGATTGAACTTAGAAGACAATTTTAAGAGGAACATATGCGCCTTTCAAATTTATGTATGGTGCGCTGGTGGCTAACATTGGTAGTTTTGGAGCTTAGAAAAATTTTTAGTGGAGTTACATATATAGGTGACTTACAATCATTTTATTATTTTGACAATTTCTATATTTTATTTTTTTATTTTGAGAATTATTTTGACAACTTCTAATGTTTGATTGAATATTCTGAATTGATTAGTTGAGTGTTTTTAACATATAACTATTTACTTGTCTAACGGCTAAATTTTAGTTTTTACATTTATAACAACCAAATCATTCATATCATAGAGCACCAACAATTTTAGTTTTTGTTTTAAAACTATTAAATTTATGGCTATCACAGTTCTGTTACGCACAACATCACAAAACAAAGGTAGAATGATCATTTTTACAGAAACAGCTGCCCACAAAACAACTGCCCCAAACATGCAGCCAGTTTCCTCACAGCAACTTCCCCACAACAACTTCTTGGGGCAGCACAGCTGCAGCTGCGCCAAATTTGGTCATTACATTATTTCTTAGGGTTCTAATTCTCATAATTATCATTTACATTCAAAGAAAGTTGGCCTATGACGCAGAATGTTTGCCTTTAAAAGAGAACGATAAAACACAGTTAAGTGTGGCTGAGAAGAGGATGCTTAGGTGGATGATTGACTTGACACTTGGAGACAAAACATGAAATGAATATATCTGTGATAGGGTTGATGGAGCTCCAATAGCGGACAAAATTAGAGAGAGTCATCTTACATGGATTGGTCACATTAAACGACGAGCAACTAATGATCCTATTAAGAGATTAGATATTTTAGATTCGACTTATGTTAAGAAAAGCAAAATTAGACCTAAAAAGACTTGGGCAAATTGTATAAAAAATGATCATAATCTATTAGAATTAAATGAAAAAATGACACTCAATTGGACACAATGGAGAAAAAGGATTCATGTAGCTGACCCCACTTATTAGGATAAAGGCTTGTTATTGTTGTTGTATTCAAATAAAGTAAATTGTCGGTTTGTAATTTAAGACTGCTCAAGTTCTCTTTCATGATTTGCATATACCCACATTTAAAAATTTAAACCTTAAACCTTTATGTATCAATTGGCATTAGAGTTTATGGCTGCATCGTACGTTGATTAAACGAAAGATGTATTTGTTCATGTAATCAACAATATGCGTTCAATTTTCAAATTTATTTCTATGGCCGCATTTGCAAAGGTGTTAATGATTGGCCCTTTCAGTTTTACAAAGAAGAGCTCCCTAAGAATTTCTCTCTCAAACAAGCTCTCGTGTACTCACTCTCTCAAGAAGAATTCCTCTCGAAAATTGTATATTCTCATTGATAGTCAACTTGACAATTCCTCTTAGAAGAATCTTAAAAAAAAAACTTAATCACATTTATTACAACATATTATTTGATAAGATTTTATGATTTATTTCACCAGAAAATAGTATTACTTGACGAGGGAATGAAAATTTTATTGAACTTCAATCTCAAAAGTTATTTTTATCATTTATCCATGTCATTCTCTATTGATCAATTATCTCTCAAATATTCCTTATTGTTGCCTATTTCAAATACCCACCAATGCAAAGAGAAAAGTGATGTTGAATTAGACAATGAAGGAATAGTTCTATGATCACAACCAACAACCAAACTTTTCAATTCGGCGCCATCAACAATAAAGACAACTTTTTAATACTAACAACCAAATATAAACTGCCTCTACCAAAAAAAACAAGATCATCATTCAAGAAAAAAAAAACAAAAGAAAACAAGAAAGGCTATCACTGAATACCCGGGCACAGGTAGTCTACTTGCAATCAAAGGCAAGTTAAGTAAACAATTAATGATAAAAATGAAAGATTGAAAAGAATAAAAAATACAAAAACAATTCAGGTACAACACCAAATATTCATTCATTCAAATATCCAGTTACATTAAGAAAATCAATACATATAAACCACACTTCACTCATATTCCTTTATTCCAAACCCTTCTACATACAATAACTGAATGGTATCCAAACTGATTACATTTTCTTTTACAAATACATTTTTAAAAATTTTAGAGCCACTTTTTATATTCGTGAGAGTAACTAGAATATAAGTACCAAACACCCCGAACTCTACCATGAATCCATAAGAGAGATTGAAAATTTTATTGAACTTCAATCACAAAAGTCATTTTTATCATTTATCTTTGTCATTCTCTATTGATCTATTATCTCTCAAATATTATTTACTGTTGCCTATTTCAAATACCCGCCAATGCAAGGAGAAAAGTGATGTTGACTTTGACAGTGAAGGCATAGTTCTATGATCACAACCAACAACCAAACTTTTCAATTCGGCGCTATCAACAATAAAGACAACTTGTTAATACTAACAACCAAATATAAACTGCCTCTACCAAAAAACAAGATCATCATTCAAAAAAAAAAAAAAAAAAAAAAAAAAAAACCNAAAAAAAAAAAAAAAAACAAAAGAAACCAAGAAAGGCTATCACTGAATACCCAGGCACAGGTAGTCTATTTGCAATCAAAGCCAAGTTAAGCAAACAATTAATGATAAAAATGAAAGATTTAAGAGAATAAAAAATACAAAAACTATTCAAGTCCAACACCAAATATTCGTTCATTCAAATATCCAGTTACATTATGAAAATCAATACATATAAACCACACTTCTCTCATATTCCTTTATTCCAAACCCTTCTACATACAATAATTGAATGGTATCCAAACTGATTACATTTTCTTTTACAAATACATTTCTAAAAATTTTAGAGCCACTTTTTATATTCGTGAGAGTAACTAGAATACAAGTAACAAACATCCCAAACTCTACCATGAATCCATAAGAGTAGCTGTCTTTGATGCCAGAAGCTTCTTCCATCAATCTATGATTGCAGGGAAATTATCAAGTCTCCCATAAGTTTAATTTTATATGCAAATCGCTCTTCAATCATCTTTAATTTATTTACTCAAACTTCTTCACTCTTCCCTTGGAGGACAAAATGTTGGTACCTTACTTAGCATCTAAAAGAGAGCAAAACATACCCTCAACTTACAAACATACAGCATTTTTATTTAAAAATAATGATATCCTTCTCATCTAGAAAATTCAACGATCTCATGTTCATAGACAGAAGACCTTCATCCTCAAATTCACTACTGAATAATGAAGCATATTGCCATAAAGTTCATTCATTATGGATATTAATCAAGTTGTAGCATTCCACACAGCATTTTGGGTAATCGTGAATCTCTACTTAGCAAGATGGCTACGCTGCTCCATAGCTTTCAGGCATCCCACTATGTACAGAGCCTAGTGCATCAAAAACTTGGATCTCAAGATCATAAATTATTTCTTTTTTCTTTTAATAAAGTTCATCTCATTACTTTAAGGACCATATT
The DNA here is from genome assembly GCA_002079205.1 of Phalaenopsis hybrid cultivar. NCBI lineage: Eukaryota > Viridiplantae > Streptophyta > Magnoliopsida > Asparagales > Orchidaceae > Phalaenopsis > Phalaenopsis hybrid cultivar. The sequence continues at coordinate 130,241 of JXCR01090654.1, forward strand.
CTTTATTCCTTTAGAAAGTAGAATTATCGTATTGTAGCATAGTGTCATCAGCATGCTTCTTCAGCATACTCTCCTACCTTTGCAAGACAAAACCAAGAAAAGCTTAGCAAAAGATACAACAAAACAATGAAGTTAGAATGGAAAGATTGTCAATGTTACAGTTGAAAATCCATGAACAATCTATGAAAGTTTAGAGATCGAGCTCTTTAAAATGTCTGCAAAGGCAACCACTTCAGTATGTATAGTTGTAAGCTATGTTAAAATCTTCTCAACATTTAATTATATGCCTCAAAAGCCTAATATGGTTAAGAGGACTATATTATTTTCTCATTCTGGATCCTGGATCTCAGTACAGGAGAAAGGATAAGGACAACTCCATCATCCTCTCTTGACAAAATTAACTGAAGACAATAAAGTTGGGGGTAAGAAGGAAACAAAAAAAAAACTAGAATGGATGATTTCTCAGATTTAAGAATACCAAAAAAATTGCTGGAGAAGACTTTTATGCCTAAGAGGAAAATCCACACCTTCCACAATATCCATTAAAAAATTGCTATCAAGTTAATCCTCGGGGTTTCTAACCAGATGTAAGGCTTCTTGTTAATGGCTTGATGTTAGAACCAGTCAGCTCACCAACAGACATGTTTTCAGTAAAATGCTCCAGCTTCCTCAGTTTCACAGTTCTCTCTTCATCAACAAGTCAATCCATATGAAATTCTTAGTATCTTCAAACCATCTACAGAGGCAACGTCTCCAATATGTATAGTTTTTGGCTCAAGAGAAATCTTCTCGACATCTTCATCTCTGACTCTGAACCTAAGATGGTTAAAATGACTTTTTATCTTCTCTTTCTGGCTCTACAACCTTATTCTTTTCAATATCTTTATTCTCCTGCTCGACAGGAGTATGTAAAGAAGCAAGTATAAGGACAACTCCATTGTCCTCTCTCAACAGACTTCCCTAAAGGCAATGAATTTGGGGAAAAGGAAAGAAGAACAAATGGGATTGATGACTTCTCAGACTTGGAAATTTTAGGAAAAATGCCAGAGAAGAGTTTTTTATGCCCAAGAGGGAAATTCACACCTTCCATAATTTCCACTAGAGAGTTGCTTTCAAAGTAACACTCGGGTTCCTTACAAGGCAACATTTTTATGACTTAATGTGCAATTTGATGGAGGTAAAAATGATGGTGAAGGATGATACCACGCCATGGATTGTAGCTTCCTGGGATGCAATTCTTTCAAGGTGTTCGAGATGGAGGAAGAAATGCATGTGGAAACCCTAAATTCAGAGAATAAGAAATTGAAAATATAACGAAATCAAATGTCCAAAAAGCAAAATTGAGTAACACTATGTTGAATGTAACGAAACCCTATAAGAGTGCTATTAGTATCAATTTTCATACTTAAAAGTGACAAGTAGAAATTCAAATCACATCATTTAACATTACAAAAATCCAGAGGACCCCCAAGAAAATCATGAACTTAAATTTTGCTAGAGAATGTTTAAATTTTTTAAGAAAACTTCCTCAAAATATTTAATGGTTGAAAAAAATTATCACAAAATATTTTTTTCTCAATACACCAAGCTTGATTCTTCATGGATCTTTTCATAGGCATGTAAGATCTTGTAATTAATTGTTCTTTGTGTCAAAAGGTTTTCTAACATTCCCAAAAATCGAGTATCTCCTATACTTGTTTCTTCATGGATCTTTAAAGGCTTTTACCATCCATGCAGGAAATTGAATGTCTGCTTTCTCAATGTAGTTTTCTCATTGCATTTCTTTTCAGACGATAGTTGTGATTGTTTATTATTTTTGTATTATTTTGTAGATTTTTTGTGGTAGAAAGCTGCTTTTACAATCATATCTACTAAAATATGATAGTTGTGCAAAAATTATAGTCTGATTTTTAAAAAAATAGAATAAAATATTTATAATACCTGCAGTAGAAAAAAAATTTCTTTTCTCACAATAGTTTTAAAATCAGTTTTATAAAAAAAATGTAGCCACCCCAAATAAACCCTTAACATTACATATTGTCGAGTTTGCATACAATTTAATCATCAATAGGTTAACTTGCATAAGTTCATTTGAGATTAGCATATGATTTTAACTTTGAAATCCTACAAGTCTTGTCAAGCTTCCAACAAAGTCCAAGCCTTGTGCATTTATAAAATCACTTGCACATATGTGTAAATTGCATTGGAATATTCACAAGAGAAAATGTAGAATCGAGAAGGGAAGCGTAAAAACTTATTTTTAATTTGAACAAGAGAAATATGAAACTTATAAATGTCGATAAAGTCATGATATATTCAAACTCTAAAAAAACTTCCATCCCAAATCTTAAAGTTAATTGCTAGAAGGGTAAGACCATCTAAAGCTTTGCAATGCAATAGAATTGGCACCTACAAGTTGGAAATTTTAAGAAACTAAGATATTAAAACAATTTTCAAAGTAGTTGATTTGATTCCTTGAGCTTATAGTCAATTCCTTGGTTCTTCGCCCTTTTCACCTCTGTTATGAGGTAAAGATAAATGTGGAAAACCGATTTGGGAGATATGGAACAAAATGATAGCGCTCCAGTAATTCTAGAGAAAATGCAAAGAAAACCAAAATTTAATCTGGAAAAGCCCGAGAATGGAAAAAAATATTGAGCGACAACACATCAAGAAATTCACTATGAAATTAAAAGAAATTGTACACATTACACCACACTCAGGTCTCTCTACCCTTTTAGAACTCACGAACGCTAATCTCATTTCTCTTTGGCACAAAAAAACTCACAGAAATCCAACATCAACTCACAATACAACTTCAAATTATCAGCAAGTACCTCCCACGGCGAAGAAGCACGAACTAAAAGTCTAAAACTGCAGCAATCAGTACAAGCGTCAACCCTGAAGCCGAATTTTCAAGCGCTCTATTCTGGAATATTGGAAATGAGTCTTCTGGATGCCTCAGCGCCCCTACTGGGTACAAGTTTCTACCTGAGAATTTTTGGTTGGGCGCCTAGGTGCCCCATAAGCCCTAGGCCGCTTGCTCTAGCATTAGATTGCCAGCTGCTAGGCGTAGGGGCGACCCATGGCGCTGGGTTGTTTGCTGCATAGTTTCTAGGTGCTTCTCCTCACCAATTAAACTCCACACATAACAATCTCCCCTTGAAAACAAATTTGCAACCACCATTTCCCCAAACTTGCACCATCTTCATAGTTGTGTATAGTAGTGCAGCTCACCCTTAGTCTTGACTTTCCAGAGCTCCAACAGAAGTTAAGCATAGTTTCAATTTCTCAATTGTAACCACCATAATTAACGTATTTGCAAAATTTTGAGCTATATGTATTTTCTCCAAATTTAATTGATCATTTTCTAAAATAGAACGAATAAGTGACACATCAACTAAATATGTTATGTCTTAGAATGAAAAATGACATTCTTAACTAGATGAATAACACTCATATTGTCATTGTAAAGATTTTTAATCCCCTGCTCTTTCCCAATTTTGTCATAAACAAGGGTGTTAAACTTCGACCAGACCATGGCCAATATAGAAATCGGTTCGGATGCTAACTGGATTTTGAATAACCGAAAATGGACCAATAAAAAATAAGGTCAAACTGATCAACTGTTAAACCGACCATGATTTTTAATAATAGATTTATTTATTTATTTATTTATTCTTTGATATTGTATTGTCCTTTTTTCTATGAATGATTTGGTGGAAAAAAGAAACATGAAAGTTATTTTATATTTTTATTTGAAATTGTAATGTATATTTGGGGTGATCATTGATATTTTCCGCATTAAGTTAATATTTACTTTAGCTTATTTGATTCATTATAAAAAAAATGTGACTAATTTATCTGATTAAAGTTGATTAAAATGGAATAGTATTTTAGAAGAATGTAATGTTTTGTTTTATCCTCCTCCTTGGATAATGATAATTGATATTATAAGTGGAATGTAGAGACGATATTGTAGTTGTAGCTTTCAAGTTTCGTTAGTTTTATAATTAATCTTAATTTTCTATCATCTGCATTTTACTTTTAGAATATCAATCTTGAAAAAAGAAAATACAAAATACAATATTTCAAAGAAAGATCTACATTTTTTGTTGTTACAATGATATAGGGCTGTCAAAAAAATTTATTGTTAGTGAACAATTCGTGCTCGACTCGTTAAAAAGCCCGTGTTCGATTATGTTCACATCATTGTTGACCTCGAAAAAGTTGACTGACAATCATAATTGGAACAAAGATTTATTCGTTCGTGTTAGACGCATTTTGGCCTGAAATTATATATATATATATATATAATTGATCAATACTATTTTTAAAAAAATTAATTGACAAAAATGCTGCAAAGATTTATAATAAATTAAAATTATTAATTGAAATCATAGAATAAAAATATATTAAATTATATTTAAATGGTGTTTTAATATAAATAATAAGATTTAAATCTCGCCCCAACACTTAACACTCATATTGTCAAAATGACTTTGTTCGCGAGCAACTCATGTTTGGCTCGCTAAGCAAACAAGCAACACACAAACACAATTTTTTGATTCAAAATATAAACGATTCAAAAACGAACAATTGTATTTTTTAACGAGTTGAACACGAGTTGAGCCTGGGTTCGTTGGTGTTCAGCTCGTTTACACCCCTACAAATATGAAGTTAGTCATTCAAATACTAAATATTTTTATAGTTAAACTTATTGAATTTATTTTTAGTTGTGTTTTATATTTCGTAATGCAATTTTGATCCATTTTTAATTAGCATTTTCATGTAATATATCTACTTAAGTTATTTATGCAATATTTAATTAATTTTTATCTTTATTACCTCATTCGGTTCAACTCCAAACTCAACCATGGTTTAACCAATGAACTTTGAAAATTTTCTTCTTGAGGTTTGATATCCAGTTCGAACACAATCATGATCATAAAGCTCTGCAACCAAATCATTTACTAGTTAACCTCACTTATAACAATGTACCATCTTTTGTAATAAAAATGTAACAATTTTTTGTAGCCAGAAAACTTAACTCACTCTTGTGATTCTCAAAGTGAGACATACCCTGTTATACTTCTTCTAACATCAATATCCCCTACCAAATCTAAATCTATACGTCCCTGTAAATTAATTCCCGCACCTCCGAAACAAAGTGACTTGTTGATTGTTCCTTTCAAGTATCTCAGCTTCTGCAGTCAAAAGTATAACAATCTTTTGTAGTCTGAAAACTCAACTCACTTTTGTGTTTTCTAAAGTGAATACATGCCCTGTTACACTTTTTATACCATCAATATCTCCTATCAAATCTGAATCTATTAATCTTTGTAGATTAATCCTTGCATTATCGTAACAAAATGCATTGTTTCTTGTTCTTAAAAGCATCTAAAAATTGACTGATTCCTGATGATGGTTTCCTGGATTACTCAAGTATCTGCTGAACACTCCCGTTGTATGTGCAACATCTGATCTTATATATATCACCGCATAGATCAAACTTTCAACTGTGTCTGCACTAAAACATATACAATTCTTTTCATTTGTGTTTTCACTACTTCGGATTTGGGAAAGAGTTCCTTAGATAGCTTGAAGTAACTACCTAAAAATGTGCAAATTGATTTTTCCTCACAAATGTTGAACTTGTGTAGGGCTTTCTCAACAAATTCTGTCTGAGACAACATCACTGTATCTGCACTCATGTCCCTGTTAATTCTTATATCGAACATCTTCTTCATGAGACCTAAATCCTTCTCCTAAAATTTCCTTGATAATTTTTCTTTCAAGTCTCTGACCTTATCTATATATGCTCCTACAATCAACATGTCATCCACATACAATAGGAGCATGATATAGCAATTATCAAATTTTTTTATGAAATAACAATGATCTGCAGGACACTTAATGTACCTGTTGTCTAACATAAACTTGTCAAACCTCATGTACCAATGTCTTTAGGTATGTTTCAAATCATAAAGATTTTCCTTCAATCTGTCGACATGTCTTCTTTTCTTGGAACTTTATAGAACGATGATTGCACATTATACAACTCTTCTTCTAAGTCACCATGCAAAAGAAATGTCTTTACATTCATCTGCTTCGGATATAATTTTTTCTATGCTACCAAACTCAACCCAACTCCAATAGTTGCAATTTTCACTATTAGAGAATATCTCTGACTAGTTCACTCTTTTTTGTTAAAACCCCTTCACAACAAGCCTTTTCTTATAACGTTTGTTACCATCTGACTTTTCTTTCAGTATATAAATCCACTTATTGTGCAGTTTTTTTTTTAATTTGATAGTTCTGCCAAACCTCATGTGTGACTAGACTTCAGCGACTGCATCACATCATTCTGAAAAACTCTCACTCTTTTAAGCCTTCAAAGTGAGTGAATTCTTCATAACACTATGATTCAACACAATCAGTTAAAAAAGGATAGTACAAGAAAGGAGACTACTTTTGTATTGATCGTGTAACTCTATTGGATCTTCTAAGCTCAGTAGCAAGTATTGAGGAATTTCTTGTGTTTCACCATATTGAACACATCTTTTTTCTTCATTTTCCTGATCACCAATATCTCTCAACATATTTGGAGGACTCTTCAAAAGTAATTGATGAACAATCATAATACAAGTTCTGCTCTTGTCCTTGTACATTTATATTTCATTGAAAATAATATCCTTAATTCTAATGAATTTCTCATTCTGATAATATCAGAATTTAAACTCAAACTCATATGACTCATACCTAATAAAATTGCACTGAACATATTTCAATCAAGCTTATTTTTGGATCATGTATTACATTAATATATGATGAACAACCAAATACTTTCAGGTGATCTAAGTTTATCTCTTAGTCACTCCAAGAATCTTTACGCAAACATCCACTCAAAGACACTATCAAACCACGAGTTATCAGATAGACTACAGTTTTCACTGCTTTAGCCCAGCACAATTTTGACAAGTCTGCATGCAACTTCATAATCCTGACAGACTCTCTGATGGTTCCATACATGCGCTCAACCACATCATTTTTCTGTGTTGTCATTGGAATAATAAACTTATATCTTATTTCTTCTTATACAAAATAACTCATGAATCTTTGATCACAATACTCTCTAATATTATCTGATTTGAGATATTTCAGCTTCAAACTTGTCTCATTCTCAATCATTGCCTTCCACTTCTTAAACTCCTCAAATATATCAATTTTATGTTTCAAGAAGTACACTTATACCTTTTTGATATGATCATCAATGAAAGCGACAAAATATTAAGAACATTCAATAGATTGAGCTGGAATAGTACCTCATACATCCATATGCACTAAATCCACCTTTTGGACTTCACCTTTGGCACACTTTTTTGAGAAAACAACATTCTTTTATTTGTCATCGACATAATCTTCAAAAATATCTAACTCGATAGCCTTTAAATCATGTATCTTGATCTTAGAAAGTAAAGATTTTATACATTTTTGGCTCTATGGCCAAGCCAACAATGCTTCTACATCAATGGATTCAGATATCTCATTGATCAAGTAAAGAATGCCTTCAATATTATCCCGAGCCATCAAAATTGCCTCTTCGTCACATTTCACAAATCACCTATAAAAGCAATCGCATACCATAACCTTCAAAACTGGCTCATCGAGATCAAATTTCTCTTTAAATATGAATATGTCTAACTTCATTGAGCTTCCAAACTGCTTCATTAAGAAGCTTAATATCTACTTCACCCTTTCCAATAATATTGCAGATCCTGTTATCACTCAAATACATATTGCATAAAATAATCTGAGCGTAGTTTATAAACACCTCATTATTGGGGCATGTAAGAAAATATGATTCTGAATCTACTATCTAAGAAAATATGCTTCTGAATCTACTATCCAAGATTCAATATTATTTAGAGATAAAACTAAGGAGTCACATTGGATTTCATCTGTGGAGATATTTGTAGAAAATTTCATATATGAACGACCTCTACTACCAACCTTTAGAGCATTACAATCCTTCTTAAAATGATATTTTTTCCAACAGTTCTAGCATTCACTTCTACATTTTTCTCTCCTTAGCATAGACTTTCCTCTCCTAGAGTTAAATTATTCTTTGTATGTGTTTCTATTCCAATTTTTCCTCTGCTTTAAACATTCAATACATAATTTGAAGTTCCATTGCTCGACTTCTTGCAATTTTTTCATTCAACATTAACCCCACAATGTCACAGTTTAACTTCATATTACTTAAAAGCTACTGCAATGACTAGTCCATCCCAACAATTTGACAATGCAGATAAAAATAAAAGTGTTCTAGCCTAGTCATCGAACTTGCAGCCCACATAACACAATCGATTTGTCACAGTGTTGAAATAATTCAAATATTCAGCCATCGAACTACCATCTTTCATCTTCATATTGAACAATCTTTTCATTTGAAAAACTTCACATGAAGTTGAGAGCTTCTCATACATCCTTGTTAATACGGTCATGAGATCTATCGTAGTTTTCTCAATCACAATATTTAAAACAATAGATGAGAAAAGTGAGGCGGATCAAATCAATAGATGTTTAATCAAGGACTTCCTACTCTTCTAGAATCGTCAATTTAAGATTCTTAGTGATTCATTCTAATGACATATAATTTCTTTTAATACAGTAAACCTTCAATTTGCATTTTTCATAAAAAAAAGTTCAAATCATTGAACTTCTTCACATTGTATCTTGTTTCGTCGACCATTGCTCCCACTCGAACCAAAGATCTTCAGAAAACCTCTCCTGATATCACTTGTTGTGGGGTTAAGATAAATGTGAGACATCGATGAGAGATCCAAAACAAAATAATTGACAACACACAAATAAGTAATTCCAGATAAAATACGTAAAGAATACTAAAATTTAACGTGGAAAATCGTGAAAACAAAAAAAAAATCACAGAGCCGCATAGCACCAAAAAATTCATTATGAAATGAGCAGAAATTGTACAAGATACATCACATCAAACCTCTTTACTCTCTTGAAACTCATGAACGCTCCTCTCAGTTCTCTTTCGCACAAAAAAACTCAAAGAAATCCAACACCAACTCCCACCACCGCTTCGCACTATACATACACACCTCCCATGGTGAAGAAAACACAAAACTTGAAGTCTAAAACAGTAGAAATAGGTTACAACCACCACCTCATGAATGCCAAGTTTACGGGCCCTCTATTTTGGAGAGCTGGAAATGAGTCTTCTAGGCACGATAGCGCCCCTTATGGCGGCAGTTTCTACTAGAGAACCTTTGGTCGGCGCCTACTCTGGCAATTGGCTACCCGCTGCCAGAGACATCGATTCCCCGTTGGACAGTTCATGAGTGCTTCTCCTTGACAATCAGGCTCCACACGTAACAACCTCTTCATTATGAATCTATATTCAATTCTCTAAATGATATTTCTATATAACTTATTCCTAAGCCTNTAAAAAATTTTAGAGCCACTTTTTATATTCGTGAGAGTAACTAGAATATAAGTACCAAACACCCCGAACTCTACAATGAATCCATAAGAGGGAATGAAAATTTTATTGAACTTCAATCACAAAAGTCATTTTTATCGTTTATCTTTGTCATTCTCTATTGATCAATTATCTCTCAAATATTCTTTACTGTTGCCTATTTCAAATACCCGCCAATGCAAGAGAAAAGTGATGTTGACTTTGACAGTGAAGTCATAGTTCTATGATCACAACAAAAAACCAAGCTTTTCAATTCGGTTCTATCAACAATAAAAACAACTTGTTAATACTAACAAACAAGCATAAACTGCCTCCGCCAAAAAAAAAAAAAAAACAAGAACCCCATTAAAAAAAAAAAAANAAGCATATTGCCATAAAGTTCATTCATTATGGATATTGATCAAGTTGTAGCATTCCACACAGCATTTTGGGTGATCTTGAATCTCTACTTAGCAAGATGGCTACGCTGCTCCATATCAATCAGAAAGAATGAAAATTAAACAGCTAAATTAGAAGTTTCTATAATTAGAAGCTTCTTTATTTCCAACATCTTTATTCTGATTTATTTCCCTTTTAGCTAAATATTTAGATCAGGAATATGTATTATTAAGTTACCTAAAATAAATTATATGCATTTTATTTTGTTCCTAAAATAGATTGTAAGATTATTATTTAATGGAATGAAAGCAAAGGGAAAAGGCAATCGAGTCTATTCAGTATTCAATCTATTTGTTCAAAATTTGACATGGTATCAGAGCAAAATTTTTGCCCTAACCACCGATAATTGTTGGAGGGCCGTCAAGACTCACTTCCCGCCGACCTGCAGAAGGGAAGGGAGGATGCCTTGATTCTCGTTCGTTCGTCAGCTCATCGCCTCATGATTTCTTCATATCTCCTTCTCTAGCCATCGTTGCTTCTTCCACTTCGGCTTCGTCGGCTTATTCGTGTTAATGAGACGACCGGAAGGGTTAGGAACATCGATGATGTTACCATCAAGATCTGTCATCTTGGCATTGTTCTTCGTGTAATTTTGTCCGCCAAGTTCTACGATATGGCGCTCCCAGTGGACACGCTCGAGAAAAAGTTTGTTGATCTCTTCATTGAGATCTCATAGGAGATGCTCATCGAGGCCCTCGGTCTGGATCTCAGCCTACTTGACACCAATCTCTCGGAGAATTTCACTGCGTCATCGGTCGGCATTGGCGAGATCGCGACACTTCGAGGTGAGGTATGGATGACGCTTCTCGGGCTTCAACACTCTCAGGCTTCTGCCTCTCTGGCTTCGGCACTCTCAGGTTTTGGCCTCTCGGGCTTCACCACTTTTGCGCTACGACACTTTTGTGCTTCGGCATTTTTAGGCTTCGGCACTTTTGGGTTTCGGCATTTTTAGGCTTCGACACTCTTGGGCTTCAGTCTTCTTGAGCTTCAGCACTCTCAGACTTTGGCCTTTAGGGCTTCGACATTTTCAGGCTTCGGCACTCTCGGGCTTCTGCACACTTGGGCTTCGACAATTTCAGGCTTCGACACTCACAGCTTAAGGATTTTTTGTCCCGACAGTGTTATCAGTTTGTTGTTAGCAAATTGATGCTTCCTGATAAGTTAGCATCAATTTGAGGGGGGATGTCAATCAAAAAGAACGGAAATTAGACAGCTAAATTAGAAGTTTTCTATAATTAGAAGCTTCCTTATTTCCAACATCTTTATTCTGATTTATTTCCCTTTTAGCTAAATATTTAGATTAAAAATATGTATTATTAAGTTACCTAAAATAAATTATATGCACTTTATTTTGTATCTAAAATAGATTGTAAGATTATTGCTTAATGGAATGAAAGCTAAGGGAAAAGGCACTCGAGCCTATTCAGTATCCAACCTATTTGTTCAAAATTTGACACTCCATAGCTTTCAAACATCCCGCTATGTATAGAGTCTAGTGCATCAAAAACTTGGATCTCAAGATCATAAATTATTTCTTTTTTCTTTTAATAAAGTTCATCTCATTACTTTAAGGACCCTATTCTTATTCCTTTAGAAAGTAGAATTATCGTATTGTAGCATAGTGTCAACAGCATGCTTCTTCAGCATACTCTCCAACCTTTGCAAGATAAAACCAAGAAAAGCTTAGCAAAAGATACAGCAAAACAATGAAGTTAGAATGGAAAGATTGTCAATGTTACAGTTGAAAATCCATGAACAATCTATAAAAGTTTAGAGATCGAGCTGTTTAAAATGTCTACAAAGCCAACCACTTCAGTATGTATAGTTGTAAGCTATGTTAAAATTTTCTCAACATTTAATTATACGCCTTAAAAGCCTAATATGGTTAAGAGGACTATATTATTTTCTCATTCTGGATCCTGGATCTGCAGTACAGGAGAAAGGATAAGGACAACTCCATCATCCTCTCTTGACAAAATTAACTGAAGGCAATAAAGTTGGGGGTAAGAAGGAAACAAGAAAAAACTAGAATGGATGATTTCTCAGATTTAAGAATACCAAAAAAATTGCTGGAGAACACTTTTATGCTTAAGAGGAAAATCCACACCTTCCATAATATCCATTAAAAAATTGCTATCAAGTTAATCCTCGGGGTTTCTAACCAGATGTAAGGCTTCTTGTTAATGGCTTGATGTTAGAACCAGTCAGCTCACCAAAAGACATGTTTTCAGTAAAATGCTCCAGCTTCCTCAGTTTCACTGTTCTCTCTTCATCAACAAGCCAATCCAAATGAAATTCTTAGTATCTTCAAACCATCTACAGAGGCAACGTCTCCAATATTTATAGTTTTTGGCTCAAGAGAAATCTTCTCGACATCTTCATCTCTGGCTCTGAACCTAAGATGGTTAAAATGACTTTTTATCTTCTCTTTCTGGCTCTACAACCTTATTCTTTTCAATATCTTTATTCTCCTGCTCGACAGGAGTATGTAAAGAAGCAAGTATAAGGACAACTCCATGTTCTCTCTCAACAGACTTCCCTAAAGGCAATGAATTTGGGGAAAAGGAAAGAAGAACAAATGCGATTGATGACTTCTCGGACTTGGAAATTTTAGGAAAAATGTAAGAGAAGAGTTTTTTATGCCCAAGAGGGAAATTCACACCTTCCATAATTTCCACTAGAGAGTTGCTTTCAAAGTAACACTCGGGTTCCTTACAAGGCAACATTTTTATGACTTAATGTGCAATTTGATGGAGGTAAAAATGATGGTGAAGGATGATACCACGCCATGGATTGTAGCTTCCTGGGATGCAATTCTTTCAAGGTGTTCGAGATGGAGGAAGAAATGCATGTGGAAACCCTAAATTCAGAGAATAAGAAATTGAAAATATAACGAAATCAAATGTCCAAAAAGCAAAATTGAGTAACAGTATGTTGAATGTAACGAAACCCTATAAGAGTGTTATTAGTATCAATTTTCATACTTAAAAGTGACAAGTAGCAATTCAAATCACATCATTTAACATTAAGAAAATCCAGAGGACCCCTAAGAAAATAATGAACTTAAATTTTGCTAGAGAATGTTTAAGTTTTTTAAGAAAACTTCCTCAAAATATTTAATGGTTGTAAAAAATTATCTCAAAATATTTTTTTCTCAATACACCAAGCTTGATTCTTCATGGATCATTTCATAGGAATGTAAGAACTTGTAATTAATTGTTCTCTGTGTCAAAAGGTTTTCTAACATTCCCAAAAATTGAGTATCTCCTATACTTGTTTCTTCATGGATCTTTAAAGACTTTTACCATCCATGCAGGAAATTGCATGTCTGCTTTCTCAATGTAGTTTTCTCATTGCATTTCTTTTCAGACGATAGTTGTGATTGTTTATTATTTTTGTATTACTTTGTAAATTTTTTGTGGTAGAAAGCTGCTTTTACAATCACATCTACTAAAATATGATAGTTGTGCAAAAATTATAGTCTGATTTTTTAAAAAAATGAATAAAATATTTATAATACCTGCAGTAGAAAAAAAATTTCTTTTCTCACAATAGTTTTAAAATCAGTTTTATAAAAAAAATTGTAGCCACCCCAAATAAACCCTTAACATTACATATTGTCAGGTTTGCATACAATTTAATCATCAATAGGTTAACTTGCATAAGTTCATTTGAGATTATCATATGATTTTAACTTTGAAATCCTACAAGTCTTGTCAAGCTTCCAACAAAGTCCAAGCCTTGTGCATTTATAAAATCACTCGCACATATGTGTAACTTGCATTAGAATATTCACAAGAGAAAATGTAGAATCGAGAAGGGAAGTGAAAAAACTTATTTTTAATCTGAACAAGAGAAATATGAAACTTATAAATGTCGATAAAGTCATGATATATTCAAACTCTAAAAAAACTTCCATCCCAAATCTTCAAGTTAATTGCTAGAAGGGTAGGACCATCTAAAGCTTTGCAATGCAACAGAATTGGCACCTACAAGTTGGAAATTTTAAGAAATTATGATATTAAAACGATTTTCAAAGTAGTTGATTCAATTCCCTGAGCTTATAGAAAATTCCTTGGTTCTTCGCCTTTTTCACCTCTGTTATGAGGAAAAGATAAATGTGGAACACCGATTTGAGAGATATGGAACAAAATGATAGCACTCCAGTAATTTCAGAGAAAACACAAAGAAAACCAAGATTTAACTTGGAAAAGCCCGAGAATGGAAAAAAATCATTGAGCGACAGCACATCAAGAAATTCACTATGAAATTAGGAGAAATTGTACACATTACACCACACTCAGGTCTCTCTACCCTCTTGGAACTCACAAACACTAATCTCATTTCACTTTGCCACAAAAAAAATTACAGAAATCCAACATCAACTCACAATACAACTTCAAATTATTAGCAAGTACCTCCCATGGTGAAGAAGCGCGAACTAAAAGTCTAAAACTACAGCAATCGGTTACAAGCGTCAACCCCAAAGCCAAATTTCCAAGCGCTCTATTATGGAATATTGGAAATGAGTCTTATATATGCCTCAACGCCCCTACTGGCTACAAGTTTCTACCTGAGAATCTTTGGTTGGGCGCCTAGGTGCCCCATAAGCGCTAGGTCGCTTCCTCTAGCACTAGATTGCCAGCTGCCAGGTGTAGGGGCGCCCCATGGCGCTGGGTTGCCCGCTGCATGGTTTCTAGGTGCTTCTCCTCGCCAATTAAGCTCCACACATAACAATCTCCCCTTGAAAACAAATTTGCAACCACCATTTCTCCAAACTTGCACCATCTTCATACTTGTGTATGGTAGTGTGGCTCACCCTTAGTCTTGACTTTCCAAAGCTCCAACAAAAGTTAAGCATAGTTTCAATTTCTCAATTGTAACCACCATAATTAACGTATTTGTGAAATTTTGAGCTATATGTATTTTCTCCAAATATAATTGATCATTTTCTAAAAAAGAATGAATAAGTGACACATTGAATAAATATGTTATATCTTAGAATAAAAAATGACATTCTTGACTAGATGAATAACACTCATATTGTCACTATAAAGATTTTTAATCCCCTGCTCTTTCCCAATTTTGTCATAAATAAGGGTGTTAAACTTAGACTGGAACATGCCCTATATAGAAGTCGGTCCGGATGCTAACCGAGATTTGAATAACCAAAATTGGACCAATGAAAACTAAGGTCAAACTGGTCAACGGTTAAACCCACCATGATTTTTTAATAACAGATTTATTTTTCTTTGATATTGTATTGTCTTCTTTTCTATGACTGAATTGGTGGAAAAAAGAAACATGAAAGTTATTTTATATTTTTATTTAAAATTGTAATGTATATTTGGGGTGATCATTCATATTTTCTGCATTAAGTTAAAACTTACTTTAGCTTATTTGATTCATTACACAAAAAAATGTGACTAATTTATTTGATTAAAGTTGATTAAAATGGAATAGTATTTTAGAGGAATGTAATGTTTTGTTTTATCTTCCTCCTTGGATAATGATAATTGATATTATAAGTGGAATGTAGAGACGATATTGTAGTAACTTTCAAGTTTTGTTAGTTTTATAATTAATCTTAATTTTCTATCATCTGCATTTTACTTTTAGAATATCAATCTTGAAAAAAGGAAATACAAAATACAATATTTCAAAGAAAGATCTACATTTTTTGTTGTTACAATGATGTAGGGCTGTCAAAAAAACTTATTGTTCATGAACAATTCGTGCTCGGCTCGTTAGGAAGCCCGTGTTCGATTCTATTAACAGTATAACAGGAACAAAGATTTATTCGTTCGTGTTAGGCGCATTTTGGCTAGAAATAATATATATATATAATTGATCAGTATTATTTTAAAAAAAATTAATTGACAACAATGCTGCAAAGATTTATAATAAATTAAAATTATTAATTGAAATCATAGAATAAAAATATATTAAATTATATTTAAATGGTGTTTTAATATAAATAATAATATTTAAATCTCGCCCCAACACTTAACATCCTACGGTTGCATGACTAGGGTTGTCAAAACGACTTTGTTCGCAAGCAACTCATGTTTGACTTGCTAAGCAAACGAGCAAAACACAAACACAATTTTTTGATTCAAAATATAAATGATCCGAAAACGAACAATAGTATTTTTTAACAAGTTGAACATGAGCTGAGTTTGGGTTCGCTGGTATTCGGCTCGTTTACACCCCTACAAATATGAAGTTAGTCATTCAAATACTAAATATTTTTATAGTTAAACTTATTGAATTTATTTTTAGTTGTGTTTTATATTTCGTAATGCAATTTTGATCCATTTTTAATTAGCATTTTCATGTAATATATCTACTTAAGTTATTTATGCAATATTTAATTAATTTTTATCATTATTACTTCATTCGGTTCAACTCCTAATTCAACTATGGTTGAACCAATAAAATTTGAACATTTCTTCTTCAGGTTTGATGTCCGGTTCGAACACAATCATGATCATAAAGCTCTGCAACCAAATCATTTACTAGTTAACCCCAGTTATAACAACGTACCATCTTTTGTAATAAAAAGTGTAACAATTTTCTGTAGCCGGAGAACTTAACTCACTCCTGTGATTCTCAAAGTGAAAACATACCATGTTATACTTCTTCTAACATCAATATCCCCTACCAGATCTAAATCTATACGTCCCTGTAAATTAATTCCCGCACCTCCGAAACAAAGTGACTTGTTGATTGTTCCTTTCAAGTATCTCAGCTTCTGAAGTCAAAAGTATAACAATCTTTTGTAGTTTGAAAACTCAACTCACTTTTGTGTTTTCTAAAGTGAATACATACCCTGTTATACTTTTTATAACATCAATATCTCCTATCATATCTGAATCTATTAATCTCTGTAGATTAATCCTTGCATCTTCGTAACAAAATGCATTGTTGCTTGTTCCTTAAAAGTATATAAAAATTCATTGATTCCTGATGACAGTTTCCTGGATTACTCATGTATCTGTTGAACACTCCCGTTGTATGTGCAACATTTGATCTTATATATATCACCGCATAAATCAAACTTTCAACTGTGTCTGCACTGAAACATATACAATTCTTTTCATTTGTGTTTTCACTGCTTCAGATTTGGGAAATAGTTCCTTAGATAGCTTGAAGTAACTACCTAAAAACGTGCAAATTGATTTTTTCTCACAAATGTTGAACTTGTGGAGGGCTTTCTCAACATATTTTGTCTGAGACAACATCATTGTATCTGCACTCATGTCACTGTTAATTCTTATATCGAGGATCTTCTTCATGAGACCTAAATCCTTTCTCTAAAATTTCCTTGATAATTTTTCCTTTAAGTCTCTGACCTTATCTATATATGCTCCTACAATCAACATGTCATCCACATACAATAAGAGCATGATATAGCAATTATCAAATTTTTTTATGAAATAACAATGATCTGCATGACACTTAATGTACCTGTTGTCTAACATAAACTTGTCAAACCTCATTTACCAATGTCTTTAGGTAAGTTTCAAATCATAAAGACTTTCCATCAATCTGTCGACATGTCTTCTTTTCTTGGAACTTTATATAACGATGATTGCACATTATACAACTCTTCTTCTAAGTCACCACCCAAAAAAAATGGCTTTACATTCATCTGTTTCAGATATAATTTTTTCTATGCTACGAAGCTCAACCCAACTCTACTAGTTGCAATCTTCACTATTAGAGAATATCTCTGACTAGTTCACTCATTTTTGTTGAAACCCCTTCACAACAACCCTTTTCTTATAAAGTTTGTTACCATTTGATTTTTCTTTCAGTATATACATCCACTTGTTGTGCGGTTTTTTTTTCATATGATAGTTCTGCCAAATCTCATGTGTGACTAGACTTCAGCGATTGCATCACATCATTCATAAAAAACTCTCACTCTTTTGAGCCTTCAAAGTGAGTGAATTCTTCATAACACTATGATTCAACACTATCCATTAAAAAAGGATAGTACAAGAAAGGATACTTTTGTATTGGTCGCGTAACTCTATTGGACCTTCTAAGCTCAGTAGAGTGTGATTGAGGAATTTCTTGTGCTTCACCATATTGAACACATATATTTTCTTCATTTTCCTGATCACCAATATCTCTCAACATATTTGGAGGCCTCTTTAAAAGTAATTGATGAATAATCATAATATAAGTTCTGCTCTTGTCCTTGTACATTTATATTTCATTGAAAATAATATCATTAATCCTAATGAATTTCTCATTTTGATAATATCAGAATTTAAACTCAAATTCATATGTCATACCCAATAAAAGTGCACCGAACATATTTCAATCGAGCTTATTTTTGGATCATGTATTACATTAATATATGATGAACAACCAAAAACTTTCAGGTGATCTAAGTTTATCTCTTAGTCACTCCAAGAATCTTTCATGCAAACATCCACTCAAAGACACTATCAAACCACGAGTTATCAGATAGACTACAGTTTTCACTGCTTTAGCCCAGCACAATTTTGAAAAGCCTGCATGCAACTTCATAATCCAGACAAACTCTCTGATGGTTCCATGCGCTCAACCACATCATTTTTCTGTGCTGTCCTTGGAATAATAAACTTATGTCTGATTTCTTCTTATACAAAATAACTAATGAATCTTTGATCACAATACTCTCTAATATTATCTGATTTGAGATATTTCAGCCTCAAACCTGTCTCATTCTCAATTATTGCCTTCCCAATTCTTAAACTCCTCAAATATATCAATTTTCTGTTTCAAGAAGTACACTTATACCTTTCTGATATGATCATCAATGAAAGCGACAAAATATTAAGAACTTTCAATAGATTGAGCTGGAATAGTACCTCATACATCAATATGCACTAAATCCACCTTTTGGACTTCACCTTTGGCACACTTTTTTGAGAAAGCGACATTCTTTTATTTGTCATCGACATAATCTTCAAAAATATCTAACTCAATAGCCTTTAAATCATGTATCTTGATCTTAGAAAGTAGAGATTTTATACATTTTTGGCTCTATGGCCAAGCCAACAATGCTAAAGACCTGCAACAATTTTTGTACTGGCTACATCAATGGATTTAGATATCTCATTGATCAAGTAAAGAATGCCTTCAAAATTGCCTCGTCGGTCACATTTCAAAAATCACCTATGAAAGAAATCACATACCCTAACCTTCAAAACTGGCTCATCGAGATCAAATTTCTCTTTAAATATGAATGTCTAACTTCATTGAGCTTCCAAACTGCTTCATTAAGGAACTTAATATCCACTTCACCCTTTCCAGTAATATTGCAGATCTTGTTCTCACTCAAATACATATTCCCTAAAATAACCTGAGTGTAGTTTATAAATACATCATTATTGGGGGCATGTAAGAAAACATGATTTTGAATCTACTATCTAAGAAAATATGCTTCTGAATCTACTATCCAAGATTCAATATTATTTAGAGATAAAACTAAGGATTCACATTGAATTTCATCTGTGGAGATATTTGTAGAAAATTTCATATATGAACAACATCCACTACCAACCTTTAGAACATTACAATCCTTCTTGAAATGATATTTCTTCCCGCAGTTCTAGCATTCACTTCTACATTTTCTCTCCCTAGCATAGACTTTCCTCTCCTAGGATTAAATTATTCTTTGTATGTGTTTCTATTACAATTTTTCCTCTGTTTTAAACATTCAATACAAAATTTGAAGTTTCATTGCTCATCTTCTTGCAATTTTTTTCATTCAACATTAACCCCACAATGTCACAGTTTAGCTTCATATAACTTAAAGAGTTACTGCAATGACTAGTCCATCCCAACAATTTGACAATGCAGATAAAAATAAAAGTGCTCTAACCTCGTCATCGAACTTGAAGCCCACATAACACAATCGATTTGTCACACTGTTGAAATAATTCAAATATTCAGCCACCGAACTACCATCTTTCATCTTCATATTGAACAATTTTTTTCATTTGAAAAACTTCAGATGAAGCTGAGAGCTTCTCATACATCCTTGTTAATACAATCATGAAATCTATCGTAGTTTTCTCAATCACAATATTTAAAACAACAGATGAGAAAAATAAGTCGGATCAAATCAATAGATGTTTAATCAAGGACTTCCTACTCTTCTAGAATCGTCAATTCAAGATTCTTAGTGATTCATTCTAATGACATACAATTTCTTTTAATACAGTAAACTTTCAATTTGTATTTTTTATAACACAAAGTTCGAATCGTTGAACTTCTTCACATTTTATCTACCATTGCTCCCACTCGAACCAAAGATCTTCAGAAAACCTCTTCTGATATCACTTGTTGTGGGGTTAAGATAAGCTTGAGACATTGATGAGAGATCCGGAACAAAATAATTGAACAACACACAAATAAGTAATTCCAGAAAAAATACGTAAAGAATACTAAAATTTAACGTGAAAAATTGTGAAAACAAAAAAAAAATCACAGAACCGCATCACACCAAAAAATTCATTATGAAATGAGAAGAAATTGTACAAGATACACCACATCAAACCTCTTTACTCTCTTGGAACTCATGAACTCTCCTCTCATTTCTCTTTCGCACAAAAAAACTCAAAGAAATCCAACACCAACTCCCAACACTGCTTCGCACTATACGTACACACCTCCCGTGATGAAGAAAACACAAAACTTAAAGTCTAAAAATGTAGAAATAGGTTACAACCACCACCCCATGAATGCCAAGTTTACGGGCCCTCTATTTTGGAGAGCTGGAAATGAGTCTTCTAGGCACGATAGCGCCCCTAATGGCGACAATTTCTACCAGAGAACCTTTGGTCGGCGCCTACTCTGGCAATTGGCTACCCGCTGCCAGACACATCGATTCCCAGTTGGACAGTTCATGAGTGCTTATCCTTGACAATCAGACTCCACACATAACAACCTCTTCATTATGAATCTATATTCAATTCTCTAAATGATATTTCTATATAACTTATTCCTAAGCCTATTCCGGATTATGAGATTGACTCAATAATTAATGGTGGATTCAAGAGATATTTCACTAGCTTGATTGACCTATTTATGATAAATCAAAGACTACTTTACAAGAAGCACTAAATTTATGTCTTTACTTACTCAATGAGTTTATGCTAACTAAATTCATATCTAAGTCTCTCTAAGTTGGGCATAATTGTTAAAATCCACATGTTTGTTCTTGTTGAAGACAAAGCCTTGAGCATTGATCTGCGCAATTTTTCTTTAATATATTTTATTTTGATTTATAATTCACAACAAAAACAAATTGTCAAGTATTGACAAATTTTAATTCGCCGACAAATGCAAAAGCCAAGTGAAATTACTACCAAATAGGAAGACAATTTAACTCAAAGAATTTCAATATAAATTTTGTCATCAAATTTCCAGCACACATTTCAACATTTCACCAATTGACTTTTTTAAAAGTGAAGATTAATTAATGACATAGTAAATTCATAGGCGACGAGAAGCCCTAATTTAGGCAACATCTCTTCTTTCACAATTACATGTTTCACCGTAGCACATTTATTGAGTGCTTCTCCTTGTCAATCAAGCTCCACACATAACAACCTCTTCATTATGAATCTATATTCAATTCTCTAAATGATATTTCTATATAACTTATTCATAAGACTATTTCGGATTATGAGATTATCTCAATAATTGATGATGGATTCAATAGATATTTCACTAGCTTGATCGACCTATTTATGATGATTCAAATTCTACTTTACAAGAAAGAATAAATATATGTTTTTATTTACTCGACGAGTTAATGCTAACTAAATTCAAATCTAAGTCTCTCCAAGTTGGGCATAATTGTTAAAAATCTATATGTTTGTTGTTATTGAAGACAAAGCCTCATTGATCTGCGCAATTTTTCTTTATTTTACTTTATTATGATTTTCAATTCACCGCAAAAACAAATTGTCAAGTATTGAGAAATTTTAATTCGCCGACAAATTAAATCTACGAAATCCAAGTGAAATTACTACCAAATAAGAAAGACAATTTAACACAAAAATTTCGATATAAATTCTCATCAAATTTCCAGCACATATTTCACCAATTAATTTTTTTAATATATAAGAATAATTAATGACATAATATATTAATAGGCAACATCCCTGCTTTCACCATTACATGTTTAAGCCAATCTTGTTAGTAAATAGACAACGAGGCTGAAAGTGTTGAATGATCTTTTAAGGTAACATAAATTAAATAATCTTCTACATGAAGTTAAAGGAGTTTTATAAGTTTAAATAAGAAATATCATATTTAAGCTTAATGTTGGGGTATCATAAGAATGAACTTTTATACAAGCTTGTTGGAATTTCTAATGCCTAAAATCCGTAGTTTGTTTATTTTGCTTATTATATCACGAACAATTAATTGATGCCTATTAATCTTCTATTTCCAAATCATTTTGATTTCACATACAATAGGTCATATTCATATTTTCCAGCAAGTAAGATTAACCTTACACTTAAAGCTACTATCTGAATAAAGACATAATTACTATAATTGATGAATGACAAAGGTATTTATCAAATGGAAAGAAAAGTTTCATAAACAGATGATTCATTTACGTGTGTGTGTGTGTATATATATATATCTATATATGCTCCTACAATCAANTAAGAGATTCCCCATTGTATTTTAAAATTATTATAGTAACATAAAGAGGGTTGAATCAAAACTAGCTTGATCAAATTTAAACTGAATTTCAAATACAAACTCACTAGGCCATGACTAATTTCATGAGCGACAAATTCAAAATGCTCTACATAAATCTTTTCATAATATTTAAACACTCAAAGTATCTTTTAGGTGCATGAGCATTTTAAAAACAATTATTAAAATTGCTGCTCGCCGTACCCTATTGTCATTGCCGATCATCGTCACCGCCCACCACCTCCGATTACCACCAACTACCAGCTGCCCATCACCCACATAAATTAATTTATTCAATATTCTAAAAAAAATTATTTTTTTTTTCTTTTAAAATGTCACACATATTTGGTTTCAAATGAAAATATAAAAAAGCTAATAACATATTAATAAACCATAAAATACAAAATATCATAGTAATCCCAAGCAACACCTGAGGTGAATCCTCAACACATTATTTTTATTTTCAAATGGCAAAACCTTAAAGAAATCATGGTGGATCCTTTAATCAATTAATCATCCTTCACTAAGGTTCATGGGCTTCTTATTTTACACTTTAAATGTCTAATTCTAGGTATTTCTTGTTCTTTTTTAAATTTAAGTTGAAAGAAGAAAAGTACTACTCATTCTAGGTACCATGAAATTGAAGCACCATGCTACATGAATTAAATTTCCATCTTATGGTCTAGGTTTTAGTGTAATATCTAAGTTGAAGCTGCTACCACTCTCTAATTTGACTTTAACCTTGGCCAAGAGGTTCCACCAGATTTTGAGGACTTCAGAAAATTGAAGATGAACATACTGTAAAAAACAAATTTTCTGGTTTTGTAATATGATATGTGATACTTATGGCTTGTTTGGGATCAATTTTATTTTTTTTTTAAATCATATTTCTTTGATGTTTTTTTTACATGTTTTAATTTCTTGTTTTAAAAATAAATTAACATGTTTTCAAAAACAACTAGAATAACTTTTAGGTGTTTTGAGTGTTGTCAAAAACAAGCATATCTTAATCAAACATAACAAACTGTTAAGATTCATGGAAAAAAATTCGGGCAAAAAATATTTTATTGCAAAAATACTAAACACTCAAGAAAAATACAAAGATAAGCAGCTATAATTCGAGAGGTAGACGATCTCTCCCAATTCATACAATTTGAGAGGTAGGAAATCTCTCTCAAACCATAAATCTAAGACTCACAACAATAATCTCATGCATAACACTAACCATAAACATATTATAGTGAATAATAATAAACGTAAAAAAAAACTAAATTATCGTACAGAAAACAAAATTGTTCTTAAGCTAGGCACCGGTGTAACACAAACATGTTTTATTTCAAATCAAAACATAAACAAAGCAAAATAAAAAATAGTATAGAAACTAAAAAACAAAAGTGATCCCAAACGGCCCCTAACTAGGATGTTTTCTATAGCTCTTATTTATTGTTTTTAAAAACAAGCTAAAAAATACCAAGCATGTTAATGTCATACTCTAAAGAATCAATAGTCCAGCTGACTTAATTAAACTGGAATATTTTCTACTGCTCTTATTTACTGTTTTAAAAATAAGGTAAAAATATTTCGTAAATTAATTTCTTTCTTCTTTTTTTTTTGGAGATATATTAATTCACATTTGGGCTGATGATAGGAGCATCTCGAATAAAATTTGAACCACGTGGGCTAAATTGAGGATGATCATCGGTTAATTTAGAGCATGCTTGAAATGATTTAAGATGGTTCCAAATTCAACGGACTTGGTCGGGTAAACTTAAAAACAAAATCCATATTCATTAGAACAGAGTTTAGGTCAAGCAAAAAGATGATAATCACTAGTTCATGCTCAGTCCGGCTCATACAAAACTAACTCATATAAAACCTAGCTAAAACTAACTTCACTTACAGGAGAACTAACTCATGGAACAGTGAGATGACAGCAAAAACATGCACTTCATTATGAAAAAAAAAAAGAAGTAAAGAAATCAAATGCACTAAAAAGCAGCTGCACGATTAGTTTGCATTTCCCATCTTAAAAGTTATGGAGCAAGAATGCATTCATATAATGAATATGACAACATATAAACACAAAAAAAACATAAAGAGAAAGGAATAAAATCACTAGAGAATGGCTTCTCATACCACATCAAGTAGATGCTAACAGTATAATACTGCATTACACAAAAATTACAGCATTAAACATGAGAAAAAGCCTCAAGTTGATTTTTAACCTTGCATATAAATTTTTCGAGTTCATTTAATACATTAAATAGAAAGGAAATAATTGTCTTTCTCGAATCATTATTATCCAAAAACCTCCCCAAGCAGTTTTATATTCATGTATTATACAAAAAAGGTAGTGCCTGAATCCAAAAGCAAAATAAGTTAAATGTCAATTTAAGGTATATGTAAGAGCAGTTTGGCTAGATTTTAAAATTTAAAAAGTTTGAAATAAAAAGTAGATACACGAACAAGCGGTAAAAGAGAAGGATCACAGTTATTCCGTGCACCTAACCAGGTAAATTTGTTATAAGATAAAAGATTACTTAAATCTAAATAATTTTGGTTGAATCTGGCTTTAATCATAATGGAAAACTTATTAATGAGCCAAGCCAAGCTCAACTTGAGAATAGCATAGATTAATTTCAGCATACTTCAAATTATACGGTCGTATGTAAGCATGAAATTATTTACATTTCCATGCACTTAAGCAAAAAATGCATGAATTACGAAAACATGCATTGATATATGTTCGAATGGCAACATCGGAAAACTTTTTACATAGATGATGTAATTTTTTTTTTATTTGAATTAAGCTCAAATCAAGATCAATAAATGAGTCCTGCCCAAATTGATCTATTGCTGGTTTAATCAAAGTGAGGAAAATGACAACGTAAAAAACTGGAAAATACAAAAAAAAAAAACCCCGAAAATGTGGCAAAGATACCTGCAGATGCTTGAAGTGCTAAACATATCATTGTCAAGCCCCCAACAATACTGAAAGCCAATCTCTTTCACATACTCACAAACCACAANTACTGGAAAATACAAAAAAAAAAAAGCCCAGAAAATGATGCAAAGATACCTGCAGATGCTTGAAATGCTAAACATATCATTGTCAAGCCCCCAACAATACTGAAAGCCAATCTCTTTCACATACTCACAAACCACAAACAGAGCTTTCAGGCTTCTTCTATCTCTCAGCTGGCACCGCTGCAGCAGCAGCCGCTCAATTGTAGGGCAACATCCAAGATGCTCCATAGGTTCTGCCAAACTAACAATTTTCCTGCAACTTTGTAACCTCAAAGTCTTCAAGTTCACACAATATGATAGCGCTGCTAGCCATCCTTCCTCCATCTTGCTATCATCACAAATAGCAAGCTCTTCAAGCATTGGACAGCAACGTCCAATTGCACTGATTCCATCAAAGCTAGCCTCACATCCGCCCAGCTCCAGCTTCACAAGCCTCTTGCATCCATGGGCAAGTATAGTAAGCCCAATGTCACTCACCCCCGGACCTGAATAAAGCCCGTCCAAGGACGCCACCAACCGTAAAATCTGGAGATTTTGGAAGGCAGAGATAGGACGGAGCGCAGTGTCGGAGCAGCGGTGCAGCTCCAGTTCCTGGAGAGTGGTGCACTCAAGAGCGGCGGTGGCAAGCCCGAACTCCGACTCTAATGGAGCCACAGTGCAGAGTCTCTGCAAGTTAGGGCAGCCACGGGCGAGCACGTCCAGTCCATTGTTAATGATTTCGGAGTCAAGGAAAGGAAGCTCGCCAGCAGAGTGAGAGGAAATGGGGTCCATATGGAGGGAATAAGGACCGCGAGTGAGGATTACTGGTGAGAATGTCGATGGGGGTCTGAAGGCGGAAGGAACGAGGTCGACTTCAGTGAGCTCCCGGAAGCGAGTGGTGAGGCGGCGTGAATGACCAGCCAAGAAAGACCAGTCCAGAAGGGTGAGGGAGCGGCGAAGTCGATCAACAAGCCGGAGCCATCGCTTCGAGACAAGACCGATGTAGCCGAGATGGGATCCCCGAACAGCTGAGAGAATGTGAAGAAGGAGCTCGTCGGAGAGGAGAGCCGTGGCATCGTGGCCAAAACCACGGCACGGTGACGGGGAGGGGGAACTGGCGCGAGAAGTGGAGGGATCTCGGTTTAGGGCTTGATCAGCGAGCTGCATCTTAAAGACGACATTCTTGAAAGAGGGCTTGTCCGGAAGGAAGAGGTCCGGCGAGCTCCTCAATCGGTGGCGGCGTGGGGTTCTATGCATCTACGGTTCCGGGGTGGTGATCCGTCGGCAATTGGGATGCGGGGCGGCGGTGTGAGCGTGCTTCTCCGCCACATCGCCTCCTAGTTGCTCTGCTGAAGCCCGCTCCACTCCTCTCCTTCGTCCTTCATTCAAATTTGTCGGAAATAAATAAAATAAGGGTTCAAGAAAAGGGTATAAAATCAAGTGGTGGATTTGGGGCTGGAGGACCGATTTGATTGATGTTGGTGGCCGGTGGGGCTTATGAAATTGAAATATTAGGGATTTAGAATTTGGGTTCTTTTTGTCTTGCTCTCTCTCTCTCTGCTCTGTTAGTTTTACTGAGTGGGGGCGTGAACGAGAGCAGGATCAGGTTTCGGCAACTCTAATCTGAGTTTAGATTAAATAGCTAAATTTGAGCTGGAGTTTAATTCTTCCAGCTCACACACGAACTAGCTAATTTGTTTTTAACAGAAGGAAAATAATATTTATTCAGATTAATGTTATCATAAAATAATAAATAAATGATTAATTAGAAGACAATTANCCGGCAACTCTAATCTGAGTTTAGATTAAATAACTAAAGTTGAGCTGGAGTTTAATTCTTCCAGCTCACACACGAACTAGCTAATTTGATTTTAAAAAAAGGAAAATAATATTTATTCAGATTAATGTTATCATAAAATAATAAATAAATGATTAATTAGAAGACAATTAATAATAATTTATTTGATATAAAATTTAAAATATTATTTAATATGTGATCAATAAATTTTCAACAACCAACATGTAATTTTAAGACATGACAGATTTTGATATACAATTTTAAATAAGAAACATTCAAACCTTGATATCAAATCAAACAAATCTGATTTAAACAAACTTATAGTCAAAATGATCGGCTCGACAAGACGGACTCAATCATACAAAAATTGATCTGATTCACTCCAAATTAAGCTTAGATCAAGCCATTGATCTAGTTTTGGAAGCTTTCCGAGCATTTTTAGGAGGCCAAATGAATATTGAATTTGGTAAACTTATGATCGAATCAAACATCTCAATTAAAAAAGTCCAACGAGCCTAATATCGCTCAATTCTGACATCTTAAGACACACAAAAGTCCATCAAACGTTGTTTGATCGAGAGATCATTTTTGGGTCGTCCGATCAAAATAATTCATATTTATAGACTAATTACACCCAAATTTTTATTAATAGAGCTCATCCCTCTCATGAGATGGTGAAGGGGAGCTTGAATCTTAGAAGAGCTGAAGTTCAACATCGCATCGTTGCCGACCACCACCGACCGGCCACTGTCCACCACCAATCGCCAACTACCGCCAACCATCTCTCATCGGTTGGGGCCGATCACAATCGTTCACCTCCCACTTATTACAACATGTTCATTCGTACATCTATGTTGTAACTCCAAAGAATGTTCAACCATTTCTCGTCTATGGAACTAAACACTATGTATTTAATATATAGTTTACATTTGATTTCTTCAATTTGGCTAGGCCCCACGATTTTTCTGTTTTTGGGTTTTCCACGTAAAAATTTGTGGTATCGCTACTGGTTATTTCTTTTATATGAGTGTGTACTGAATTCTCGTGCAATGCTAAGAGGATAATTCATTACTCTACTGCCACAAAATTTCTAGCACACATTATTATTATTCTAATATTTACAATAATTTATAGTTAAAATCATGAATTTTAATTTATTTTGACTATGCTTCATATTATTATTTTTTAAATTTCAGCTCATGAGTAAACGAATCAAA
The DNA here is from genome assembly GCA_002079205.1 of Phalaenopsis hybrid cultivar. NCBI lineage: Eukaryota > Viridiplantae > Streptophyta > Magnoliopsida > Asparagales > Orchidaceae > Phalaenopsis > Phalaenopsis hybrid cultivar. The sequence continues at coordinate 158,931 of JXCR01090654.1, forward strand.
GGAGATGTTTGATAAACTACAATGATCGCATATAATACAGCTTGTTCTAGAATTGTAGCCAGTTTGTCTTGATGGTTGGAGTCGAGCTAGACATACTTAAATGTAAATAGCTATTTAATTGTTGGAAATAATAAGAGTTCAATGGGTGTATATGAATATATATTTACTCATCAGAATTTTATGAGTGATGTATGCTTTAGATTTGCACTCTTGTTATATATATTGTAACAATATTTTTGCTAGATTGCGTTAACATAATTGTAGGTGATTGCCAATGAATCTACTAAACGTTACGACGAAATTTTAATTTGGTTTCAAATGTCAATTTTAGTACCATATGGAAAGTAGATGGAGTGATAGCTTCATCACAATCTAATAAAAAGAATCTGGATTTGTTTGCTTCTGGCTTTGATGTAATTGTGAATGTTATCTCTAGTGTCCGTTAAGGATGTTGATATAGGAAATGTTCTCCACCTAATCACGAGGTGAACAAAAGAGGCTTAAGTTGACAACTTGCTGTAAGAATTTGGGTGTTGAGCTTGGCAAAATGTGAGCTTGGGTCAATGGAGTAGCCGGATTGTATGAATATCAATGAGTCCGTTCATTTCAAAACATGGTCGCACATTCTCTTTACTTATTTTCGATATGCATTCATATCCATATTGATACACCATCAATTAATTTCCAACATTCGACACGAATCTCAAGGTGTGGCAAGAATTTTAAGGCAATCTTTTGAGCAAAAAATATTCAAACTTCAATTAAAAATACTCCAGAGTTTCAATTTCAACAAACTTATAGTCAAGCCGACCGGCTCGATGAGACGGGGCCGATGACCCCTAAATTAATCTAATTCAAGTCAATTCAAGCTCTGATCAAGTCATTAAATCACTTATAGAAGTTTTTCGAGCATATTTGAATGGTCAAAAGAATGTCGAATTTGGCTAGCTTATAATCGAATTGAGTAGCTCGAGAAAAAGAATCCAACGAATCTAAGATCGCTCAATTGCAACATTGTTAAGAAGCTCAAATTTCTATCAAATATCGTATAATTAAAAGAAGTTATTTGGATCATCCGATCAAAGTAGTTTATATTTATGCATTAATTACGTTGAGAGCTCTATAAATAAAACCCTACCCTTCTCTTAAAGAGGGAGGGGAGCTTAAAGCATGAGGAAGAGCTTGAAACCTTTAAAAGGAACTAAAATCCAACTTCACTACTACCGCTGTTGATCGGCCACTGTCAACAACTACCTGTTGGCTACCATCTATCATTATCAAGCGCTGCCTCTTATTTACGTTGAGATCATTCTCTTATCAAAGTTGTAATCTGGAAGACTTTGTAATCATTTTACCATTTATGAGACAACCAGTCTCTATAATCATCGACTCATAGTCGCTTTTTACAACTGAGTCATACCCAGTGATTTTTTCCCTTTCTAGATTTTTCGAGTAAGAACTTCTGGTGACTCAAGTGATTGGTTCTTTCACTTTAGTGCGTGTTGAATGTTCTTAACACACTAAGGCGATAGTATATATTTTGTTATTGCTTTATATACTAAGTAGTGTAGATAATATATAATTTAGATTTTTTACACTTCAACATATAATTTTTTATATTATTATTCTCATGAACTTATGCAAATATAATTACGTTTCTACTTTGTACATTTAATTGCTATTATAATCGTTCTATTTCACATGTTGATTTATTTCATACACCAATTACTTTGCTTGCTTGATATTTAGCTCAAATATTTCATATTTATATTCAGTTGAGTTGCAAAGGTTTCAAAAGAATTCCCTTTCACGTCACATGACATCCTTTCTCTCATTTTGTCTTATGATATGTGCCTTCAACTCATGCATTTTCATATAATTATTTTATTTTCAATCATTTTTAAAATTATTTCTTAAAAATTATGAAATAACCAAATGATGTTGTCCAAAGTAAAAAAGGGCATGATTTAAATGATATAATTTTTTATTTATCTATTAGGTGTGTAAATGTAGTATATAGTATATAGATTGAGGATCTGTTTGGGGCTGCGGTGCGGTATAGTTTTTGTCTGTTTGGTTAAACTGTTTTTTAAGAGCTTTTTCAAAAATTATCTCTGAAATCTGCATTTTCCCATCACTACTGGCTAAGTGTTGTGGCAGCTTTCTAGCTGAGGTGTGACTTAAAACAGAAAATTTGTAATAGGCACCGCAACTCATCAAATAATTATATAGCAGCTTTCCTATTACTTTTTAATAAGCTGCAGTTGCCGAAACATGCCCTAAATGTGAAGACATTGATAAGGATTATTAAGACAATGGAAGAGAAGTAAATTTGATGCACTCCTTTCTTCATGATTAAGCATAAACAATAATCTCACTTTCAAGATATGCGCTGTCTAATTAGGTAATCATAAATGAATAATGACAACATAAAAAAGTCGCACTCATTCATGCCAATTAATTATGCCTAAAAAAGCTATATTTCACTTCTTAAATGTTAAAACTGTTATAGTTTTAAAGACGTGAAAGATTTGGGTGATATAAATATAAAACTAAACTTTTGGTGTTGGGTATATAAATACATAGAAATTGTGTGGTATAGGTCTTAGTTTTTTATTATTATATTCTAGATTTTTTATTTTGATTTTTTTTTTTTGCAAAATTGTGATTTTAGTCATAAAATCTGCAAATGCACAGAGACGATCTTATTCTCACTATTTTAATATTATTATGCTAATTATGCAAAAATATTTATAGGTTTGATTTTATCAATTTTATAGTAAGTAGTTTACTATTTTTTGTATTTATGCTATTATTTGTAAAATGAAATTAGATTATTTTTTATTATAAAATTGAAATATAATGATTTTGTGCCAAAATTTTGAGTGCCTATTATATTTTTGTATACATGATTACGAGTATATAAAAAAAAATTTAATTGATTTTTATTGTAGTTGAATTCATCTGTCGAAGTGGTTGAATCAGACACACTTGCCGAAGTGACTGAATCGAGCCCACATGTCGAAGTGATTGAACTGGGTTCAATTGCCGAAGTGGTTGAATCTGACCCACCTACGGAAGTGGCTGAATTTAGTCCCGCCAAAAGTGGGTGAATATAGCCTGTCTGTCGAAAAAGCTAGTTTGGTTTATTGTTATACTTTTCAAGGAGATTATATAGACCTGTCATAGTGAATGTAGCAATTTAAGAAAATCATCATGATTAACAAGTGCAGTCATCAATCTCTCATTTAAAGACTTCACTTGACACTAAAATTCAATCCCATTGCCTAGACATCATGGATTGCCGCCATGAAGGTAATATCTGTTGTAGCTGATGAAGCCTAATATTCACAATATTGGTAAAAAAGAAGTCAATAATATAGTTTTTGATGTTTCACTCAAATAATTTTATATTATTTTCTATCTCATGAATAAAATAGTCGACCAGAGGAAAGAGGGAGCTTGCACTCCCTCCTTTTTTACTCTTTAGCTTTCTTCCGAGATCTCTATGTATCTTTATCTCTAATGTCTCTCTGAAAGTATGTAAATTGAGGAAACCTCTAACGAGTATTTGTCCTCCAATTCACCAGAGATTGAAATTTGATATTATCCTTAAAGTTCCTTCCTAGAATCTCTTCCATCTCATTCTCTTCTTATAACATTCTTCATACAAAACTCAGTCATTCATCAATTGTATGTACTCACAGACAATACATAATCCTACATCCTAAAAAAATTCAACAATTTAGCTAATTTATTTCTCATTATCAAGCTCTTTGATTTTAAGCAATTAAAAGCTTGTATCATAATTTTTGGGAAACTTAATTTGTCGAGCGAGGATAGAGAAAGAGAGAAATATGGTGAATTTGACGCAAATAAAAATAACTTTTGTGGAATCATAATGATTATAAGAAATAAAGCTTTAAAATAATTTCTGGTTTAAAATTAATAGATTTGTAGTTAAACAAACCTACAATGCGACCCAAATCTTTCTTTTAATTTGAATTGACACTTCCTCAATCAAATTGACATTACATTATGATCCCTAATTAATACATAGCTCCTACAATAAATTAACAGTCTTACCTATAGCTTTGGTGAAGAATGCTGATCTCCCCATCGTGGTCCGCACACTCGCTAAATGATATGGACGTTGATTGTTGGGCCCATTCTATTCATGGGAGCCAATTCAATTTGAATATTCCCTTTTGGGGGATGGTGGGGGTGTGGGGGTTACCCATCGTGGGACCCATATTTTTTTTTATTTATTTTTCATAATTTCTCAAAATAATAATATTAGGGCTAGTTTGAAGAAGCTTCGTCATTTAACGAAATTTCTTTAAAAGTCAAGTATGTTGTTCTGTTGAAACAACTTCGAGAGACACTATTTTACCTAACGAAAATGAATTCTCTCATTTTCAGTGCTTTCTCAAATGAAGTCTAAAATATTAGTTGGGTGTTACTTAAAGCCCTTTCCTTCGTATAGAAATGTGAGAAGTATGATCATTTTCCTATCTTTATTATTGTTTTTCTTATGCTATATATATAAATATATATATGGGTGGACCAAAAAAGGGTTAAAGGGGCAATTGCCAAATTAAATTTTTTTTTATATGAGAGAAAATTTTAATTTTTTTTTGCTCATCCTCAAACATTAATTTTGTTTCTCCCAAAACATTATTTTGTCATTTATTGTCCTATACACTTCCTCATTGGAAAAACTATTATGTCTGGGCACCACATGTCCGGACGGCTAACCGTCGGCGACCACATTGTCATACACGTCATTGACGGGTAACTTAGCCCCCGGATGTGCGAAAATTCGTATAGTATTATTTCCCCTTGCTAGGTCCAGGGGTAGTTTGCCCCCTTAAAAGAGAAGCTCGTTCTATATATATTTTTGTAAACGGCGGTATTCAAGAATATCACTCCCCATATGGCCGTAGGGATCGAACTCAGGTCAAAGTGGTCTCATGACTGACAACACGGCTGTCTACCAATTTATCACTCAACAACACGTGCACATACAAATATACTATATATATCCGGTATAACTCATACTATTTTTATAAAAATGGATGAAAATATTTGTTTTATTCACGATTGTAGTTAATTATTCGATAAGAGCAGAAAATAAAAGCTGTAGCTGAGATGTCATGTCATAATTTATGGTGTGTTTCAACAGTATAAATTGTTATTCACTATTTAAATTATTTTTTAATAACAAGCTCCTAAAGTTTGATATTTAGAGATGATATTGGCATATGAAAAATTGACTAGAACTTTAAATAAAATTCATTTATTTCAACAGTATAAACCTGTCTTTTTCACCAAGGAAGATGAATTGTATACTCTGCAAACCAATTCTTTAGAACATCATCTGAGATCTAGCTGTTCTATCTCTCAATTATTAGCCTTGATTTATTTCTCAAATGAAGTGATTGTACTATTCAATGGATCACTACTTATATATCATGCTGTGCCACTATATATAAATTATTAAATAGGTTATGCTACTTAGAAATAGAATATTGAGTGGCATTTTAAACAACATCAAATAAAGATATAACTCATTTGAATTTTGGCATCTTCATAATGTAAAGCTGAACAAATTTTACAAGTGTTGAAACAAATAGACTCCATTTTCATTTTGGAGCGATTTGTTTGTATAAATTAGAAGTGTGAAGTGAAGCTAATATAAGAGTTTTGAAATTTTATATTGTAGCGATTGTGTTTACCTTTTCAGTTATTTTTGGCTAATTTGGATATCACTTCTTCATGAAATAATCTCTCTATTGGTAGAGGAGAAAGCACAATATGGTGATATTACATTTTTTTTCCTTGCTTTAATAGAGGATTTACAAGATAATCTAGATATTTTTCATGTATGAGTCTATCACTTGGTTGTTCTCAGGATCGATCAGAGAGCTTGATTGACTTCAGGTTAGCAAGAACATTTTGGTCGGCTAGGCTTGATCGTTTTTGCTAATCAGCTGAACTTGTCTGACTGTCAACCTTCAATCCTTGGTGAGATACTCTCGTCGACAGAGTGACACTGCACTACTCAGTAGATGGTGAATCATCATTACTCGATAGACAACAAGGAGAATTTGAGGGGGTGATTATAAACTCTTTTATGCATTGTTAATTCTTAATTCCTAATGAGAAGCATCGAAGGCGTGTATGGGATAATTGGTGATATTGTAGAACTAGATCTTTCCTCAGATCGAATCTATCGGAAGGCTGACTACTTTATTGGGTCGACTTCTTGTAGTGGTTAGCTCTGATGTCTATTTGTATTGTTTCAATTCTAATGATCCTGGTTTGGATCTAGCGGTTGTCTTTTTGTTCTCCTATTGGCTCAATCGGCTTCGGTCTTGGCTCGGACGACTTCATCCGGTTTGTTTTGGCCTTGGCTCATACGGTTTTATCCGCTTGGTTTTTGGCTTTTGGCTTTGGCTTGGATGGTTGCAGTCAGTCGGATGAGTGTGCCTCTTGATCTTATATTGTTAAACCCTGATTTATAAGTGTAGGGTGATACATTTTCAATGTACACATATGAGTAATAGGAAGAAAAATAAATAAATAGTAATTTTTTGATGAATTTAAAATTGCATTGTTATTTATAATTTATTTATTTAGAAAAGAACCTCATGGTTACGTTACCCATAAATGGCTATTAACCCAAGGGCTACTCGGCTTGACCCAACATCAACGGGCGAAATAATAACTATTAAAGTAACTCGTGTCTATGTGATAATGCGGGCGTCTTATCGTATATTGTATGTGTGATTTTTTCGGATAAATTTGACGTGTAAAAGCTATTTTTTAATTAAATATGGGGGAATAAATTAATTATTTTCTTGACTGTTTTATTTTGAGATTGATGTTTGGGGTATTAAAAACTTTTTTTTAGAGCTTATTAATATGATATGGTAAATTTATGATAAACAATTTATAATTTATAGCGTTTGGCTATTAATATTGTTTTTTTAATTATAAAAATTAAATAATCATGACTCAACCATTATGCTCAAATAAATATTTTACACAATCAGAGCTTGTATTAATAAATAAATAAATAAATAAATAAATATATATATATATAAGGAATGTAGAGAGCTTGCGTGATAAATATTGAGTTCCCATGTCCTAGGCCCTACATTATGAGAGCTCGCGTCATGTGCTTAAATATTCGAGAACCCGACGCCACTAAGGGTCGAACCCGTGACCTGAGGGAAGTTACAGTGAACTCTGCCAACCAACAGACCACGACTTGCTGCACACACACACACAGATATTTATATATATCACTTTTTTTTTTAATTTTTTTATAAAAGGAATGACAAGAGGCTATTAGAATAGCCTCCATCCACCCTAATGTGCATAACAATTCGAGTACCATCTCCATAAGGCTAACCGTGCCAGAGGGAATTTGAACCCCGACCTGAGGAGTCATATATTGTAGATGCCAACCAACATAAAATAAATAAATAATATTAAAAAAATTAATATCACATTTTTTTAAAAGTATAAGGTTTCAAATTTTATTAAGAAAAATATATTTTAAAAATTTTGAAAATATGCGAATTATTTGTGGAAAAGGAGACTGGCCCAGAAGCACAAACCGCATCTTATCGGTTATTTTCTTAAAATTAATTTAATAATTTGTCCGAAAAAAAAAGTTTCTTAAATAGTTTCGAGAATTTTTTGATATATTAAGTAGGCATAAACGAACCAAACACGAACGAACAGAGCTTGTGTTCGTGTTCAGTTCGTTTGAAATTTAATTTGTTTGAAATAAGCTTATGTTCGAAATTTTTGGTGAAGTCACTGTTCGTGTTCGTTTCTTAACAAACGAGCCGAACACGAGCTGTTCACGAACGACGAGCCAGTTTGACATCCTTAATATTAATATATATATAAATNTTTTAAAATATTATTTGATACGTGATCAACAATTTTTTAACACCCAACATGTAATTTTGATGCATCATAGATTTTGATATACAATTTTAAATAAGAAACATTCAAACCTTGATATCAAATCAAACAAATCTGATTTAAACAAACTTATAATCAAACTGATCGGCTCGACAAGACAGACTCAATCATACAAAAATTGGGCTAATTCACTCCAAATTAAGCTTAGATTAAGCCATTAATCCAGTTTTGGTAGCATTTCGAGCATTTTTAGAAGGCCAAATGAATGTCGAATCTGGTAAGCTTATGATCGAATCGAGCGTCTTGATAAGAAAAATCTGACGAGCATAATATCGCTCAATTCTGACATCGTTAAGACAAACAAATATCCATCAAACATTGTTGTTTGATCGAGAGATCATTTTTGGGTTGTCTGATCAAAATAATTCATAATCCTAGACTAATTACACCCAGATCTTTATAAATAGAGCTCATCCCTCTCATGAGATGGTGAAGGAGAGCTTGAAGCTTGAAGAGCTGAAGTTCAGCATCACCTCGTCGCGGACCGGCCACTGTCGACCACCAGTCGCCAACTACCGCCAACCATCGCTCATCGGTTGGGGCCGATCACAATCGTTCACCTCCCACTTATTACAACATGTTCATTCGTACATCTATGTTGTAACTCCGAAGAATGTTCAACCCTTTCTCGTCTATGGAACTAGACACTATATATTTAATATATAGTTTACAATTGATTTCTTCAATTTGGCTAGGCCCCACTATTTTTCTGTTTCTGGGTTTTCCACATAAAAATTTGTGGTATCTCTACTGGTTATTTCTTTTATATGAGTGTGTGTTGAATTCTCGTGCAATGCTAAGAGGATAATTCATTACTCTACTGCCACAAATTTTCTAGCACACATTATTATTTTTCTAATATTTACAATAATTTATAGATAAAATCATGAATTTTAATTTATTTTGACTATGCTTCATATTATTATTTTTTAAATTTCAGCTCATGAGTAAACGAGTCAAATGATGGGTTCGATAAGCTACAATGATCGATGCATATAATACAGCTTGTTCTAGAATTGTAGCCAGTTTGTCTTGATGGTTGGAATAAAGCTAGCATGGTTTGGTACACATACTTAACAGGGGTGTATATGAATATATATTTACTCATCAGAATTTTATGAGTGATGTATGCTTTAGATTTGCACTCTTGTTATATATATTGTAACAATATTTTTGCTAGATTGCGTTAACATAATTGTAGGTGATTGCCAATGAATCTACTAAACGTTACGACGAAATTTTAATTTGGTTTCAAATGTCAATTTTAGTACCATATGGAAAGTAGATGGAGTGATAGCTTCATCACCCTAAAGTGAGAATACTTCAATCTAATAAAAAGAATCTGGATTTGTTTGCTTCTGGCTTTGATGTAATTGTGAATGTTATCTCTAGTGTCCGTTAAGGATGTTGATATAGGAAATGTTCTCCACCTAATCACGAGGTGAACAAAAGAGGCTTAAGTTGACAACTTGCTGTAAGAATTTGGGTGTTGAGCTTGGCAAAATGTGAGCTTGGGTCAATGGAGTAGTCAGATTGTATGACTATCAATGAGTTCGATCATTTCAAAACATGGTCGCACATTCTCTTTACTTATTTTCGATATGCATTCATATCCATATTGATACACCATCAATTAATTTTCAACATTCGACACAAATCTCAAGGTGTGGCAAGAATTTTGAGGCAATCTTTTGAGCAAAAAATATTCAAACTTCAATTAAAAGTACTCCACAGCTTCAATTTCAACAAACTTAATAGTCAAGCCGACCGGCTCGATGAGACGGGGCCGATGACCCCTAAATTAATCTAATTCAAGTCAATTCAAGCTCTGATCAAGTCATTAAATCACTTATAGAAGTTTTTCGAGCATATTTGAATGGTCAAAAGAATGTCGAATTTGGCTAGCTTATAATCGAATTGAGTAGCTCGAGAAAAAGAATCCAACGAATCTAAGATCGCTCAATTGCAACATTGTTAAGAAGCTCAAATTTCTATCAAATATCGTATAATTAAAAGAAGTTATTTGGATCATCCGATCAAAGTAGTTTATATTTATGCATTAATTACGTTGAGAGCTCTATAAATAAAGCCCTACCATTCTCTTAAAGAGGGAGGGGAGCTTGAAGCATGAGGAAGAGCTTGAAACATCTAGAAGGAACTAAAATCCAACTTCACTACTACTGCTGTTGACCGGCCACTGTCAACAACTACCTGTTGACTACCATCTATCGTTATCAAGCGCTGCCTCTTATTTACGATGAGATCATTCTCTTATCAAAGTTGTAATCTGGAAGACTTTGTAATCATTTTACCGTTTATGAGACAACCAGTCTCTATAATCATCGACTCATAGTCGTTTTTTACAACTGAGTCATACCCAGTGATTTTTTCCCTTTCTAGATTTTTCGAGTAAGAACTTCTGATGACTCAAGTGATTGGTTCTTTCACTTTAGTGCGTGTTGAATGTTCATAACACACTAAGGCGATAGTATATATTTTGTTATTGCTTTATATACTAAGTAGTAGATAATATATAATTTGGATTTTTTACACTTCAACATATAATTTTTTATGTTATTATTCTCATGAACTTATGCAAATATAATTACGTTTCTACTTTGTACATTTAATTGCTATTATAATCGTTCTATTTCACATGTTGATTTATTTCATACACCAATTACTTTGCTTGCTTGATATTTAGCTCTAATATTTCATATTTATATTTATTTGAGTTGCAAAGGTTTCAAAAGAATTCCCTTTCACGTCACATGACATCCTTTTTCTCATTTTGTCTCATGATATGTGCCTTCAACTCATGCACTTTCATATAATTATTTTATTTTCAATCATTTTTAAAATTATTTCTTAAAAATTATGAAATAACCAAATGATGTTGTCCAAAGTAAAAAAGGGCATGATTTACATGATATAATTTTTTATTTATCTATTAGATGTGTATATGTAGTATATAGTATATAAATTGAGGGTCTGTTTGGGGCGGCAGTGCAATGCAGTTTTGTCTGTTTGGTTAAATTGTTTTTTGAGAGCTTTTTCAAAAGCTGTCTTTGAAATCTGCATTTTCTCATCACTACTGACTAGGTGCCGTGACATCTTTCTAACTGAGGTGTGACTTTAAAGAGAAAAATTGTAATTGGCACCGGAAATCATCAAATAATTATATAGCAGCTTCACTATTGTTTTTTAATAAGTTGCAGCTGCCGAAACATACCCTAAATGTGAAGGCATTGATAAGGATTATTAAGACAATGGAAGAGAAGTAAATTTGATGCACTCCTTTCTTCATGATTAAGCATAAACAATAATCTCACTTTCAAGATATGCGCTGTCTAATTAGGTAATCATAAATGAATAATGACAACATAAAAAAGTCGCACTCATTCATGCCAATTAATTATGCCTAAAAAAGCTATATTTCACTTCTTAAATGTTAAAACTGTTATAGTTTTAAAGACGTGAAAGATTTAGGTGATATAAATATAAAACTAAAATTTTGGTGTTGGATATATAAATACATAGAAATTGTGTGGTATAATGACATGTAAGTAATAAAAATAAAATTTAGGTAATAGATATGTAAATACCTAAGAATTAAGGGGATGCATGCAAATCATTCTATAAAAGACAGCAATTTTATTAAAAGAGCATTCAAATTTAATTTTTGGCTGAAATGAATTTTTTATGTGGAGTGAAGATGTAGGTTACATATATTGAATTAGTAGTTTTTAGTCTTAGTTTATTATTATTATATTCTATATTTTTTATTTTGAATTTTTTTTTTTTTTTGCAAAATTGTGATTTTAGTCATAAAATCTGCAAATGCACAGAGACGATCTTATTCTCACTATTTTAATATTATTATGCTAATTATGCAAAAATATTTATAGGTTTGATTTTATCAATTTAATAGTAAATAGTTTACTATTTTTTTGTATTATACTATTATTTGCAAAATGAAATTAGATTATTTTTTATTTTAAAATTGAAATATAATGATTTTGTGCCAAAATTTTGAGTGCCTATTATATATTTGTATACATGATTACGAGCATATAAAAAAAAATTAATTGATTTTTATTGTAGTTGAATTCATCTGCCGAAGTGGTTGAATCAGACGCACCTGCTGAAGTGACTGAATCGAGCCCACATGTCGAAGTGATTGAACCGGGTTCAATTGCCGAAGTGGTTGAATCTGACCCACCTACGTAAGTGGCTGAATTTAGTCCCGCCAAAAGTGGGTGAACATAGCCTATCTGCCGAAAAAGCTAATTTGGTTTATTGTTATACTTTTCAAGGAGATCATGTAGACCTGTCGTAGTGAATGTAGCAATTTAAGAAAATCATCATGACTAACAAGTGCAATCATCAATCTCTCATTTAAAGACTTCACTTGACACTAAAATTCAATCCCATTGCCTCGACAACAGGGATTGCCGCCATAAAGGTAATATCTGTTGTAGCTGATGAAGCCTAATATTCACAATATTGGTTAGAAAGAAGTCAATAATATAGTTTTTGATGTTTCACTCCAATAATTTTATATTATTTTCTATCTCATGAATAAAATAGTCGACCAGAGGAAAGAGGGAGCTTGCACTCTCTCCTTTTTTACTCTTTAGCTTTCTTCCGAGATCTCTATGTATCTTTATCTCTAATGTATCTCCGAAAGTTTGTAAATTGAGGAAACCTCTTAGAAGTATTTGTCCTCCAATCCACCAAGATTGAAATTGATATTACCCTTAAGGTTCCTTCCTAGAATCTCTTCCATCTCATTCTCTTCTTATAACATTCTTCATACAAAACTCGGTCATTCATCAATTGTATCCACTCACGGACAATACATAACCCTACATCCTAAAAAAATTCAACAATTTAGCTAATTTATTTCTCATTATCAAGCTCTTTGATTTTAAGCAATTAAAAGCTTGTATCATAATTTTTGGGAAACTTAATTTGTCGAGCGAGGATAAAGAAAGAGAGAAATATGGTGAATTTGACGCAAATGAAAATAACTTTTGTGGAATCATAATGATTATAAGAAATAAAACTTTAAAATAATTTCTGGTTTAAAATTAATAGATTTGTAGTTAAACAAACCTAAAATGCGACCCAAATCTTTCTTTTAATTTGAATTGACACTTCCTCAATCAAATTGACATTACATTATGATCCCTAATTAATACATAGCTCCTACAATAAATTAACAGTCTTACCTATAGCTTTGGTGAAGAATGCTGATCCCCCCATCGTGGTCCGCACAATCGCTAAATGATATAGACGTTGATTGTTGGGCCCATTCGGTTCATGGGAGCCAATTCAATTTGAATACTCCCTTTTGGGGGATGCTGGGGGGTGGGAGTTACCCATCATGGGACCAATATTTTATTTATTTATTTTTCATAATTTCCCAAAATAATAATATTAGGGCTAGTTTGAAGAAGCTTCGCCGTTTAAATAAATTTCTTTAAATGACAAGTATGTTGTTCTGTTGAAACAACTTCGAGAGACACTGTTTTACCTAACGAAAATGAATTCTCTCATTTTCAGTGATTTCTCAAATGAAGTCTAAAATATTAGTTGGGTGTTACTTAAAGCCCTTTCCTTCATATAGAAATGTGAGAAATATGATCATTTTCCTACCTTTATTATTGTTTTTCTTATGCTATATATATAAATATATATATGGGTGGACCCAAAAAGGGTTAAAGAGGCAATTGCCAAATTCAATTTTTTTCTTATATGAGAGAAAATTTTAATTTTTTTTTTATTGGTCATCCTCAAACATTAATTTTGCTTCTCCCAAAACATTATTTTGTTATTCATTGTCCTAGACACTCCCTCATTGGAAAAACTATTATGTCTGGACATAACATGACTGGACGGCTAACCGTTGGCGGCCACATTGTCATACACGTCATTAAAGGGCAACTTAGCCCCCGGTGGTTGGCTATCCAGACGTGCGAACATTCGTACAGAGTATTATTTCCTCTCGTTGGGTCCAGGGGCAGTTTGCCCTCTTAAAAGAGAAGCTCGTTCTATATATATTTTTGTAAACGGCGGTATTTAAGAATACCAATCCCCATATGTGTTATTTGTACCCAAAGGGATCGAACTCGGGTCAATCCAACAACACATGCACATACAAATATATTATATATATCTGGTATAACTCATATTATTTTTATAAAATTAGATGAAAATACTTATTTTATTCACGATTCTAATTAATTATTCGATGAGAGCAGAAAATAAAAGTTGTAGCCGAGATGTCATATCATAATTTATGGTGTGTTTCAAGAGTATAATTTGTTATTCACTATTTAAATTAGTTTATATTTTTTAATAACAAGCTCTTAAAGTTTGATATTTAGAGATGATATTGGCATATGAAAAATTGACTAGAACTTTAAATAAAATTCATTTATTTCAACAGTATAAACCTGTCTTTTTCACCAAGGAAGATGAATCGTATACTCTGCAAACTAACTCTTTAGAACATCATATGAGATCTAGCTGTTCTATCTCTCAATTATTAGCCTTGATTTATTTCTCAAATGAAGTGATTGTACTATTCAATGGATCACTACTAATATATCATGCTGTGTCACTAAAAATCTCTTTAAATAATTATAAATAAATTATTAAATAGGTTATGCTACTTAGAAATAGAATATTGAGTGGCATTTTAAACAACATCAAATAAAGATATAACTCATTTGAATTTTGGCATCTTCATAATGTAAAGCTGAAAAAAATTTAGAAGTGTTGAAACAAATAGACTCCATTTTCATTTTGGAGCAATTTGTTTTTATAAATTAGAAGTGTGAAGTGAAGCTAATATAAGAGTTTTGAAATTTTATATTGTAGCAATTGTGTTTACCTTTTCAGTTATTTTTGGCTAATTTGGATATCGCTTCTTCATGAAATAATCTCTCTATTGGTAGAGGAGAGAGCACAATATGGTGATATTACATTTTTTTTCCTTGCTTTAATAGAGGATTTACAAGATAATCTAGATATTCTTCATGTATGAGTCTATCATTTGGTTGTTCTCAGGCTCGATCAGAGAGCTTGATTGACTTCAGGTTAGCAAGACCATTTCAGTAGGCTAGGCTTGATCGTTATTGCTAATTAGTAGAACTTGTCTGGCTGTCAACCTTCAATCCTTGGTGAGATACTCTCGTCGACAGAGTGACACTGCACTACTCAGTAGATCGTGAATCATCATTACTCGATATACAACGAGGAGAATCTGAGGGGGTGATTATAAACTCTTTTATACATTGTTAATTCTTAATTCATGATGAGAAGCATCGACGACATGATGGGAAAATTGGTGATATTGTAGAACTAGATCTTTCCTTAGATCGAATTTATCGGAAGGCTGACTACTTTATTGAGTCGACTTCTTGTAGTTGTTAGCTATGATGTCTATTTGTCTTGTTTCAATTCTAATGATCCTGGTTTGGATCTCTCGGTTGTCTTTTTATTCTCCTATTGGCTCAGTCGGCTTCGGTCTTGGCTTGGACGAGTTCATCTGGTCTGTTTTGGCCTTGGCTCATACGATTTTATCCGCTTGGCTTTTGGCTTTGGCTCGGATAGTTGCAGTCAGTCGGATGAGTGTGTCTCTTGATCTTATATTGTTAAACCCTCATTTATAAGTGTAGAGTGATATATTTTCGATGTACACATATGAGTAATAGCAAGAAAAATAAATAAATAGTAATTTTTTGATGAATTTAAAACTGCATAGTTATTTATAATTTATTTATTTAGAAAAGAACCTAATGGTTACGTTACCCATAAATGGCTATTAACCTAAGGGCTGCTCGGCCTGACCCAACATCAAGGGGTCAAATAATAACTGTTAAAGTAATTGGTGTCTATGTGGTTATGCGGGCGTCTTATTGTATATTGTATGTGTGATTTTTTCAGATAAATTTGAGGTGTAAAAGCTATTTTTAAATTAAATATGGGGGAATAAATTAATTATTTTCTGGACTGTTTTATTTTGAGATTGATGACTGGTAATAAAAACTTTTATTTAGAACTTATTAATATGATATGGTAAATTTATGATAAACAATTTATAATTTATAGCGTTTGGCTATTAATATTGTTTTTTTTTTATTATAAAAATTAAATAATCATGACTCAACCATTATGCTCAAATAAATATTTTGCACAATGAGAGCTTGAGTTAATGAAAATATAAAATAAAAAAAATATTTGTATATATATATATATATATATATATAAGGAATGACGAGAGCTTGCGTGATAAATATTGAGTTCTCATGAGCTAGGTCCCATTATGAGAGCTTGTGTCATGTGCCTAAAAATTCGAGAACTCAGCGCCACTGGGGATCGAACTTGTGACCTGAGGGGAGTTATAGTGAATCCTGCCAACTAACAGAACACGACTTACAGAACATGCGCGCGCGCTCACACACACACACGCAGACATGTATATATATTTATTTATTTATTTATTTATAAAAGGAATGACGAGAGACTATTAGAATAGCCTCCATCCACCCTAATGTGCATAACAATTCGAATACCATCTCCATAAGGTTAACAGTGTCAGAGGGAATCTGAACCCCGACCTGAGGAGTCATATACTGTGGATGCCAACCAACATAAAATAAATAAATAAATAATATTAAAAAATATATATATCACATTTTTTTTTAAAAGTATAAGGTTTCAAATTTTATTAAGAAAAATATATTTTAAAAAATTTGAAAATATGCGAATTATTTGTGGAAAGGAGACTGGGCCGAGAAGCACAAACCGCATCTTATCGGTTATTTTCTTAAAATTAATTTAATAATTTGTCCGAAAAAAAAAGTTTCTTAAATAGTTTAGAGAATTTTTTGATCTGTTAAGTAGTTTAAACGAACCGAATACAAACGAACAGAGCTTGAGTTTGTGTTCGGTTCGTTTGAAATTTAATTTATTTTAAATAAGCTCATGTTCGAAATTGTTCGTGAAGTCACTGTTCGTGTTCGTTTTTTAACGAACGAGCCGAACACGAGTTGTTC
>JXCR01090654.1:179660-204579 GCA_002079205.1 Phalaenopsis hybrid cultivar
CCCCCCCCCCGGCCCCCCTTTGTCGGGGAAGTCTTCCTTTTCTCTCCCTCTCTCAATCCTTTCTCTCAGTTCAATGTTATGTTCCTTGGGCATGATCTACCAATCAAATTTGAATTCAACACTTATCTTAAAATATACAATTGATTTATAAATGAATGATTTGTTTGTAATAAGTAATGTGCCCAAAGATAGAATGACTTCTTAGATGTTTTACTTTATTAGATAATTAAGGTTCATAAGTTTTTGGAATTCCATTGATGAGATATTATGGTAGCTANAATAAATTATATATATATATAATTATTTTAAATTATTTTATATTTCGAATAACAACAATTCGAACACGAACGAACGCATCACTATTCGTGTTTGGTTCGTTTAACTAACCGAAAGAAAAAAAAATTTGTTCACATTCGTTTCGTTTACTTATCGAACGATTCAAACACAAACTCATTGACGAACCGAATACGAACAGTTCGCGAACAACGAGTTTTTTTGACAGCCCTACTTTTAAGTAGAAGTTCTTAAATTTATTTAAAATTTTTGTTAATTGTTTTATTTAAATTACTCATTGTTTTTTATAAAATTTTAATTCTTTCCATATTATTAATATATTTAATGACATCTTTTTCCATAAAATGTAAATTTAATTTCATATTTAATTAAAAAGATTTTAAAAATAAGACTATTGTTTAGAAAAAATATATAATTTACATTCTTAGGCGTTTCTTAATTTTTTTATATTCATTCTAAATATTTATAATGGAAAATGATTTTGCACAAGTTTTATGTAATAAATTGAATTATAAAATGAGTAAACTTTAAAATTTATTACAAACAGTTCAAAAATTGATTATAAACTTTTCACAAATTATTCTAAAAAACATGTAACTTGAAAAATATATATATAATTTGAGAAAATATTTGTAAATTATAAACCTGTAATATGAAAATATGTATTATTTAATAGAAAATTATAAATATAACGAGTAAATACTCTTAAGAAAATTTGTTTTATGAATTTTAAAATTTATTGCAAAGAGAAAATATAACAAAATTTACAAAATAATATTTAATTTTAAAATTCATAAATCTTAGACAAAATTATATGAGATATTTAAGAAAAAAATAGAACTTTTCATATTATTCATCTCAATTTTTTGCAATCATTTCTAGGGAAAAAATGCTAAAATTTTTAATTATCGTTTTGATGTGTGCTAGAAGTTTCGCGACAATAGAGTAATGAATTATCGTCTTAGAGTTACACAAGAATCAAACACACACTCAAAAAAGAGAAGACTACTAGTAGTGACATCAAAAGTTTTAATGTGGAAAACCCAGAAAGGAAAAAAATCCATACGACCTGACTAGTCGTAAAAAATTCTTTATAAGTTGGTGATAACAATGACTGGAAAATGCTCTAAAGTCTTCGAAATTACAACTTCGATGTGTTGATAATCTTGTTATGAAGAATGAGCAATGATCGATAGTGATTAGTGGTCGCCGATAGGTTGTAGTCGATGATGGTCTATGGTGGTTGGTGGTGATCAACGATGGTCAACACCGATCGACGGTGGTAAACAACAACAGGAGTGGTGCAGGGCTTCCACTCTTCAAAACTTCAAGCTCTTCATCAAGTCTCAAGTTATCCTCCATAAGAGGGGTAGGGCTTTATTTGAAGAGTTTCGGGTGCAATTAGTGCAGAAATATTAACCACTTTAATCGTATGGTACAGGGAGTTTCTTTTGATCAAAAGATGTTTGATAGACATTTGAGTGTCTTAGTGATGTACGAATTGAGTGATTTTGAGCTCGTTGGATTCATCTTGTCAAACAAACGATTTGACTATAAGCTCACCAGATTCAACATTCATTTGATCTTACAAATGTAACCAGAAAACTTTCAAAAGAGGTTTAATGGCTTTATCATGGCTTGATTTGACTCGTATCTGACCAATTTTGGTATCATTGGGTCAATCTTGTTGAGCCAATAAGTTCCACTATAAATTTGATAAAATCAAACTTTTGAATGAGTTTTTATCAAAATTTTAATTTTTATTGCTTAAACGATTGTATCGAGATTTATGTATGTCTCGAGATTTGTACTGAATACTGGAATCTGATGGCATATCATTTTCAGCTTCAAATTGAAAAAAAAAAATAAATTGAATTAAAAAAAAGTTATTATTCTCTCTAATAGCTCAAAAAAATAGAATACCACTAGTAGGAAAAAGCTCGCTTTAGATAGGCCATTAATGGGCTAATAACTCGGCCTATTATAGTGGGCTGGTCCAGGTCAACGCTTAGTCCTGCTGCTGCCAAAAATTGTTTTTTTTTTCCCTCTATTATTTTCGTTTTTTTTTTCAGTTGTGCAAGAAAACAAATAGCGATATAAATGATCAGATTATTCGTCCGATGCTCATCCAAATAATCCGTGGTTAGCAAATCAATCTAAACTTTTTCTCTTATTTACAAACCTACCTTTCACTCACAGCCTCTGTAATTTCCCCCCCAAAAAGCTTTATACTTATTCTAAACTAATTTTATATTACTAAAAAAATCATTAATCTATATTTATGGCTATGTTTAGTAAGTTATTTCTACATTAGTTCCGAAATGATTAATTAAATTATTTAGAACTCGATAACAATTTAGTATTGTAGAGTTCACCTAATTTTGTTCCATTAAGAATCTTGCAACATTAAGCATTTTAACCATCATTAGCCCTTAAAATAAAGTACGTATTAGTACCTAATCAGTGATTAAAAAAGAGCACTGACAAATTTTAATAGTGAACAGTCAGCATACATTTGTTCTAATATGGGCACAATCATTAATTTTATATTTTTGTTGATTATTATGTATTTCAACACATTTCATCCCCCCATACATCTTAGTCTAGCGCATAGCGTTCGCACAAGCCAAACAAAGAATAATATTTCTATCAATAAATTAAATATTTTTTTTTGTAAGCATATCATCTACTGAATCTTCTCGCATAGCTTTTGGTAGTTCGTAAGTATGTTTTGCACGGGCATAATGAATTGGCATACGAATTAAATCATATACCTTCTTGTTTTCACGCGATAGTTGAATTGATTGCATTTAGGAATAACTTAGGGTTTGTAATAATATTCAATCACAATACTTCACAAATAGTTAGAAATATGTGTATATACTAAACTCAAGCATTAGATTTTACGATAGTATTGTCTTTTTGGCTTCTTCATGTAACAACGTTTTCANACTTAAATCATGTACCTTCTTGTTTTCACGCGATAGTTGAATTGATCGCATTTAGGAATAGCTTAGAGTTTGTAATAATATTCAATCACAATACTTCACAAATAGTTAGAAATATTTGTTTATACTAAACTCAAGCATTAGATTTTACGATAGTATTGTCTTTTTGGCTTCTTCATGTAACAACGTTTTCAGCAAAAAGAAGTTATGGAGCTGTTTTTGGGGGTTAGCATTTGTTCGGTATGAATGGCTAAGTTTTTAGATTGGGGATTCATGGAGACTCCCTTAAAAATTTTGCCATGTAGAATGAGTTATTTACAATAAATTGTTATAATTGCAAATCAATAATTATAGCTAAGGGTAGTAAGATCTGAACTATTTTGATTTTGGTTACAAGTGCAAATACTTTAGTGTAATTAATTCCATAAATTTTGTTGCAACCTTTCGCCACCTATCGTATTGTGTACTCAAAAGTGATTTGCGTAGATCTCGAGGCAAATATAACAGTTCTGGATACATGGACTGAAATGCTCTTACTCTCCTTTCTAAAGCAGGGTTAAATATGTAATTTTTTTTAATATTTTCTACCCCTCGTGTCTTCGATAAATAAGAGGATTTTATGATATATGGGTGAATGTTTTTGGTTGCCTTGTACTTGTAAAATCAACATTTATGAAATAACAAATGTCCACGAGCTCACGGAACACCCCCACCCCCCCTCTGCCGAGGGAAGTAAGTATTCCTCTTCTCTTCCTTTTCTCTCGCTCTCTCAATCCTTTCCCTCAGTTCAATGTTATGTTCCTTGGGCATGATCTACCAGTCAAATTTGAATTCAACACTTATCTTAAAATATACAATTGATTTATAAATGAAAGATTTGTTTGTAATATGTAATGTGCCCAAAGATAGAGTGACTTCTTATATGTTTTACTTTATTAGATAATTAAGGTTCATAAGTTTTTGGAATTCCATTGATGAGATATTATGGTAGCTAACTCCCATATGACTCAAGCACTATAAAATGACACTCCTCAAGCCATCTTTTTTATATGTATCAATTGGGAGAGACTCACACTCTATTTTAGATTTTTCTTGGCATTTTAAGTGGATGTTCTTTCTCAAATTTATATTTTGACCAATATTTTCTAGGTCGTTTATATATGCAAATTTTGTCATTTTATAGGGTATCACATTTAACTATAGGGATTTCAACCTTAGATCAAAATGACTGATTTTTTCCAACAATATTTCTCTCTATTAATTGAGATCATAAATCATGGTCTAGTTTTAGTAGGCAGAATTTTGGTTTAAAGGTGCCCTTAGTTTCAATAAGAATAGAAATAGATTTGGTTCAAGATTGGTTAATGTTTTACATCATTAGATAATCAAGATTCACAAGTTTTGGAAGAACATTGGTTAGATGTTAGGGTAGGTAAATCCTAGAACACACAAGTACTATATAAGAACTCTCCTCAAGCAATCTTTATTTGGTGTATCAATTGGGAGACTTAAACTCTATTCTAGATATTTCCTAACTTTATAAGTGGATGTTTTCACTTAGATTTATATTTTGAACAACACTTTATAACTCATTAATCTATGTGCATTGTGTCATTGTATAGGGTATCACACTTAAATATAAGGATTTCCAACTTGAATCTAATTGATTGAAATTTTTTGTTGTTCAACAATATGCCTCTCTAATAATTGAGATCATAAATGTCCGGTCTAATGATGCCTTAATTTGAATAAGAATAGTAATTTATTTGATTAAAGAGTATTTAATGTTCACCCTTTTTCTTTTGTCTTTCTTTTTTTCTCACTTCCTCTCTCTTTTTACCATATTCCTTTCCATCATTCCTTTTTTCTGAGTTTGGAAAATGAAGCTCTTCCAAGTTGTGCAATATGATAGTTGGTGAGGAAACGAGGCAATCGATGATGAGTTTGCTTGGTGGAGGCAAATGCATAATAGATTCATTATGTATTTATACGGTATTGATAACATGTTAAGTGTAATAAGGAATAAGGAAGTGCAAGCCTGGTAGAAGTAGGGTAATTGTTTTTTCAGTATTTAGGGATGCTGACATTGATGTGACAAAGTCATGGAGATTGTGAATGTTAGCATTTATGCAGCCATATGAGTCAGTTTTGGTGCCAAAGCTTGTTGGTGTGCCGACATTTTAATGACTCATGATGATTGATGAATTATTGAGGCAAACAATCAATCTATAGTTAATTATCTCGATGCTTACTACTTCTAGAAATTAGATGTCAATTTCTCATGTATAAGAGGATTTATGTTATTCGATATTCGATCAATGTGGGGGTGTGTGCGTGTGTGTATGTGTGCGATAACGACACAAACAAACTATATCCAATAAATATTGAAGAAAAGTGTCAATAAAATTGAACATATAGCATATACTTGCCCATTAATTAGAAGTCCCACTTGATTGATAAACAAAAGTTTTTCCAATCCCTTAATTCTAATGTCTCTCCCTCTCCTAATATAACAATTATAAATATTTGATGGTTAAGATTTATCACCATGATTTTTATATTTTTTATACAAGTTTTTAATAATCAAATGTTGTTAGATAATCATCATATGAAGAAATTTCAACCTCATTAAAATATTTTGATTTCATTTTGTAGTAATCATATGAAATGAAAATAACTATTGATCTCACATTTAATAATGTTAACACATCTCATTCCAATCATTAGACTAAGATTCAATCATTGAACAACAATATTCTCAAAAGGCTTTCTTATTGATTAAGTGGACACTAACTCATGTATTGAACCCAAATTGAATATCAATCTCTCTCCATCCGTTTTTAACAAACATAAGATAGACAATTGATTCAACCAAATTAAAGTCGAGATAACGATTAGGTCGTTAAAAATTTAGAAGTAAATGAAACTAACCCTTAAGACCCAAGGGACTTCAAAGTTACCTTTGTGACCTTTAAACTCAGAGTACTTAGAACTGAACCAGAAGTCAAATACCTATCTTATAAGCCTTTGGATCCAACCTTGACTAAACTTGAGTCAGGATGACCTGAGTTACCCAGTTTTATCAAGTTAAAGGCTTGTGATCTTATGAGATCAACTAAACCAATCGAACCTAATCACCCAAGTATTTAACTTTTAATAAACTTAATTTGTTTGTATGTATAAAAAACACACTTTGCTTAAACCCAAATTCTTTAAAATTTTGGGTTATTCAATTTTAACTTAGTATACGACCCCCCGGACTCCTTTAGAACTTTGAATCAAATGAACCAAACTGAATAAGCTGAATTCAGTTAAATATCCCAAAGACTTGACCTAGTTAAGAAACCCAAAACTCTGGTGAATTAGAATAAAATTGTGTGACTTGGCATAGTTAATCCAAACACGACTCACTGAAGCAATGTTGGGTCAAACCCACCATAAGAAAACCAAATGATATCTAAAATCAAATAAAAATAAATTATAATTTAAACTTAGTTAAACTAATTGAAAGCTAAATTAAAACATAAGGCCTAATTAATCCAACTTGTGTGCCCATTACGTCCACCAAATCTAAATAGGCCAAATTAAACTAAAAGAATTCAAATAAAAAAGTTGAACTCTTAAACTAAACCTAACTTAAATGAATTAAAATATAAGCATATTGAAACTAAATTGGGCTGGTAGATCCATTTGGCCCATTTGTCATATATAAGTAAAATTGAACCAACTAATTTACACCAATTGAAATCAATTAAATTTTAAGCTAAAATTAGCATAATTGAATCTAATTGAAAGAATTTGACTTCAAATTGCTCGTCATTCACTTGACTCATTTGGATTATAATGGACCAAATTCAAATACAACTTTTATTAAGATAAACTAATCAATCTTAAAAATATTAAAGCACAAATTAAACATAAATAAAGATAAAATGAGGTTCAATTAGATATAGTGGGTCACTTGACCCAAATTAATTCCATTGGTTCACATTGAGTCAAATTCAATTTAAACTCAAATTAATTCAAATTAAATATTTTTAAAAGCTTTAAATCTATAATCAAATTTAACTAAGCTTAAATCAAACATAATTTGGTTCTAACTTTGTTAGTTATGTCATTTGGCCTAATTTGACTCGAATGAACTATATTGAACGAAAATTAAATTAAACCCAAACTTAAACCAAATTGAATGTGTTTAATATATACAATAATTAATTAAACTCACTTAAATATAATGCAATTTTAATTATGGCTAAATTTGATTAGTTGAGTCAATCGATCAAAATTGATCTGGTTGAAGGAGTTAAAATTAAATTAAATCAAATTGATAATTAATAAATTCTTGAGATAGTTATTAAGCATGACCACATACACCAATTGGCTTGCTTGATGTATTGAACCGGAGTGGACCAAAATAATTTATATTGAGTCAAACTCAATCAACTAAAGTCAAAATAGAACCACAATTGGTCATATGGTTTCTGAGATCCATAATGGTTTGTCAAAAGTGATCCAACCCAAGGTTAACATGGTTTTGTTTGAATTAAGTAAAAAAAATGTGTCAAAATTCACCAAATACAAAAAGTAGCTAAGTCCAACTCTACCTTTTCAATGGGTAGACATTTAAGACCATTTTGAGCTAATCCAAGTTGACCTAAAGCTACCTAACAAGCTTGGTCAATAAAAAGTGGCAAAATCACAATGATAAAACCTTGGTTCAACCATCATGGCATGTTGACTTCACCTTAAGGATCCAAAATCTTCGAACCACAAAACCCATTTCTAGCTCTAACATCTACCCAAGATGGCTACCATGGTTGAACCAAGCCAAAATTTGGGTTCGCTTAAAGAGTAGAACAAGCCAACAAATATTTATTCTAAATTATTTTCAACACAATTTTTTAAACAGTCAAAAACCACTCCCACACTAACCCAACACCTTCAAACATTTATTCGCTTAAAGAGCAAAACAAGCCATGAAGTTTAGACATGAAAGTAAAGGTATTATTAAGACTAGAAGAGTACAAAGAAGAGAATATTGCTTGTGATACTACTTTCTTGCACACGATACACCAATACATCCCCTAGAAATAAAATCTTAGGGTCTACTAAAGATATATAGAAGCGGCTACATAAAAATGGTGAAGGTCAAACAAGTTCTTATAGATGAATAAATATAATAAAAAGTAGAATGTGGCGCTTCACCTGATATACTTATTCATTAACATTCATCACTTATATTATCATTTGTCGCCTGCAACTCAAGATGATTGCGAGATAGATAACATATGTCATAACAATTTATTTATTGTTATTATTATTATTATTTTGGATAAGCAAAAACTATCACATCAGGATATTGATAGCCAGAAAAGCAAAGTAAAATCTCACCATATATAAACTAACTAAACTCAGAAACGCCTAAAATTACTTATTTTCTTTCAACGTTTCTGTCATAAAATTCGAGCTATTATAAAAATAAAAGAATATATATATATATATATACATATATATGAAATCTAAACTATAGACATATGTTAGGTGTGCTGTGGAATTTATGACTAAGCTGAGTGAATCTNAATTGCGAGATAGAGAACATATGTCATAACAATTTATTTATCATTATTATTATTTTTTGGATAAGCAAAAACTATCACATCAGGATATTGATAGCCAGAAAAGCAAAGTAAAATCTCACCATATATAAACTAACTAAACTCAGAAACGCCTAAAATTACTTATTTTCTTTCAACGTTTCTGTCATAAAATTCGAGCTATTATAAAAATAAAAGAATATATATATATATATATACATATATATGAAATCTAAACTATAGACATATGTTAGGTGTGCTGTGGAATTTATGACTAAGCTGAGTGAATCTAGAGCATTTAAGGATTAGCATTTCAAGAGAGATAGATTGGGATATACTAACAATCATGGCTGGCATCAAAGTTGTAGCAGGCGAAGAAGCGAATCTAGCTAGAACTAACAAGACTAGGCGGAGTGGATGACAATGTGCCAAATTTGGGTTTGGATAATTTAAGTATGCTCGGGCATCAATGTACCAATGTGGACGGAGACAACACATAGATAGTGGCAATGCTCAACAATAACTCCAATTTAGTTAGTACAAACATAATAAAAAAATAAAGCAAATGATGCGAAAGGACAACAAACATAAAGATTAGTAGTAAACCTCTATAAATAATTTCATTCATTTTGCATAATCACAAGTTTATCAAATTTGCTTATTTTTAGGCAAGAAAAGCACCTAATAGCCTATTAAACAATCTAATAGTCCTAATAACCTATAAACAAATTGAACTCGTATGCATGACTTATATAAATTAAAAATTATTTTTTTTATGCGTGCTGGAAAATTTGCAGCAATAGAGTAGCACATTATCATTTTAGCGTGGTATGAAGATTCGTTATATACTCAAAAAAGAGAGAACAACTAATAATTACAACAAAAGTTTTTACGTGGAAAACCTCTGGAAGACCCAGAAAGGGCAAAATCACGGAGTCTGACCCAGCTTGAGAGTTATATTATAAAAAGATGATTATAGTTGCAATCACTTATCCCACAGGCGATAAAGAGTTACTAGGTTTTTCAAGTCACAACGTAAATGTGCTGATGAACTTGTTGCTAGAAATACGCAGTGACCGATAGCAGTTGACGACATCGACAGCGGTCAGCGGTCAACAACAGCGGTCGGCGATGGTCGACGGTGATTGGCGGTGATCGACGGTAGTTGACGAATGTCAGTCGTGATCGACATGTGATCAACGAAATTCAGTGACGATCAATGTGGTTGACAGAGGTCAATGGTGGTCGACGACAATCGACGGTGGTGGTGATGGATGTCAGCTCATTCTCAAAGCTTCAAACTCTTCCTTAAATCTCAAACTCTCCTCCCCCTTGCGAGAGGAGTGTGACTCTATTTATAGTGTTTTGGGTGCAATTAATGCAAGAATATAAACAACTTTGATCGGACGGTCCGGAGAGCTTCATTCGATCAAATGATGTGATGGACATTGTGTCTTAAGCAATCTTGGGTTCGTTGGAATCGTCTCGAGATGTTCGATTCGATTACAGGCTTGCTAGATTCGACATTCATTTGTCCTTTCAAATATGTGTTGAAAACTTTCAATAGTGGTTTAATGACTTGATCTGAGCTTGATTTGACTTGGAGCAGATTAATTT
The DNA here is from genome assembly GCA_002079205.1 of Phalaenopsis hybrid cultivar. Taxonomy (NCBI): domain Eukaryota; kingdom Viridiplantae; phylum Streptophyta; class Magnoliopsida; order Asparagales; family Orchidaceae; genus Phalaenopsis; species Phalaenopsis hybrid cultivar. Next base: position 190,114 of record JXCR01090654.1, read on the forward strand.
TGATTTCGTTGGGTTCGCTTTCTTGAGCCGGTCTATCTTACTATAATTTTATTGAAATCAGAACTTTGAATGTTTTTTTTTTAATTCAAATTTAAATATTTCTTATTCAAAAAAATTATCTCGAGATTCGTATTATATCTTGAGATTCGTGACGAATGATAGAAACTTTATTGGAGTCCTCTCACTAATATATGCATCGAGTCAATAGAAATAAAATCAAAGCCATATAATTGCCCAATGCATCGAGTCCAGCTCTCTCTCACTCATAATTTCAGCATCAATTAAGAGATATAAATAATCATGTCGACTGAAAGAGCACAAAATATACGTTAGAATTACCAAGAAAATGTACGTTATTTTCATTTTCCTCGTGGCATGTATTATGATCTGACAAAGATAGCTATAATTGGTCAGCAGTCCTCAGCTAACTGCCCTGCATTTTCCGCCGGACCACCATATTGGTGCTCCACCACTGCTTTCCTGCGGCTGGCGCCTGGCTGTTCCTTGATTCCATATATATTTGGCACTGTGGTTAGGGCTACTAAAGCAAAATTGGAATATTTACATGCATACCTACTCAATTGCATGTTTTTACATATTTAACTCTTAAACTTTCTTTTTATATACATGTCAATTTATTCATGTATGAAAATATATATTTCATATTTTAATAATTAAAATAATAATATTTTTGATGGGATATGAAAACTTTGGGCGATATAAACGTAAAAAGTAAAGTTTGGGTGTTAGAACTATAAATAAATAGGAATCTGATGGTATGCATGCAAATGCCCCAATAATTCACATTTATTTGTGATAGTAAAATGTTGTATCTATCGTGTCAATCATTTAAATCATCTTTTATTCATGAAATGATTTCTTTATTTGAATGAGACAGAGTACAATGAGGAGATGTTACATTTTTTTGCCCCAACTTTAATGGGGGTTATTCAAGGTTTTATAGTTATTTTATATGTAAGAATCTATCACTCAGCTATTCTTTGGCTTGGTCAACTGAGCTTGTTTGGCTTCGAGTAGGCATGACTGGTTCTGCTGCTATACTTATTTCTAGTTACTGGTAAGCCAAACTTGATTGGCTTTGAGTCGGCGGGACTGATTGGGCGGTTAATCTAGTACGACTATCGACCATTGATAATGAATAGGGGAGCTTTTGGACATACCCAGTTTGATTGGAGATGCTAAAGGATTGGGTCTTCCATCAGGTCAACTTTTTCATGGTGGTTAGCTCTCATGAATTTTTGTCTATATTCTAATAGAACGGTTCGGGTTTATTGGACCATTGAGTTGTCTTCGTAGTTCGGTCGGCTTTGGCCTCGTTGGCTTTTGCTTGGTCGACTACACTTTATCGGATAAGTGGTCCTCACGGTCTTCTGTCGGCGAGGACACCTCCTTTGTACTATTCTCCTCTAAACCATTAAATCTTTTTAGGATCATCACTTACAAATTTTTATGTACAATTTAATTAATTTATTTTTGTTTATTTAATGTTACGACCCGACCCAAGATTTGGAATTAACCAAGACGCGAACAGATGATCAGACATTGTAAAATAAATTTTATATATTCATTTATTATTTAACCGATGAAAGAACCCCTACAAATTTTATTAAAATGGTATAATTTATAATTATCACATTGATGGTTGTCCGCGTCTTCTATAAATGTTTTTTTGTGTATCACTCATTGTCACGCCATCGTTCAAAGCATCGCAGATGGAGACCCGACGTAACCACGCCCGACGACCAGCATAATTATGTCAGGCACTCTATCTGGCCAACGTGGTCTCGTCGGTCTTTGAACTCGTAGATTTTGGCGTGGTCACTCCCAGATTGAGGCGTAATTATTTCGTAGCTTATGTTTAACTGGCATGGCCACTNTGTGTATCACTCATTGTCACGCCATCGTTCAAAGCATCGCAGATGGAGACCCGACGTAACCACGCCCGAGGCCCAGCATAATTATGTCAGGCACTCTATCTGGCCAACGTGGTCTCGTCGGTCTTTGAACTCGCAGATTTTGGCGTGGTCACTCCCAGATTGAGGCGTAATTATTTCGTAGCTTATGTTTAACTGGCATGGCCACTCCACCTTCGACCGTGGTCACGCTGACAACTACCCTTTTGGGTTGTGTGGCCCCGCTTAGGCGTGGCCACACGCGTTTTAGCGGTGGTCATGCCATTGACTAGGCGTGGTCATGTCGGACCCCTAAAAAATTGAGCATCTAGGAAGCTCTCCAAGGGGTGTCTGGGCCTCGTGGGAGCTCCAGAGGATCAAATGTGAGCAGGTCATGATCATTGAACCTCTGCAGAAAACTAAAATGCATCTCNTGCCACACGCGTTTTAGCGGTGGTCATGCCATTGACTAGGCGTGGTCATGTCAGACCCCTAAAAAATTGAGCATCTAGGAAGCTCTCCAAGGGGTGTCTGGGCCTCATGGGAGCTCCAGAGGATCAAATGTGAGCAGGTCATGATCATTGAACCTCTGCAGAAAACTAAAATGCATCTCAAAAGGGTTTAAGAGGCAAAATTTTCAATGTATTATCGAGCGGAGTGGTTCCAACATGAAATATGTCTATCCGGGCCTTGGACTTAAGGTCTGAACATGGTTCTGGGTACTCTAGTCGACGGTCTGTCATGGGAGTGTCCATATCAGCAGGATACGTCCATGTGCCATGGGAACGGACATTAACCAGGAGGAAACCAAAAGTAATGCCCTATTGGCCATGATTAACTCGAGGCAGGACCATAATGATGTTGACCTCAAATACAGTGTTGTGCACTCAACCAGGTTGACTTGGCTATATCACATCAAAAATGAAGGCCAACACCAGCTTTAGTCGGCTGGTCAAGCTAGTTCTAGTTGTTCTGACCAGGCAAGCTTCAGTCGGCCCAGCCCCAACCGCTCCAATCTACCAGCTCCTGTCGGTCATCTCTAATTGAATGCATAGATCCAAGAGTATAATTATTATTTCACAATAACCATTCTCCTATAAACAAATGATCTTTACTCGCAATAGCGTGGAGAAACTTTGATACGCAATCAACAAATTTTCAACATCCAACACGAATCTCTAGGCAAGGCACAGATCTAAAGGCAATGTTTTATCAATAAATGTTTAAACTTTGAGTAAGAGTCATTCAGAGCTATGATTTCAAAAAAATTACAGTCAAACTTACAGAGTCGACGAGTCAGACCCAACAGTACCAAAATTAGTCACATATGAACCAAATCAAGCCCTAATCAAGCCACTAAGCTGCTTTTAGAAGCTTTTCAGACAATAGATGAATCTGGTGAGCTTATAATCAAATGGAGAAGCTCGATGAAATGAATTCAATGAGCTTAAGATCACTCAATTCTAACATTGTTAAGACACTCAAATATCCATCAAACACCATCTAACCACTGGAATCTTTTCGGGTCATCCAATCGGAGTGGTTCATATTCATTCATTAATTGCAACTAGAACTCTGTAATTAGATCTCCAACCCCTCTCTTAAGAGAGGGAGGGAGCTTGAAGCCCGGAGAAGACTGAAACATAGAGAAAAATCTGAAGTCCATCATCACCTCGTCGCCGACCGCCGCTGATCACCACTCGTCGGCTGTCACCGATTACCATCGGCCACCGCCTACTTCTTATGAAAAGTTCATCCGCACACTGAGGTTGTAACTCAGGAGATTGTTTAACTCTTTCCCACCATTGAGATAAAAGTTTGTAACTGTAATTATCAAGTTATAGTTGATTTCTTCAATTGCGTTATGCCCTGTGATTTTTTNGAAGTTCATCCGCACACTGAGGTTGTAACTCAGGAGATTGTTTAACTCTTTCCCACCATTGGGATAAAAGTTTGTAACTGTAATTATCAAGTTATAGTTGATTTCTTCAATTGCGTTATGCCCTGTGATTTTTTCTCTTTTCGGGTTTTTCGCTTAAAAACTTGTGGTGTCTTTACTAATTGTTTTCTTTGATATGAGTGTGTGCTGAATTTTTTTGCAAAGCTAACATGATAATCTATTACTCTTCCAACGCAAATTTTATAACATGCATCAAACCTAATATGAAAATATTGTATTATAAGATAAATCTCTCTCTCTCTCTCTCTTGTTCTCTCTGTCACTCACTCATGTTATGATATATATGAAATTTAAAGCGATCGACGACAAAGTGAAAAATAGAACAAGAAAAATTCACATCAAAAGAACACACAGATTTAAGTTGCCTACATCAGCGGAGTTGCAGAGGATTTTAATAATTGAGAAATCTACACCGTTTGATCACGTCAATAATTACAGGCGAAAGTCTCTCAATTTCTCACTCTCTCTTCTTCTCTCTCTACAACGAGATACACCGAAGAAGAAGAAAAACAAACAAGAGAAAAACCTATTTCTCTTATGCTGCAAACCAACAAGAAGATGCAAAGGGATCTTCTTCTTCTTTCTGCAAAGCACGTTGAAGCCTTTTGTGATAACACCTTGCCTTCTTTCTTCTCCGTAAGCCTCACGCACCAAGCCTTCAATAGTCGATCGAGTCCTTCTGCAGTCATTCGATTCGAACAGGTGAAATCTCGCAATGTAGTTACGACATTTTATTTTTATCTTTTTTTTTCATTTTTGTTGAACGGGCTGCACACCAACAAATCTCTTACTTGGAGACCGGTACACAGACAACAACATTTTTCCTACTCAAACAGCTATCCTCTACTGGCGGTGTAGTCCTTTTCTTTAAACATGTTATCCTCCACCTCTGCAACTTAAGGCCCATGTCTTCAAGCTAGAAGACCAACTGAAGTTGCGCACAACTTCAATTTCTCCAGAGTAACACCCTTTGTTAACATATCAGTAGGGTTCTGGCTTCCACAAATTTTCTCAAGCAACAACTCTCTGTCATCCAACAATGACCGAATGAAGTGATACCTAATCTGAATGTGCTTAGTCCATGACTTAAATGTTGGATTCCTGACAAGGAATATTGTGTTCTGACTATCGCTGTAGAGAATTCCCTTTTGATTCTTCTTACCCAATTCTTCTAAGAAGCCCTGTAGTCATATCATCCCCTTTGCAGCCTCTGACAATGCTATGTACTTAGCTTTTGTAGTAGACAACGAAACTGTCTTCTATAGATTAGAGCCCCATAACACTGCAGTGTCACAAATAGTATAAATATAGCCCGTAGTACTTCTTTTGGTATCAATGTCTCCAGCTAGATCAACATCAACATACCCCTGTACCTCTGTACTCTTTCCTGAGAAACACAAGCAAGTTTCTGCAGAGCCTCTTAGGTACCTCAAGATCTACTTCACTGCTTCCCAATGTTGCTTTCCTAGATTACTCATATATCTGCTAACAATTCTAACTGCATGGGCAATATCAGGTCTGGTGCAAACCATATCATACATAAGTGAACCAATAGCTGAAGCATAAGAAACCTTACTCAAGTGATCTCGTTCCTCCTCTGACTTGGGTGACTGATTCTTATTGAGTCTGAAGTGACTTCTGATACACAAAAAATATATGCATTTTTAGACCTATATTTTATACTCATTTTTTGTGATATTGCACTTTAATGGAAGANATATATGCATTTTTAGACCTATATTTTATACTCATTTTTTGTGATATTACACTTTAATGGAAGATACTTTTAATGTTTGCTTGCATGTTGTTGAATTTTAAGACTTGGAGCAAAAAAAAATGATGAAATTTGGAGTCAAAATGGAGAAGTTGAAAATTTATTCAGCGCCGACGACGCTGTGTCGGCGATGTTTGACAGAGAACATCGAATTAAATTATGGACCACTGGCGCTGACGGCGCTAGTGTNATACTTTTAATGTTTGCTTGCATGTTGTTGAATTTTAAGACTTGGAGAAAAAAAAAACAAAAATGATGAAATTTGGAGTCAAAATGGAGAAGTTGAAAATTTATTCAGCGCCGACGGCGCTGTGTCGGCGATGTTTGACAGAGAACATCGAATTAAATTATGGACCACTGGCGCTGACGGCGCTAGTGTCGGTTCAAACCCTGTTTCTAGAAGATTTGACTAATTTGGATGCTTTTTAAAGAGTTTTTGGATGCATCTATTGGAGAACCGACTCTAGACTCTATTTGGCTCTGAAATTGATCAGACAATTCACTCCTTTTCGCCATTTCTAGCCACCATTCATTCTGTTACATATCATACACTTTTTTATCTTCATTCAACCACCATTTTGGAGTCAATTATTGATTTTTCTTTAAGAATTTAGAGTTTTTGTGTTGAGATTACGTGTAAATCNGCTCTATTTGGCTCCGAAATTGATCAGACAATTCACTCCTTTTCGCCATCCCTAGCCACCATTCATTCTGTTACATATCATACACTTTTTTATCTTCATTCAATCACCATTTTGGAGTCAATTATTGATTTTTCTTTAAGAATTTAGAGTTTTTGTGTTGAGATTACGTGTAAATCTAAGAGTGTTGGAGAAGGAGAAAAGTGAGAGATTTCTTCTTCCAATATTTCCTAAGAAAGGCTACAAGGGTTTTGTTTTAAGAAAGAGTTTCAGATAAGTGTTGTTTATTTTCTTAAAGTGTTTATGAACTTTATTTTATATATATAATTTTTGTTTTGTTGTATCTTTTTCATGAAATCTAAGTAGTTTTTTTTCTTTCTCCCTACTCTGAGATATGGTAAAATGAAGAGATAATTGGATGTGCTAATGTTAAAATATAAAATAAATTGTGATGACTTTTCAACGCCAAACTTAATTGACTTTTTGATCTGACCAATTAAATTGTTAAAATTTATTGTAAAACATATGATAAGTGAAATAGAGTATGAGTTCTACAACAGAGTAGGGATCACATTTGATTCCAAGAAGGAAAATTTTGTTCATGGAATTAAATGCAAATAAATAGGGAAATATATATTATTGGGTGTAGAATTAGAGATTTTAGGGTGACAGACTAAAATCCTGAAACCGGTCTTAGTGTTTAAGAAGTAAAGCTAGAGTTAGCCTTCAGGTGAAGGGAAGTGAGAGCTTTGGAGTGAGAGCCAGTATCTTCCTAGCCAAGCCACGGATTTAAGGACTAAACATGTGATTAGCCAATGATTTTCTATAACACTGTATCAGGATAGAGAATTAAAACTGCTCATATTTGTCACAATACATATTACAACCATTTATCTCATCTCATTCTACCAAAATTTCATTATAGTGGAAAAGATGCTTTTTCACTTAAGAAATCCTCATCACATAAACAAAGTTTAATAGTTTAGTAGTTACTGTTTAAACTTTACATTTAAGTTTTGCTAATAGTTAAATTATTTAGTTCTGATAATATCTTAACATTCGAAATTAGTGACAGTAATTCCGTTTTACTTTCTGCGAATTTCCTAGTTAATTTATCATTTCAAATTTAAACCTTCCCCCATGGGATCGATATTTGGGGCTTAGAAAGAAAGTCATTTATTACTTAATAACAATACATATACTTGTATAAAATCCAAACATTAATTGCTTAAATTTCTTATTTATAAAAGATTGCATCAAGTTTTTGGCACTTGCATAGCAGAGGCAACTTTATATATTTTGCACAACTATATTTCATCCGGGGTCAACTTCCCAAAGGTGTGCCAATTGGTTTGGCCTTATCCATGTTGAACCTGCTAAGTATCTTTTTTACATACTCAATCTGAGAGAGTCTCAACATACCTCTGACTTTATCTCTAAAAATTCTCATACCAAGGATTTGTTTTGCAGCTCCCAAATCCTTCATTGCAAAGTGCTTTGACATATGCACCTTCAGTTTATTGATCTCCTCAATACTAGCACCTGCAATATGTATATCATCCAAATACAGCAGCATGATGATATAGGAATTGTCAAAATACCTGCATAACAACAGTGATCTGCCTGACATCTGCTATACCCTACACTGTGCATGAATTATCAAATTTCTTATACCATTGTCTAGGAGCTTGCTTCAGGCCATACAAGCTCTTCTCAATTTGTAAACTGCCTCTTCATTTCCCTGTATCACAAGGTTTGTGCATGTAAATGACTTCTTCAAGTTCTCCATGAAGAAAGGTTGTCTTCACATCTAACTACTCAAGGAAAAGATCTTCAGTAGCCACCATAGACAGTACTATTTTGACGGTTGTAAGCTTCACCACAGAAGAGAAAATCTCAGAATAATCAATACCGTGATTCTGCTGAAAACCCTTTACAACAAGTCTAGCCTTGTACCTCTTAATGACATCATGCTCAGTCTTCACCCTGCACTCCCACTTGTTGTGTAATGCCTTCTTCCCAGTTGGAAGATCTGCTAACTCTCAAGTCTGATTTTTTAGCATAGAATTCATCTCCTCCTTCATGGCAATCTCCCACTTGTTTGAATTTTCATCTTGTAAGATTTCTTTATAACTCTGAGATTCTCTACCATCTGTCAGTAGAATGTAGTTCAAAGTTGGAGAATAACGCTGTGAAGAACGTGTAGCCCTTTCTGATCTGCAAATTGCAACTATAGGGGTAGATTGCTCTGAAACTAACTGTGGAACAATAAGAGTGGATGCCCCGGATCCACTCTCCTCATCACCAGCATCTTTGTCCTACACCGTGGTCTATGGTAAATTGTCAAATTTTACGAATTCAGGTTCTTTCAGTGCTGTTTTAGAAATTGTACAGAACTTGTCCTTGTACATAACATTCTCAATGAAAATCACGTTCCTGCTCCTAATGATCTTCTAACCCTGATCATCCTAGAAACGATATCCAATTGCCTCATCTCCATATTCAATGAAATAACACTTCCTTGACTTAGCCTCAAGCTTATTACGAGCATCATAATTAATGAGAATATAAGAACGACAACCAAAAGTCTTAAGGTGAGAAAATTTTACCTCTTTCACACCCAGACTTTTTAAGGTAATTCACAATTTAATGGAACAAATGGCCCCCTGTTGATCAAATAAACTGCAGTACTGACTGCTTTTGCTTAAAAAGTAGGTGGTAGTCCGACGTGCAATCTCATGCTTCTAGCCCACTCATTAATGATCCTGTTCATGCGCTGTGAAACACCATTTTGTTATGGTGTCCCTCGAATGGTCTTCTCCATTCTGATGCCCTGAGCTGCACAGTACTCCTTGAACCCACCATCAATGTACTCACAACCATTATCTGAACTCAGACATTTTAACTTTAAACATGTTTGTCTCAATCATGGCCTTTCAAGCCTTGAACACACTGAATATATCATATTTATACTTCAAGAAATAAACTCATACTTTTCTGCTATGATCATCAATGAATGTGATGCAGTAATGAGAGCCTCCAAGAGATGTCACTGAAGAAGGTCCCCACACATATGATAGAAATGAGGTTCTTCTTCAGTTCAAAAATGTGTCTGACCTTTTGCAGAGTCCACTTGTTCTTGTTTGGAAGTGCAATTTCAATATTACTCATTCTTAACACGTTCAGAGCTTCTCCATCTGTCAGATATAATTTCCCAAAGTCACCTGCAACATAATTTCACATCAATTCCCGATGGAAAGTTGCATGGAAAGAAGCTCCTCAATCCAATATACAGTCATCAGCAGAACTATGAACTGCCAGCATAGTGCATCTTGTGATTCTTAAGTTACCAAATTCGCACTGTCATTCTCCTTCTTCTTAGTATTCCTGCAGTTCCTCCATATGTGGCCAGTTTTGCCACAATTCCAGCAAGTTACTTATTTACTAGGTCTTGACTTGCTCATGCTTTTGTTCTTTGATTTTGATCTTCTCATGTTTGAGTTTTCGTCATGTGATCTCCCTCTAAAATCAACATTTAATGTCGAACTAGAACCTTAGATCTCGCCAGAATCTTTTCTGCGCACCTCCTCAGCCAAAATTAAATCGCGAATATCTTCAAATTTCAATTTTGATTTACCTGCAAAATTACTGACAGTCATCCTCATAGCTTCCCAACTATTTGACAATGAAGCCAACAAGATCAGTGCACATATCTCATCATCAAATTCAGTTTCCACAGGCGATAATTGATTTGTGATAGTATGGAAATCATTCAGGTGTTCTACAACAGACGTGCATTCTGCCATCTTCAAATTGAATAACTTCTTCATCAGATATACTTTGTTATTCGCCGATGACTTTACATACATACCTGATAGAGCTGTCATAAGATACGCAGTCGTCCTTTCCTTGACGACGTTTTGTGCAACGGACCTCGATAGGGTCAATCGAATAACGCCCATAACTTGTCGATCTAACAGATTTCATTCAGCCATATCAATCCTTACAAGTATTTTCCCCAATAACAGAAGATAGAGCTTCTTCCCATAGAGATAATGCTCTATCTGCATCCTCCAGTAACCAAAATCTGTGCCATTGAACTTCTCGATCCCTGAAACCTTTACTTCATCCGCAGCCATTGGCTCTGATATCAGTTGTTATGGTATACATGTAATTTAAAATGATCGACGACGAAGTGAAATATAGAACGAGAAAAATTCACGCCAAAAGAACACACAGATTTACATGGTTCAGCAAATGTCTACATCCACGGAGTTGCAGAGAATTTTACTAATTGAGGAATTTACACTGTTTGATCTCGTCGATAATTACAGGAGAAAGTCTCTCTTTTTCTCACTCTCTCTTCTTTCCCCTCTACACCGAGATACACCGAAGAAGAAGAAAAACGAACAAGAGAAAAATCTATTTCTCTTCTGCTGCAAACCAACAAGAGGAAACCAAGGGATCTTCTTCTTCTTTCTGCAAAGCATGCCGAAACCTTTTGCGATAACACCTTGCCTTCTTTCTTCTTCATAAGCCTCACACACCATGCCTTCTATAGTCGATCGAGTCCTTCTGCAGTCGTTCAGTTCGAACAGGTGAAATCTCGCGATGATCGAGAGCCTTCTTGCATGAGAGTATCGAGTGAAAAAGATAATTTACGAAACCGTCTGGGGGCAGGAGTAAGGTGTGAACCATCCAGAGCAGGAGTAGTTACGACATTTTATTTTTATCTTTAATTTTTTCCCGTTTTCATTGAAGGGGCTCCACACCAACAACTCAGACACTTTATTCACATTATATGCCTTGGGTGTTACCCATAGAATCTAGAATTAAGTCAAATGGATCACTGTAATTAGGTTATTCCATGTTTCCTTTTTTTTCTTTTTAGTGCTTTCAAGATAAAATTTTTATCTCTTCTTTCAATTCTTTTTTTTTTAATCTCAGTGTTAGTGTTCAATCTTCATGCAATGTTAAGATTTTAATATCTCACTCTAATTTCACAAATATTCTAGTATGCAACAAAAAATAAATATATCATAAAAATAAAAAAAATAAGTACTGCTCAAATTATAACATATTAATTGAAAATAAAATAAAGAATAATGAAAATTTCCCCGCGCTGCCGTGCTTCCAATTACGTAGAAATTTGATTTGCTTCTTGGAAATTAGAAGCTAAATGCCAAAATTAATGGAGTCAAACTACACGTCAAACAAGGGTATTAATGTAAATAAATGAACAAGACTCGACCGATAGGTGATCCTCCATTCTTTGAATCCTGGCCGTTCGGTCAGTCCAAGTTTCCGCGCCGGTTTACTTCGGCGAAATCGACGGTCAACGTTGGTCTCCACCGTGGACTAGTTCGGATTATGTGCGCGCACAACATCAAATATCTCATGAAGATTCGTGCAAGCCGTTGTGATGCATCGAATGGTTTAGATTCTTCCTATNTGGCGAAATCGACGGTCAACGTTGGTCTCCACCGTGGACTAGTTCGGATTATCTGCGCGCGAGACATTTTCACAACATCAAATATCTCATGAAGATTCGTGCAAGCCGTTGTGATGCATCGAATGGTTTAGATTCTTCCTATCGACTCACGTGCGAGTCCACCAGCTCCGCGTGTGTGATACGTGGGCCCCCACCGGGTTGTGGCTTGTTCCGCGAATCGGTCGTGGGCCTCGTGGCCGCCTCCGAAAAAAGTGGCCTTTACCTGAGCTGTAGGAGTTTAGTTATATTTTCTGTTTTTTCGCCACTAAATTTATATTTAGTTTTCTTATTTACTTTTACTAATATAAGAAAAAAAGGTATCCTTAAATAAATAAAAATATATATTATCTCATAAATATTGCAATTAATAGAAACATCAGTTAGTTTATTTAGAGACAATGGCTTCCGAAGTAACGATCATGATTTTAATTATCTATTAATTAAATTTATAATTAAGATAATTACAGTTGAATTGATAATTTAATGATTGTACCGAAACCAGACCTAGCAGTTTTCCTTGATTTTTCCATCGAGCCCCTCCGTAAAAACAGAAAACACAAAACCCACCCTGAAGGACATAAATGTAAATAATTACTTAGGAAATAAAGAATCGGGAATTTGGTTGAAAGTAAAAATAATCTGAGCAAATCGCCAAATCCCTTCTGCAATTAATGCCATTAAGACGCACCATAAGCGAAGAAGAGGCAANGTGGAGCCGCTCCGTAAAAACAGAAAACACAAAACCCACCCTGAAGGACATAAATGTAAATAATTACTCAGGAAATAAAGAATCGGGAACCTCAAATTTACAATATTTGGTTAAAAGTAAAAACAATCTGAGCAAATCGCCAAATCCCTTCTGCAATTAATGCCATTAAGACGCACCATAAGCGAAGAAGAGGCAAAAAAATTAAATCAATACATGAAGACTATGCTTGACTTTGGGAATTAAGCGTTTTAAAAACATTCCGATTTTTTTCTAATTTAAAAAATTGGAATGCCAAAATTCATTAATATGTAGGCGGAAAAACTAAAAATTAAATAAAAATATACTCCTTTTTCATCGACAGGCCTTGCGCTCCTCTCTCTATCTTTAGNATTAAATCAATACATGAAGACTATGCTTGACTTTGGGAATTAAGCGTTTTAAAAACATTCCGATTTTTTTCTAATTTAAAAAATTGGAATGCCGATTTCTTTAATATGTAGGCGGAAAAAACTAAAAATTAAATAAAAATATACTCCTTTTTCATCGACAGGCCTTGCGCTCCTCTCTCTATCTTTAGTTGCCTAGTTCTGTAGAAGCACCACGCCTCTATACTTGTTTGTGGGTTTCTTTTGGTGGGAGGATGCTTGTCACGTACTCCTCTTAGTTCCCACTCGCTCTCGCTCTCCCCCTCTTTGAGTGAAGAAGAAGAGCGATCGGCAAAGCAATTCTGGAATGGAGTAGAGGGAGAAGAAACATAATTAGATTAATCTTCTCTCGCTCTCTCTCTCTCTCTCTGCTTCTCATCCATGGAGAAGCACGCTTGCAAGCTCTGTAATCGAAGCTTTTCCAATGGCCGCGCGTTAGGGGGTCACATGCGTTCTCACGCCGTCGCAGTCGCAGCTGCCGCTTCGGCAAAATCCTTACTTTCCGACTACTCATCTTCCTCAACCTCTTCTCACGAAGCAGAGGAGGGCAAAGGGCTCTCTTACGGTCTTCGAGAGAATCCTAAAAAAAGCTTCCGCATGGTGGATCCGGAGTTCTCCTCTTCAGTCGTTCAAGACCGAGAAAGCGAAACGGAGTCCTCCCCGATCACAATCAATCGTCGACGTAACAAGCGGCCTGCTCCAGAGCTTCCGGAAGCTGAACAGCTTAGCTCTGTCTCCGATACGACGCCAGAGGAGGACGTTGCCATCAGTCTAATGTTGCTGTCTCGTGACGTTTGGAGTAAGGATGAGGAAGACGAAGAAGAAAGAGAGCTTGTAACGATGGTCAACTTAAAGACGAAGAGTTTGCCAGCGAAGGGGCGAAGCAGATTCCAGTGTGGCACTTGCAAGAAGGTATTCCGATCCTATCAAGCTCTTGGCGGGCACCGCGCGAGCCACAAGAAGTCACGGCGCTGCTTCCCGCCAGCCTATATTGATGGATCGACGGAAGCCATTGCCGACGGCGAGGGTAAAAGCGTTCATGTTTGCCCAATCTGCTTCCGAGAGTTCGACAGCGGGCAAGCTCTCGGAGGGCATAAAAGATCCCATCTTTTGTCCTCAACTGCAACTATCACCATCATCTCTCCGCCGCCCGTTGCTAAGCTTAAAGAGAGCTTATTCGATCTCAACCTCCCCGCACCATTGGATGATGTTGCAGAGCTCTCCGTCATCTCTGAAGCANCTCACCATCATCTCTCCGCCGCCCGTTGCTAAGCTTAACGAGAGCTTATTCGATCTCAACCTCCCCGCACCATTGGATGATGTTGCAGAGCTCTCCGTCATCTCTGAAGCAGGGTTCATGACTTCCAGTCCTGTTTGAGCGGAAGTAACCGATTCCGTTCGCCTTTCTCGAGGTAAGAATCCAAACTGTAACTGACTCTGAAAACAATGAAATCGTTCTGAAAAGAATTCATCTGGAAAGTTGCTGATTTTGTTAGTTTGTGTGTATCCAAAGCTTCTACTCACTCTGCTTGGATGTCATCGGTTACAATTTC
>JXCR01090654.1:207603-274851 GCA_002079205.1 Phalaenopsis hybrid cultivar
TATATATATATATATATATATATATATATATATATATATATATATATATATATATATATATATATATATATATATATCTTTGGTGAGTATTTTTTTTAAAAAATTTAATTGAGTACAAGACTACAAAGATTTATAATCAATTAAAAGTATTAATGAAGAAAATATAATAAAAATTATTAAATTAGATATAAATGTTGTTTTAAACCTTGTCTCAATCCTTAACATCTTATGACTACCCGATTAGGGTTATCAAAACGACTCTTTGTTCGTGAACGGCTCGTGTTCGGCTTGCTAAGCAAACGAGTCAGACACGAACACATTTTTTAGCTCGAAATATAAACGAGACGAGCACGAGCTAAACCTAGGCTCGCTCGTGTTCGATTAGTTTACACCCCTATTGGTGCTTAACCAATTGGACAAAAAAATGATGGATGAGCTAAAGCCCACAACGGAGAGAATAGAAAACAGAAGCCCATTGGGTATATTAATGATATTAAAACTATTTTATTATAATTTAAATAACGTAATAATAATATAATAATATTATTTTTATCCTTTCAATGAATATTATTTTAATTTAAGACAAAATAAAATTCGATTATTTAGATTAACATTCTATATTAAAATCTTGAGACAAGATATTTTCTATATTTTTTATTAAAATATCTTAATTTTAGTTTTTAAGTCAAAATCAAAAGCCAAATTGTAACCTGCTGGCTCTTTAAAATTAAATTGGTTCATTGGTTTGTCAATTCAACCCCAATTATGGTTGCTCAATCTCTGATTTCGCACCAAAAAGTTTTTTTGTATTGAGCGATCTGTTTGAATGACTGGTTAGTACCTGAATCGGCTCGTCTGATCTTATTTTTAAAATGATGGTTTTATCTCATTTATCTTTAAATTAGAGAGAGAGAGAGAGAGAGAGAGAGAGAGAGAGAGAGAGAGAATATTTGTGAAGTAAAGTGCAAAACGCACCATACTGTCATGTCGTCATCCCACTGAATGTATGACATAGTGCGAGTTACATCATCGTACACACATAATTTCTCCCTCTTCAGTTGATAAAAAAGAGATTTTATTTTTTTGTTTAAGTATTTCCGTTTGTGAATAAATTGATTTGTTATTCATATTTTTAAAGAAGAAAACTACTGGTATATTTTTTAAATTATTGGTATGAAATGCTAATTAATCAAGAAGTCTCGAGGAAAGAAAAACCCAAGTGATCATGTTAAACATTTTGGAACCTTAGCACAAACATGTGCATGATGAACGCGATGTGATAATTCGTATTGTCTACTAAGATTTCCTTGCAATCAAATCTCATTAAGGCATCACGATTAACNATTTTTTGAGCTCGAAATATAAACGAGACAAGCACGAGCTGAACCTAGGCTCGCTCGTGTTCGGTTAGTTTACACCCCTATTGGTGCTTAACCAATCGGACAAAAAAATGATGGATGATCTAAAGCCCACAACGGAGAGAATAGAAAACAGAAGCCCATTGGGTATATTAATGATATTAAAACTATTTTATTATAATTTAAATAACGTAATAATAATATAATAATACTATTTTTATATTATTTTGATTTAAGACAAAATAAAATTCGATTATTTAGAATAATATTCTATATTAAAATTTTGAGACAAGATATTTTCTATATTTTTTTTATTAAAATATCTTAATTTTAGTTTTTAAGTCAAAATCAAAAGCCAAATTGTAACAGGTTGGCTCTTTAAAATTAAATTGGTTCATTGGTTTGTCAATTCAACCCCAATTATGGCTGGTCAATCTCTGATTTGGCGCCCAAAAGATAGAGAGAGAGAGAGAGAGAATAGACCCTTCTTAAGAAAAATATTTGTGAAGTATAGTGCAATATGCACCATACTGTCATGTCATCATCCCACTGAATGTATGACATAGTGTGAGTTACATCATCGTACACACATAATTTCTCCCTCTTTAGCTGATAAAAAAGAGTTTTATTTTTTTTGTTTAAGTATTTCCGTTTGTGAATAAATTGATTTGTTATTCATATTTTTAATGAAGAAAAGTACTGGTATATTTTTAAAATTATTGGTATGAAATGCTAATTAATCAAGAAGTCTCAAGGAAAGAAAAACCAAAGTGTTGCATGTTAAACATTTTGGAACCTTAGCACAAATATGCGCATGATGAGCGCGATGTGATAATTCGTATTGTCTACTAAGATTTCCTTGCAATCAAATCTCATTAAGGCATCACGATTAACAACGGTCACTCATCTAACAAGGTCAAATTGCCATTGAGACTTACAAGTTAATGCACATGCAAAATGCAAAGGGACTTAACATACTGTGACCACTCTATCGAGGTGTGAATGATCACAAGGGATATGATTAAAGCGAAAACCCAATGTAACTGCTATATCGAGGCGGCAAAAGATCAAATTGAATGACAAAAGATTGTTCAGACAGGTGTGTCGTGTTACGTGGATACACATGTCCAATCATATGCACGAGAACATATGATTCACTCATTTGACATGATCGTACAAGGTAAACTATTGTATAAAAACAAAGAAAAATATTGTTATACAGAAATACAATCACACTAGGTAAGGTGATTATATTTGTATAACTACATATACTAGGAGATTACAATCGAGTTTGGGGATATACGAGATGTGCCATCTCATAAATGTCTGACCATTCGTTATAGGCATATGGTGACATGTGCTCAATGGCAGGAAAAAAATATGTGCATGCGTAAATGCAAAAATGCTGCACTCGCATGACAGACAAGATTTAAGTGCATCGGGTACATGACACCATATGAAATATTATACCTTGCCCGAGAGGCAATCATGATGCTCACAAAACCGACAAACAAATGCCACATTATTTGATTCAGCATATACAAATGATATCAAGTTTGGCAGCATCAGGTACATGATACTCCAAGGGGAACTTACACATTGTCTTATAAGCAACCAAACATACAGATATAAATGTCAACCACACAGGATGCATGATATGGCATGCATGCATATGATGTGGATATGAGTATATCCATGTCAATTCTAGGTAATGTCATGGGTGCATTAAGCGTTATGACTCTTGCTATGTAGGAGTCATACTCCTAAGTGAACAAAGATCGTGCCCAACATAAAATCATGAACCAAGTGGTGTGACCTTTTCTAGGTGACATAATGTGTAATGCCATAACACTTCTAGGTGGTGTCATAGGAAAGAGGTAGCACATCTCTTACTAAGAAGATGTTTTTGACTTATATGTTGGCCATCGCCTCAAGTGAAAAAGCAACTATCTAACCATGTACATATGAGGACACATGCACATGAAGAGATACTAAAAATATTGATTAAATTTTAAAGCTTTGAGTGGTATTGACACGGGTGCTAAAACAACACCTCGGTTTTGACGGGGCACTGAACATCACTCGGCTAGGAAACAACACCCACTTCGAATGCTTCAAACTATGGGGCGAAGGGAATCACGAAGCATACCATAAGTAGGGATGGAGGGACTGCGATGTCTACCAAGAGTTTGCGAGAGCGGGATATCTCGCACGAAGACTGGGGGGATCACGCGATCTAGAGTAGGGCTTCATGAGTTAGCTGCTCTTAAGAGTGTCTTCTTGATTTTTTTGGGCTTCCCACTCTCTTCCTTTGTGTATAAGCTTCCTTTAGGAGACTACAAATTTTCATCCTTGAGTATGTGGGAGTCAGATTATTGTTGTATTTGAGCATTGCTTCATATCTCTTATATGAAGTCTCTTTTTCATTTGTGGACTTTATGTGAGGAGGAGGTGGTGCTCCGGCTATATCCCTTTTCTTGGATGTGATTGTATTTTCCCCTTTTATCCCCCCAATCTATCTCTTTCACTCTCCTTACCCCCCAACCACGTCAAGCTTCTCCTAACCACCACATGATTGTTGCCGACCACCCACAATCATTCTCACTTGCTGTCCCTTCAGCTTCACACCTCCCCTTCGCTACCACCCGCTTCTTGTGGCTGTTGTTATCCCTCAAATCATTCATATCCCTCTAGCCGACTTTCATTACCCAATAATATACATTTATGAGTATTTGTTTGTGTCGTTTCATGTTTTGTGTTGTTATTCCTACTTGAGACGTGATCTAATCTTATTTTAATGATAACGAAAGTTAATTTTAAAATTTCTATTACACACCACCTAATTCTTTATATTACATATTCAACAACATTTACATCACTCAAATTTTTTCCTTGCACCAAATTATAATTATTTTAATTTTTAAAAAGTGAATGACTATTTTTTCATGTATCGATAGTTGGTGTGATATATAAGTTAAAATTAAAATTTAGGTATTAGACATCTAAATATATAGAAATTTAATGGTATTTATGTAAATCCTCCTTTTTTTTAATAGCTTTTTTACTTTTTGCCCCCTCTCGGCCGGATCTGCTCCTCCGGTCAACAACATATTTCGTTGAAATTAACGTCCATTCTGTACTGCGACCAATTTTACACCCCGTCGTCCACCAAATTGAAACGGGACGCACTTTTGTCATTGGACTATAAATTTTTTTTTCCCAAACAAAAATATATTTACAGTTTTACCAAATGCCAAATACTAAAGGCCAAATGCCTAATATTCGAATATAATGAGATTAATGCAAATTACAGGACTAAAAATAAATTTGGAATAAATTAAATTAAACTATTCAATCTCACTGATCCCACCCCTCCCTTGCTGTAATTTTTTGTTTTGTTTTATTTAATAAAAAAGAAATGAGTGGACAGTTAAAAACCGGAGGAAGCGGAAGGGAGGGGTGGAGGTGAGAAATCTTGGAGCCCTCGGCGGGTTGAAGATTGTCGGCTGATTCGAGATCGAGGGTTTTACTGCTGCTTATTTTTGATTGTCTTGCTGGATCTGAGTTCTCTCACCTCTGATCTCTGCTCGTAATTCTTTCGTCGGTAAGTTCCTTCTCAGATTGATCAAGTTAGTTTTTCTCGCTCTCTCTCTTTTTATTTTTTGGGATTTATGCTTCAGATTCGAGCAAAACTGCGAAGCCCTAGATTTATTTAAGGTGGATGGAGTTGGAGATCTGCTGAGGGATTGGTTTTTTAGTTATTGGAGGGATTTGGGGGATGTGCAATAGTGATCAGCTTGTTTTGGTTGAGTTCATTGGATTTTGAGGGTTGAGATTGAGCGGAGGGTGTTTATCCTGTTTTTCCCTTCGTGTAGTGCGAGGCGGGGAAGGTGGACGGAATCTGAGCTTAGGTATTATTATTCTTCGATTTTATGGCGTCTCTTGCTACGCTTCCGGTAGAGGATCAGACGGACGAGGATTTCTTTGACAGACTGGTGGAGGATGATTTCGGTGTCACTGGGTTACGTGAAGGATCTAGCGAAATGGACCGGTCGTTATTGGGGACGGGGATAACAGATGAAAGAATACCATTGGAGGATTCGGATGATACTAGGGTTTCATCTGTTGAAGAGCATGAACTCGGGAAAAGGACCAGTCAACAGTCCAAAACTCCAAAAGAGGGAACAGAGTTGATGGATTATGTCGAATCATCGAATCTATTTCTAGGTGCTTCCGAAGCTGAAACCACCTTTTCCGAGCAGCAGACTGCAGATGTGATATCCTCTCCTTTATCAATTGAAGCTGGGACGGAAGGTCCCTCAGAGATGAAGTCAGATTTTAAATCATCGGATGCATCTGTGAAGCGAAGTAGCGGATCGAAGTGTGCAGGGGTCAAGGAGGTGCAGTGGAGTGCATTCTGCTCTGATTCGCAGGAATTTAGCTTTAGCGGGTTTGAACCCTTCTCAGATTTCTTAGTAGAAAATTCAGAAGCTTCCACCAATCATACAAACATCAATGGTGGCTTGAACTCTAATTATACTGACATGGCAGTTCCTAGTTCTGGCATGAATCTGGTTTCCTACGATCTACAAGATTCCAATATTTATGGCACCGACAATGGACAGTCAACTGAAGCTAATGATCCTAAATACTGGGAAAACCTTTACCCGGGTTGGAAGTTTGATGCCAGCACCGGGCAGTGGTGCCAAGTAGATAGTAATGATGCAGTGACTGCCCAATCTGATAATTACAACACATCTAATGTAAATGTGCAAGAAAGTTTTAACAAAGATCTCCTAGGAGATGGTAGTGGGTTCATCTCAGGCCAGACTGCAGAGGTCTCTTATTCCCAACAAAGTTCAAGTTTAATGATTGGAGGAGTAGCTGAGGATTGCAAAACAAGTGTCGTATCCAGTTGGAATCATTATTCTCAAGGTAGCAATGGTTACCCTCCAAATATGATATTTGATCCACAATATCCTGGTTGGTATTTTGACACCATTACTCAGCAATGGTCTACACTTGATTCATATACTCAAAGCATTGAGCAGACATCCCATTCACTTCAAGGCCAGGGCGGAGATATGAACAATTGTAGTAATGGCTTCATTGGAGAAGGGAGTTCTAGTTTTTATGGTGACGTTAGTCCACTGGAACAGAATGCCATGCAAGGCCAAGGCAACCAAAACATGGCGCATTCTTGGGATGTCTTGACTAATAATTTTGCTCAACATAGCATTCATCAGTCTGATGTCAATGATAAAAGCAAAATGAGTTTTTCAGCAAACCCACAGGCAGTGAATTTTTATGACCCTAAGCTGCAGGAAATGAATTACCCGTCTCAGAAAGCGGGTTTTAATTCCTGGGATACTGTTCAAACTACTGTTTACAGCAATAGTACTGGCTCAGCTGGATTTCAGATTTTTTTCCCAGCTGAACAGATGCACCAGTTTAATCCGCCCAAAGCTGAGCAAAGTCTGCAGTCACATTTTTCTCAGAACTTTTATGCTGAAGAAAAATCAGTTAACTATCATGAACAGCATTTTCAAAGTGCATCGTATTCTCATACCCCTTATACTGGCAATGAAGGGAGATCGTCTGCTGGTCGTCCTCCACATGCCTTGGTTACTTTTGGATTTGGTGGGAAGCTTGTAGTCATGAAAGATCCCAATGCTATTGGCATGAAAGTGAGCTATAATAACATGGTGAGTTACAGAGCTATTTATTTGGCTTAATTTTAGGTGATAGTTTCCACCTTAAACTTATTGAATCAATGAATGCTTCATTCTTTTCTAGTATTTGGAAGAGCAAACAAATTGACCATTATGTTTATGCATATTTTTGAAGGAAACTTCAGAGGCTGCTGTCTCAATTCTCAACTTAATTGAAGTTGTGAAGGAGAAGGCTGAGACTGTAGGTGATTACTTCTGTTCTTTATCTCAACATTCCTGTCCAGGGCCGCTTGTTGGTGGGAATGCTTCTACAAAAGATGTGTACAAATGGATAGATGAGAGCATATTGCATTGCGAGTCTTCTGTGGCGGACCCAAAGAAGGGGAAAATGGTGAAATTACTTCTTTCGTTGCTAAAAATTTCTTGTCAGCATTATGGAAAACTTCGATCTCCTTATGGTTCTGGTGCTTCCCTTGAGGTAAACTGCTTGAATGACCTCCTCTATCTATATATATATATATATGCAGTGTCTTTTGCTTTAATTTTAATTCTCTCTTATTTTCCACATGAATCAAAGATGTCTTAACTTCCTGAAATTTTAACAGCTGTTTTATCATGCTGCTCTAATATCCTTATCTACTTTAACACAACATCTATGCAATGGAACTCATAAAAAATGCCACTGCTCTTGCAATTTTTTTTTTTCTGCAGTTTGTGGAAATGTATTTTAGGTTTTGTACGTCCAAAACACGTCAGTGATTATTGAAATGGACTTGTAAAACAATAATATGGATTTTGTCTCTTTTTTTATTGATTGTTTTGATCAGTTTCAATGTTGCATTTTTTGTACAAGATATATCTAGTTATTTAAAGTTATAATACATGTCTCACTTTGATGAGTTTTCAGGGCCTGTATTTTCTATACATGTTAGATGCTAAAATCTCTCATCCTTAAAAGAAGAAAAAAAAAAACCGTGCTCTGGATCCATTTGTTAGAGCTGAGGCGAATAATTGGATTGTACTTCACGTAGTTTCTCCACAATTTGCATGAACTGGGATACATTTACCATTCTTTTTGATCTTTTTCCTTCCCACGATTGACTTTTTCCTCCTATCATCCTTCATTGAGCAGTTCCTGTGTTTTCTCTTTCTCACTCCATTTAGTGTTATTCTGTGTTTTTTTTTTCTGACATTCATGTTTGCTGTTCCTTAACATCCTTAGATTTTTAATGCAATTCGTTACATGCTTTATATTTGTTAATCAGCCTTGGTGTCATGTTATTTGTTGTATTCTTTAACGAGGGAGTAATCTATCTCCACATGTATCATGCGTAGAAGTTTTAAATTTTGCTTAGAAGTGTCGGAATAAGCATGCCACTATGGATGGTAGATGCATTTCACATTATTGTTTTTGTAAGTGGCATAATGTTATTAATTCGATCTTTGATGTTTCAATAATCAATATCCGGTGATTGTGGTTATATAGACACCCTGGAAGAATTGATTGGCATTGGCTATTCAACTCTAGTTGTTGTAGGCTTGTCGACCATTTTAATTTTCTGGTTTTGTAAAAGGGATAATTTTGTAAGATATGAAAATAGTTTTGATGTAAATATGATCTTTGAAAGAAACATTTTAATTTTAAAATAGATGAGACCAAACGAGTTTCACATTTTAGATAGTTTGGATGACTGAGTACGATACCACAAGTAATACATTTATTCCGAAGAATAAATATATCACTTGTAATAGACTCAATCACCTAAACTAAAGAATTTATGACATTCGTTTGGTCTGCAAAATATTTTATATTAGGACAACAAATTCCCTTATCTAATATAAAGATTAGATAGAATTTATTTTACCTGGGTTCCAAGTTTCTTATAGAGTCAAGTCTTTATAGTTAATTACATCTCAAATGACCGGGATCATTCAAGAAAACTCTCGATTTAGATAAGTGGTTTTGCCTTTAAGATTTCAAAGTTTATGTTTTCAAAATTGGACATGAGAAAATCAAATGGGAGTGACTCAAAATATGAACAGTTATTTGAAGGAATTCAAAGGAATGAAGAGAGGGAAGATTACAGATCTAGGAAAAACCCTGGTGATTTCCCAACTATCCTATTGTTTGGCTTTATATTTTTGAAATGATGTTATTTAATATTGAATCCTGCGATTTATTTAGAATTTAGGACTTATAATCGCACGATATCTGATCGTGCAAATAACCTAAAATGATAGGAGGATTTACACTGTGCAGTACAACAATCTCGGGATTCTAAAGTGTTAGGATTTATATTTGCATAACAGGATTATGCAAAGGTCCAAAAGTGATATGTGAGGGTTTATGCTGCGCTAGACAAACCACATCGAAATTCTATGAGCTGTTATCTAAACCAAGGAAAGCGTTTGGTGATATGAATGTGTTTTGATGTTGCAAATCCATCTTGAAGTGGTTCCTTCGTATGTCTTCGTCATGCTGCCCACGATGTTCGATCCAAGTTCTTCGTCCTAGCAACTTCAAGTTTGATGTCAATCTTATAGGTATATGTAATCACTAGGTTTTCCTACACTAAGGTATAGTGTGTAACAAAACAATTAAACATGCAATATAGAAGAAAAATACAGTATAATGTACAACAAAGAAAAAAACAGTATAGCATGCTGAGAGAACAATATAATATGTTAGGAGAACAATATAATATGCTGTGAAATAAAATGCTGTAATGTAAATCGAACCTGTATATCTGGGAGGCCTGCTGCTCTTTTAAGCGAACTAGTATTCACTGTATAAACAAAAGAAAGACATTACCTGAAAAAATTTGAGAAAATCGACAAATAACCCACAACAGAAGACTTGGGAAAATTGACGAATAGCAATTCAAATAAAACCATCAAAGTTATGGGAAAATCCCAAGAGAAAAAGAGACCACAAGTGCTTTGTCCAAAATCTAATAAAACTTACGAAAAATCCGAAAAGAGGGGACCGCAAACACTCGGGTCGGGGCTAAGCTCAAAGGATATATTTGTACTCGAGGGACGTCGAATGCTGCTATCGATCAATCAGATGTATAAAGCCCGCCACTCAACTCGAAGGGTGTCCTACTGAACCTAATTTAGGAGGGTACTCCTTAGCACAGTATCGATAATCAATAAGTGGACAACCAAGTTGTAACACATTTAAAATTTAAATTTTAGGATGCACACATATTTCAAGCATACAAAAGGAAAATTGTATCAATTTAATTGTAAAAATATTGTATCTGTTCTTATCAACTTGTTTTATCAAGTTTAAAAAATGAATTGTTGTCCACGAGTCGATCACGTCATCTGACGTAGGACCACTGACAACCAAAGAAGGTACGGGTCCCCCGCTAGTTTTGTGTCAGTGAATGATACTTTCATCATACAGTTCATCAAGTCCCAGAATTGAGCCCCGATGTTGTAAAATGAGATATCATTCTACTCTATCATCGGCGCGCCTTTGTCATCATTACCCTAAGCCCCAAAACAAAACCGACATACTTGCGACTTTGCTTGATGGTTTCATATATAACAAAATGCTATATATGAGTGCTTATGTGTCAGACATAAGCACAAAAAACTGAACAAAAAAGCAAGAAAAAAAGTTAAAAAATGGGATGAGAGATGAGGGATTGATCAACCCAAAATGTTAAAAAGATAAAGAGTGAAGCAACCCTCAAAATTGTGAAAAAGATCTGAAAAAGAGAGTCCAAGATCCTTGAATTAATCCAGAAGATTTCATCTTATCAAATTTTATATAATTGGATCAACCCAAGAAGGGTATACTCTCCAAATTTTTGTTTCAAATAGATTGAAATGGGCCCAAAATTAACATAACACTGCGCTCATGACTCCACTTATATGCACTCGCACACCCATGTCAGAACCCGAATATAGTATTTATGTTCTCCAAGCTTTAATGTTAAATCTCCAAACACTTTTCTAAATGACAATTTTATAGGCTTTCAAATCCCAAAATAAGGAGAATAATCCGTAGGAGCAACTTTCTAAATCCTCAAAACCATACCAATATCTAATCCATTTAATTCCACCCCTTTTTAGAAGCTTTCCACAATTATATAAATGTAACACCAATTTAGAAAATATAAAAGTGCTTACTATCGGGACAAAAATGAATTTGAATAATCCTCCACAGGCTCACGGGTAACAGTAGGAAGGAGAGCAAGGGCACACGGGTAAGGCCAGGAAAGAGAGCAGGGTGTCACCTCCCAAAAGAGCCCTTGTGGGTGGTGAGCAGCCCAAGTCTTAAATACTGTTTTTCAGCCCTACATCTAGCTGATGTGAAACTATTTGTCCGTGACATTCAACTCCACCCAATCACGTGACGCCCTCGTCACGGATCGACTCCACCGAGGGTCCCACTGGGCCATGGAGAGTCCACACACCTGACAGACAGTAATCTGCTCTGGTACCACTTGTCACCTCCCAAAAGAGCCATTGTGGGTGGTGGGCAGCCCAGGACTTAAATACTATTTTTTAGCCCTACACCTAGCCGATGTGGGACTATTTGTCCGTGACAAGGGACTCGTGAATAAGGCCAGGAAAGAGAGCAGTCAAGCTTCACAACAAGCCCACAAGTAGAAATCGTGAAAGACACAACCAAGCTTCAACATAAACTCACAAATTTAAGACAACAAATAGGACAGCTCACAGGCAGGGGCAGTAGAAGAAAGCCAAACCCGAACCAACTATGTCACAGTTCAAGGAACCTCCACAGTAAGACTCATGGGTAAGGGCAGCAAGAGGAAGGCCTCAACCCTTTAAGCTCACGAGTAAGGCCAAGAAAAGAGAAAAGCCACCACAGAACAGGCCCACGGGTAGGGGCAGCAAGAGGAAGGCCTCTACCCTTTAAGCTCACGAGTAAGGCCAAGAAAAGAGAAAAGCCACCACAGAACAGGCCCACAGGTAGGGGCAACAGAAAAGATATCATTATTATTTAAGCTTGAACCAACCATTTTTCAATCACAAAAGAGTCACAAGAGAAAGTTTATAGCCAGGGAAATAAGAAGAAAATTAAGTTCAAACCAAACACAACACAAAACGCAATAGTAAAACTCACGGCCAAGGGCAGAGAGGATAAAAAAAGTCCCAAAATAATCACATTTAACATAAAGGAACTACATGTGAAGGCTCACAGCCAGGGGCAGCAGAGAACAACCAAATAGGACACTAGGATGCTCACGGCAGGGACCATAAAAACGATCAACCCAGCCCTAAGATTAAACTCACGGACAGAGACAATAAAAGAAAGACACCTTAAGTATTGCCGTTTTGATATATATAAGAGAGTGAATGTACAAGCTCTTATAGATCATTAGGACTAAAACCCTTTTCATCACATGAGACATGATAGTGAGTTAGTCTACTTGTATCAAACATCCCCACATAGAGTTAGATATTGAAATTCTTGAATTTTGGGATGACAAACTTGATTACCAATAAAAATCACAAAAGAAACGTTATATCAAGAATTTCCAACCCAACCGAGCCCAGCAAAGGGGCAAGACAGGAAACCGTGGCCAGTAAACCCGAGCCCATGAAGAAGAGCAAAACAGGGAACCACAATAGACATATCCGAGCCCACAAGGTGGGACAAAAATAAAACACAATTTCAACTCACCTAGACCCTGTAAAAGGGAGCCAACAGATAATCTTTTGAGCCAAACCAATTCCCTATTTCAAATTCGAGTAATCCCGATATAAAGACTAGAGAAAAGAATACAGTTTAAGCCAAAACCTCACCCACCAAGTGGGGAAAATCAAATCAGCATTTCCAGCAGGAATTCAACCCAAATAAGCTAAAACTGAGCTCAACATAGGGATAATTCGAGCCCAACATAGGGGCAGCAGAAATAAAAAGGTCATGACAGATAAACAAAGCTCAACAAAAGGAGTATATCAGTCAAATCTTATGCAAAAATTGAGCCCAATCTGCAGGTCAAATCGAGCCCATAAGAAAGGCAAAACAGAGCCATACTTCCCAGTTAGTATTCAATCCAAAATGAAGCCAAAAACCAAACCTATCCAAATGGTTCAAAACAAAATACAATTTTCAGCTAACATGAAGCCAAAACCGAACCATCACATGGGCAAACCGAGCCCAATATAAGGGCAAAACAGAGAATATTTTTATAAATAATTCTCATCTAACAGAGCCAAAATTGAGCCCTTCAAATGGGCCAAAAATAGAGAAAATTTCCCCTTGGAACCTGATATCTCAAAGTATTGTGCCAACGTATGTTTCAAATAGGAATAAATAGCAGGAAACATATAAGTATGCATGAATCTTTAGAGCCAACATGTCATCCAGCTTTGAAACTAATTCCAACATCCACTTCGATAAGTATAAAAAAAGAACTTCAACCTTGCATTTTCTTTCTAACATGTATTCCATAGAATAACAACTAAAACTTCCATAACATGCATTCCATGTATCTTGAGCAGAAAAAAGAAAAGAAGGCAACCATATCATGCTACATTTTGATTTTTCTAGGAACTATTTCATGCTTAAATTTCAGAACAAGCCTAAATCTTGCTTCCACATTCTTTAGAAGAGAAAATGAATATTTTTTGGATGCCATTCGAAATAGTGTAGAATAGAGGAAAGAAGGGGAATACCTTTTTAATGTAGATTTAAAGCAAAAACTATAAGACATTCAAGAAAACCACTCCCATAGCAATCCTCTTCCCAAAAGCATTGAGAGACAGCAAACAACAAATCCTTCAAACTCCCAGCACACAAGAATCTAGCCTTGAGAGGATTTCGACAAAGCTTCCCTTCTTAAAAGCTTCAGAAAACAACAACCTACGAATGCTTTGAACTCCCAACGCACGATAATCTAGCTAGGAAGAAATTTCGGCAGAACTTCTCATAAAGCCTCAGACAGTAAAAAAACTCCAGCCTCCCATTCTCAAAAAATTTTCAACAACCCAAAACAATACACTAAGAAACTATTTTATAGGCAGAGAAGAGAAGGGGACAACCACCAACCAACCTCACTGGTAAGTGTATCAAACGACAAGGCAATAATTGCCACAGTAAAGAGGGAGATGGTAGAACCTCGAGAAGAAGAAGAGTTGGCCAGCTCGGCCCTTGCAATTGGAGAGTCGAAAGGTCGAGCAACCACGTGAAGAAGGGGAAGAGTCGAGAGGGGGAGGGGGGGAGAGATCGCCGCGTGGATCAGCCATGGAACCTAGGGCACGTGAGAGGGACAAGCCGAGCGACTCATCGAGCCACTAGATGGGTTAAATGTGCGGGTAGAGGGTTTAGGGTTTAAGATAAAAAACATTAAATAAATAATGATATAAATATAAAATTATTTAATATTTTAAAAATAAAATTTGATTTATGCAATTGCATTTGTGCGTCAGATTGTAAAAAATTAAATGTCCTTTTTAGGTAGTTTTGACGTTCTGAACGTGCTGCGCAGTCCGTTTCACCGTTGGAGATCGTTTTGACAAATTCATCGATTTGCGTGCAATTTGCTTGTGTGCGGAATTATGACAATATGAGTGCCTTTCTTAGCTAAAATTGGTGTCCCGGATGCGTTGGCGCAACCTATTTTGTTGTCGGAGGTCGTCCGGAGAAGTTTGCATCTTTTAGGCTCAATTTAAGTCCCATCTTGTGCATTTTAGTGAATTTTGTGCATTTTCTGTGTGTGTGTGTGTGATGATAAATTCTTGAAGAGGTTTTCCTAACGCTTGAGGTTCTATTGGGAACTTCTTCTTGAGCCTCCATATGATAGTCCTTTACCACTCGAACATAAGACGATGGTTTTGAGATCATCAATGCGAGACATCACAAGAGAAATAGAAGGTGGTTGGAATTTCTAAAAAGGGTGAGTCCCAGTTCTAGTTTTCTAAGATAGACAATAGGAACCCCTAGAGCTAGATCCTAGGGCCCTAAGGAAAAGAATAATGACCTCAAAATGAGGTCATCAAGGCAGCACCAAACTTTCCTCTATTTCTAATTTTTTTTTTAATGCCAGGCATGCTGCTGCTGGCCCTCTGGCATTAATGTCACTTTTCGTGTTACATCTTTCTTATCCTTGAATATGATTTTAAGTCTATTCCTTCATCAGGGAACATAAATTCCTGATGCAACTAATCCAATTTCTCTAAAATTTATTCTAAAACTATGCGTAGTAAACCATTCTGATATTAAGGAAAGACAGGAGCTTAACTTCATTAGGAATTTAATGATATTGAGTTGGCAAAAGTTCTGTAATCAATTTTTCCACTGTTGATCGAGTATTTTTTTGTTTTGTTACTTCTCATCTATTTTCCTATTGCTTTCATACTTTAAGTCTATATTCTTAGTCCTTTGAAAGCAATGGCAATTTTCGGCCCTTGTTTTAGTTTCTCTGTTCTCCAATTTTTTTTTTTCGGGTTAAATTTGAATGTTAAGTTAGCACGCAAATTTGGAGATGATTGTATTTTTGTGAATATCTGTTGATTATGGTTATATGGACGCCTTAGAAGAATTGATTGGCATCAACTATTCAAATCTAGCTGCTGCAAGCAGCACCAACTTTCCCTATTTCTATTTTTATTTTTGCTAGGCATGCTATTGCTGGCCCTCTGGTATTAAAGTCGTTTTTCATGGAACCTTGTATCAAATCTAAGTCTAGATGATATATTTCTCTCATCCTTGAATATGATTTGAGTTTATTCCTTGATCAGGGAACATAAATTCCTGATGCAATTAATCCAATCGCTCTACTCTAATTTATTCTAAAACTATGCCTATTAAACCATTCTGATATTAAGGAAAGACAGGAGCATAACTTCGTTAGGAATTTAATGATATTGAGCTGGCGAGAGATTTGTAATCAATTTTACCACTTCTGATTGAGGACTTTTATGTTTTGTTACTTTTCATCCATTTTCCTATTGTTTTCATAGTTTAATTCTATATTCTTGGTTCTTTGAAAGCAATGGCAATTTTCTGCCCTTGTTTTAGTTTCTCTTCTCCTTCTCCTTTTTTTTGGGTTATATTTGAATATTGGCTAAGTACGCAAATTTGGAGATGATTTTAAATTTTGTTAATATGGTGTTTGTGCATCTGGAACTTTCTGATGCTTATTTGAAGGTTATTTTATGAAAATACAATTGCCATCATTCTGTGGTGTTCCTATCATCATTATATGCACCGAATTAGTTGATTTCATGTGCTGATTGATGCTTGCTTTCAATCAAGCAGTCGATGGTTGGTTTGCTTAGATTGGGTGAATTTTTTTCTTTTTATGGTACTAGTTGAAAGTCTCTCTACCATGTCCGTGTTTGAGCAGGTAGCTTTGTCTATATAGTTTACTTTTTTTTTTTGATAAATTGTCTTGATGTTGTAGTTTTGATCTGTAGATTGTAAAATTAGAATAGTTTTTATACCCCGGTAGGACTGTAGTCTTTGTGACATGCACATTCCTGTATGTTCTGGGTGCATATGTTTGTTTCCTCCATTTTGTCTAGGGACTTCTGGTTAGTTTTCAGTTAATTGCTATCTTGGTTAGTTTTCAGTTATTTGATAATTTATTTTGGGTACTTCACACATTTATTGTTCTCCTGTTGACAGGAAAATGATGGTCCAGAATCATCTGTAACTAAACTTTTTGCATCTGCTCGAGCGGATGGTCCTCGTCTTGCTTGTTTTATGAATAGCATTCCATCTGAGGCACACATTCAGGTAGACTTTAATAACTCTAGCATGTGCGCATATGAGAGAGATTAATTGACATACCACTTGCTTTAGGCTACTTCTATTGAGATGCAAAACTTGCTTGTTTCTGGTAAAAGAAAGGAGGCCCTGCAGTGTGCAAAAGTAGGCCAGTTATGGGGTCCTGCTCTTGTGCTAGCAGCACAGCTTGGCGAGAAGGTTTGTCCCAATTCTTTAGATTCAAGTTGGCTGAAATGTTCTCACTTTCAGTATGATTTTTAACATCTAAACTATATGTTTAGTGTAAATGATACTTTTGGTTCCCTTTCTCTCAACATATTCAAATTTTATGTTTTTGTGCCAACTCCATGCAGTTTTATGTTGATACTGTGAAACAAATGGCACAGCGCCTTCTGATTTGTGGATCACCTCTTAGAACATTGTGCCTTCTTATTGCGGGGCAGCCTGCAGATGTGTTTTCTACTGAAAGCTCCACCAATGGTAGCTCTTCTGGCGCTGCGAGTGGAAATGAACAGTCGTTTGAGGTGATCTTCCTTGCTTCATGTGGTTTGTGATGTTTTTTTGTGCAACTTATGTAAATGAGCTGTTTAATGATCTAGGTTATCATTCAGAGGAATTCGTTAATTTGCTATATACAAGCATTAATTGTCCTATAATCGTTTTGCTGTCTATAATAAACATATTAAGATTCATCTTGTTTTTGTTTTAAATGTCTTGAGAATTGAATGTCAGCCTTGTATTAGTTGGCAATTTTTTAGGCATAATATTAATTTGCTTGAATCATTATATGAGTTAGATTCAATCCAACTGCATGCTCGATGACTGGGAGGAGAACTTGGCTATCATTACTGCTAATAGAACAAAGGATGACGAGTTGGTTGTAATTCATCTTGGCGATTGTTTATGGAAAGAAAGAGGAGAGGTCTGTATGTACATCTAATTTGGCTATGATTCATTAACTGCTCAGTGTAATATAGTTTGACTGAGTTTTCTGGTACAGGTCACTTCCGCTCACACCTGTTACTTAGCTGCTGAAGCAAACTTTGAACCATATTCTGACAGCGCAAGACTCTGTCTAATTGGTGCGGATCACTGGAAGTATCCTAGAACTTATGCCTATCCAGATGCAATTCAGGTAAAGCCATTGCGTTCAAGTTACATTCTTCTTTGCAAGTATAGGGGCAAGGCTTGCATAAACCTTTCCATAGACTCCAGATAGCTGGAGCTCCATGTAGCAGATAAGCCCTCGTTTTATAACCTGTTAGCTACAATTATAGTCCCATGATTCCCTAAGAGCTTTAGTGAAGGAAGAAGGAAAAAACCTAAAACGTGAGGATGCTGGAAGAAGTTTATGATTTATGCACTATGATTCCAACTTTTCCTTGTTTTTGTAGACTTGTAGTGTCTGTAGCGTTTGATTAATTAATTATTCAGTAAACTTGCTTTTTTATTAATCTTGATTGTTGGTGGAATTGTAGTTGAAAGTCACAATAGTTAATCTGCAAAGCTTGTTGTTATTATGTTTTTAATCAGTTCTGAAATTTAATTAATTTTCTTCTTCGCTTATAATTGATCAATCTTTTGTGTTAAATGCTTCTCGTTTGGATTTATTATTTGGATTGACTGAATTTTTCATTAAATCTGTAGAGAACAGAATTATATGAATATGCAAAAGTTCTTGGAAATTCCCAGTTTGTCCTTCTTCCATTTCAGCCATACAAGTATATATATGCTAATATGCTTGCGGAGATTGGGAGAACATCTGATTCACTGAGGTGGGTAAGATAGCTATTCCAGCACTTCTTGATGAGTAGTCAGTTACTCATGCTGTTTTTCATACAAATACTAGCTATCCAGCACTTCTTGATGAGTAGTCAGTTACTTATGCTGTTTTTCATACAGATACTGTCAAGCATCTATGAAATTGCTAAGAAATTCTAGTCGTACTCCTGATGTAGAAATGTGGAAGTCGTTAATATCTTCACTTGAGGAGAGATTATCTGCTCATCAGCAGGTATTATATGTTCTCGATGCATCTCTTTCTGCTTGTTTCGACAATTTCTAAACCACATCTATTTTCCAGGGTGGATATGGAGAAAACTTGGCTCCTTCTAAATTTGTTGGTAAATTATTTACTTCCATTGATAGATCATTACATCGCATGATGGGTGTCCCATCACTGCCACCAATGCCACAGAACAATGCGAATGGTAAAGAAAATCACCTGGTTTCCCCGAAGGTGGTAAACAGTCAGTCGACAATGGCGATGTCAACCTTGATTCCTTCAGCATCTGTAGATGGCATGATCGAATGGACAAGTGATTCTGGCAGGAAAACTTTGCACAGCAGAAGCATTTCAGAGCCAGATTTTGGTAGAACCCCAAAACAGGTGGATATATTTACTTACTGGTCGTATCAGATTTTGTTAAAGAAGGTTTAGGTTGTAAATATTTTTTTTTTTATTGCATTTGGGAGTTTTTTTTTTTTTTTTTTTACTGTTTTGTTGGTATCATTGGTTTTTTAAGTGCTTAAATCAAACTTAAATTTTAATTTCTGATGATATTCTTTGAAATTTTCTTCAAATGGTTTTAACTTAATTTGAATGGTTANCGGTCGTATCAGATTTTGTTAAAGAAGGTTTAGGTTGTAAATATATTTTTTTTATTGCATTTGGGAGTTTTTTTTTTTTTTTTTTTACTGTTTTGATGGTATCATTGGTTTTTTAAGTGCTTAAATCATACTTAAATTTTAATTTCTGATGATATTCTTTGAAATTTTCTTCAAATGGTTTTAACTTAATTTGAATGGTTAAAGAGTAGAAATGACCAAGTTATAACTATAATTAAACCCATATATTTTACACAGTAAGCTTTAAAAGTGTTGAGTGCATTATTTTTTAAGATGCTTGCCTTTTTTTTTTCTTTTGTTCATATATACTCATCATAGGGAGCTTGGTTCTTGTCCACCCATCAATTAACTTTTNTCTTTTGTTCATATATACTCATCATAGGGAGCTTGGTTCTTGTCCACCCATCAATTAACTTTTTATGTATAATAGACTGAACAATGTGTGCATTTTCGCAGGGCTTCAGTGATACTGATCTAGTGTTGGAAAAAAAATTTGATGCCATGTGAAACAGCAGGATGACACCAAAATGTTACTGAAGTTCTTGAAAAGGAAAGAAACTGCTGAAGTCGTCTGTTTTTTTAATTTAGTGCCACCACAGATCATTCTAAAGTTATCAAAAAAATATATTCTATTTCATTCTCTTATAATGGCTAGCAATAAAGAAGTCATGGATGGTTATTTTTAGTATGGTAAGATAAAACAAGTTGATTTAGAATGTTTAAATTTGTGAGAAAGTAAGAGTAACATCTAATAAGGATGGGACCGTGAAAAATATGCTTACGTGGTTTGAGCTTTCACCAAAGAACTTGAAGGAGATGTATGTTGATATTATTTTTATATGGAGCAATGATTCGGTTGCTTGACTGCATACATGGTCATTGCCCGTGTCATTGAAGCTCCTTTTTCACGATATTGAGCGCTCCCACTTTACAATATTGAACGGGCCCACAACGGTGCGGGTGTGTGGGTGACGGTGGTTGTGGTAAGAATGTGACATCATCAATTCTTTAGGCTCCACATTTGTGAGAGCTTATTATGTTTGGCCCTTTATGAAACCAATGTTAGGCTTATAGTACATCAAAATTTACAACACTAGAATTTTGGTAAAATAGAGTTCTAATGTGGTGCAATGCTCAGTAGGAGTGATTGTAATTCGACCAGTGAAGCTAACTGACAAACTTTTGTCGTCTCAGCACAAATCATACATTTTGATTTTATTTCTATAGCTTTTGGATTATTGTTTTGTCTTTTTTTTTCTAATCCAGACTTTCATGATTTTTTGGAGAACTAGTTGTGTTCACTAATGTTCTAAACCTATTTTGATGGTCCAGTTCGGTTAGTTGGTTGGGCTGCAACTTTGGTTCAGTTTAGTTCCTGTATTTTCTTTGGCTTGGTTTTGTGTTGCCTCTATTATTTGTTTCATTAGTCTTCTGCACCACCCATGGTTTTGGCATTGCAGAACTTGCGTAACCATTGTATCATATAGGTCGACCTATCCACACCTAGTTGCTAACCTTGCAGAATTTTGCATTACCTTTTGGGAAATGATTTAGGGGCTCTTTAGTTTTTTGCCCAATCTAAAGATTCCATCTTTTAATTTTAATTGAGGACTTGTTATAAATAGGGATGTGTTAGGCCCCGTTTGGGGCAGCTTATAAGTGTGACTGCGTTTTGAAAACGCCGCCTCACTGTTTGATTCGCATGTTTGAGGCGTGTTTTCAAAAACCAAGTTTCCTATTTTACATTATACGCGGACCGCGGGTCTATCCCCGCGATCCGCGTTCGGCTTCGAAGCTTTTACTCCTCTGCCCTCACGAAACATTCCCGCATCCCTAACTTTCCTCTTTCGTTTGAAGTCCTCTCCTGCCTCCTTGCCCGAATTCGCTCGGGATCTCTTTCGTTCGGCTTCGAAGCTCGGGATCTCCTCTCCTGCCCTTCGCAAGTTTTGTATCTGCTGTCCTCGCCTCCACCACGCCAACGTCCTCTATGAATACCCTAATCGCATGTGTAGGCGTCATCCCATTTGGGAACCTCATTACACCACGACACAAAGGGGATTCAGTAGGGAAGAAGGTAGCAAGCTGCTTGCACGCCGATTTCGTGGTGATTGTCATTAGTCAGTGGCCGACGTGCGTCCATGGGAGAACATGCCGAAGTACTTGCTATTTAGAGGTGTGTTCAAAAATTTTAATCTGGAGGACGGTGAGGGATGCTAAGAAGAGCAGGATTGAGGTGAAATGCGCCTTTTGTGATGGAAAATAGACTTGGGATTTGCATTCTGCATTTTGCCTGAGGAGAGGCTTGGATCTTCATGAGGGGGAGTCGGTTGTCCGAGCTTTTATATGTGAGAATGGTCATTTTTCAGGTGCATGGGTTGAGAAGTCATTGTATTCGTAAGCCGTTTGATTATGTTGCCTTCTTTGGATTTGGAGTTCAGCTGGTATGAGTGTTGAATTGAGATATGAACTATTAATGTTCATTTCTCCAAACACAATTTATCTTTGTGTGGGTGTGTATGTGGATTTTGGCGAAGTTCAAAGTCAGTTTTTGTTTCCTTTTTTTGTACAGTTCTGTATATTGATGCCAGAGGAGGATTTAAACTTGAAATTCTTGCTCTGTTTAAATACACAAGTTACGGGGTTCATCTTCAAAAGAAAACTAATTAGTGTGTGTTAGTTTAGAGTAACACATTACCCTTAAGTTAGAACTGATTTGTTTTTACAAAATATGATTAGAATTGATTTGAATTTGAAGATGGTTCAATTTCTATCCTGCAATTCTAAACAACTAATTTTACACCTAATGCATTTCCAGCCAAGAAACTCTTTTATAATTTCTTATGCAAGCTGAAGATACTCCGAATTAAAAAAAAAATGTCTATTTTCGTCAAGAGCAGTAATGATTTACTTGGATTTTTTTTATTTGAATTCCATGAATCTCTCTGTCTATCTGATGAATTCTCATGAATTAATTTGTTATGGTAATTGCTTTTTCATGTTTTTTTTTAAAACATACCACTCAATTCTCATGTATTTACATATCAAAGACCTAAACTTTACTTTTTACATTGATGCCACCATTTTAACTTTTAAAGGAGTACATTGGTACCACCATTTTAACTTTTAAAGAAGGAAGTACACCTTTTTCACGCAGTTTAGGTGTTGGATATGTAAATACATAGGAATTGAGTGGTATGCTGACTATTGTTTGTTTACTCGAAAAAACACTGCATTAAGCACCTATGTTGTCCGCAATCGCTTCCTCCACACTTTGGTAAGTACATTTTAATTATTTACTCAATTTTTTTACTGATATATTCTTTTATTTTAAAATTAGAGTATATTGTAAATTATTGATTACAATTTACGTTACAAATAATTTAAAATTTATTAAAAAAAATGTATGCAAAAAGTTACAGATAAGTTGTTTTTCAAACGCACAAACCAAACAACTAAACATCTTATTCAGAACAGGGGCAGAATGATCATTTTCCCAGAATCAGCTGTTTTCCAAATGCACAAATCAAACAGCCAGACAACTTATTCGGATCAGCTGCTCATCAACAGATTATCGGGATAAGCTGCTTATCAGCAGAAGCTGGATAAGCTGCAGCTGCCCCAAACAGACCTTTAGTCGTTTATAAAGTAATGAGTAGTGACTAACTAACCCCCGACTATTTACATGGGTTTATTTTATTGTCAGAGTTTATAGAAGTGCCAAAATAGTTCTCGACTATTTTAAAATTAAACTCTAATAGTTCTCCATAGGGATCTTTTTAGCCACACTTTAAAGTGTCTGAGGACCATCTTGACACTTCTATAAACGTTGAGACTAAAACGGCATCATATAAATAGTCTGGGACTATTTTGGTACTTCACTCTTGAAGTAATTATCTTTGATATGCTACTTTGATTCTACCTAAATGTTTTAGGGCCTATTTGTGTAATTTTTGTTGTACTTGAATGTTTAGTGTTCGTGCAACATTCCCCATGTACTGGTAAAAAATTAGAGATTGACCTGCCTGCTGCTAATTATTGTTAAATTTGGCATAATTTTATTTTTTCTGTTGTGTGAGTTTTTACCGAACACAAAATCTTTCATCATCTTAAGATTTTTTAATGGAGTTTGTTATTAAAAATGTTTAATTATCCGCATGGATAGATCTTAAGGTTATATGCATTCATCTAGAGGGATGATTATAACTGTAGTGCAGCGCATCATTCTCTTCATAGCTTTAGTTGATTTATTTTCACGAGTTCAGTTTTGCAAGTTTCAATCAATTAAAACTCGAGTGCTGGCTATTTCATACAGAACGCATCAAATAATTCTAGTCCTGGGGATGCTCAAAACAAAACATCGCCATCTCGTCTTGGCCGCATCGGGTCACAACTCTTTCAAAAGACGGTGGGTTGGGTGTCAAGACCACGTTCAGATCGACAGGTAATTCATCTTTCACACTCTCCTACTTTCTTTTCTGCTTTCAAATAAAATTGTCACACAATATTTTGTGGATTTTCTCTATCAAAGGCAAAATTAGGCGAAAGTAACAAATTTTACTACGATGAGAAACTCAAAAGATGGGTAGAAGAAGGCGCAGAACCTCCTCCTAACGAAGTCACCTTACCACCACCGCCAAAAATTACTTCATTCCAGAATGGCACCACACAGTACAACATCAACAATGCCTTGAAGGGCCAAAGCCCCAATAATGCAAATGCAGTTCCAGAAACAAAATCTCTAATTCCTCCAGAGAACTCTGGATTTCCACCCATGTCACCCAGCCCCAACCAATTCTCAGCTCGCAGAATGGGCGGTGTTCGATCAAGGTGAGTATTCCCTTCCCTACACTACTAGGTTCATAGGGTCTTCAAGACTTAGACTTTACTGTGCTCATATCGGTTCGCTTCAACCCAGGTATGTTGATACCTTCANGGCTCGCAGAATGGGCGGTGTTCGATCAAGGTGAGTATTCCCTTCCCTACTTCACCACTAGGTTCGTAGGGTCTTCAAGACTTAGACTTTACTGTGCTCATATCGGTTCGCTTCAACCCAGGTATGTTGATACCTTCAACAAAGGCGGTGATTTGCCGGCAAACTCGTTCCATTCTCCTTCCGCTCCAGCTGCTAAAC
The DNA here is from genome assembly GCA_002079205.1 of Phalaenopsis hybrid cultivar. Lineage (NCBI taxonomy): Eukaryota > Viridiplantae > Streptophyta > Magnoliopsida > Asparagales > Orchidaceae > Phalaenopsis > Phalaenopsis hybrid cultivar. The sequence continues at coordinate 232,111 of JXCR01090654.1, forward strand.
CTGTTGCTGGAGCTAAATTTTTTGTCCCAACCGCACCCTCCAATGAGCAGGTACTCGATACCTCTGGAGGACAAATCCTCGAAACTGGAACAAATGGAGACCTGTGTGTATCATCAGGTACAGAACTTTCATTTAATTCGACGACGACACCACCACCACCACCACCACCACCACCACCAACAACAACAACAACCATTGAAAAACACCCTATTATGAACATGGAGACATCAGCAGCATTACAGAATGGCAATGGCTTCCTTTCTCACTCTCCAGTAACNACCACCGCCACCGCCGCCGCCACCACCACCACCACCAACAACCATTGAAAAACTCCCTATTATGAACATGGAGACATCAGCAGCATTACAGAATGGCAATGGCTTCCTTTCTCACTCTCCAGTAACATCGTGGAATGGTAAATTCAATGAAACTACGCCATTTTTTCCTTCAAATCCTGGAACATTACATTCAAGCACCTTATTACATCAATTTAATGGCGGCTCTCCGGTTGATGATCTTGATGAGGTTGAGCTTTCATAGTTATAACATCATTTCCTCATGTCTTTTGCATGCTGTTGGGGGGGAATTGTTCCCCCTCTATCAAAAATTTAAATGAGAAATGAAGGGTTTTACAGGAGTTAACAAAAGTGTAATGTGAAATGTCATATGATGTAATTTTAATGTGGGGGGGTGTGATATNGTTCCTCATGTCTTTTGCATGCTGTTGGGGGGGAATTGTTCCCCCTCTACAAAAAATTTAAATGAGAAATGAAGGGTTTTTACAGGAGTTAACAAAAGTGTAATGTGAAATGTCATATGATGTAATTTTAATGTGGGGGGGTGTGATATATCCCCCGTGTTGAGCTGGTTTGTTTCCCACATGAATGATATGTGGGAACCATTGTACNTGTGATATATCCCCCGTGTTGAGCTGGTTTGTTTCCCACATGAATGATATGTGGGAACCATTGTACAGATAATTTGTTTATTTATTATGCAGTAAGAAATCTCCATTTGTTTGAAGAGGTGCTCCAACACAGAGCTCAGTGAAAGCCTCCAGAGGACAACTGTAAGTTCCCCTTCATTTAAAATCAATAAACTTTGCTTTCTTTTGCCTTTCTTTTTCAACGCTTTGCATTGTTTATGAAAAAAAAAACGAAAAATGATAACGACTTCAACAGCTGTTCCGTTCCCCCTGCTTGAAATAGTGGACTAGTTTTTGTCAATACATTAGGTTCGTGGAACCCCTCCCCGGGTTTGGTACTCTTGCAGTACAGCGAGAGCGATAGATGTTTTTCTAAGGGCTTCATATAAATTAAATTATGATGACTTAAATTTATATATAAAAATATATAATTATATATATATATATAATATTTATAGCTTTCATATTTAAAGCATAATGATTCAAATACAAGCTTTCTGTTTGTATTCGATTGGGTAATAATTTGAGCTTTAAAAATTTTATCTGCTGCAGCATTTGAATGTGAGTTACTTAAGAAGCTACTTACGAGCTATTTGCGAAGTAATTAATGTTTAATCATATAATTGATAATTGCTTTGTCAGGCAAATAATCTCTTATTTAAATATCTAATCAGGTCGGTAATCCCGTCCTTTAATTAATTGTGGACCTACAGCCGCTGTTCATTTGATCGTCGCAACGCGCATCTAGCTACTGCCAACATTTGCTTATACATATATATATAATTCCTATATGCACAGCAATTGGTTCATATCAACTACAATTGACTCAAATTTAATGTGTTAATTATTGACCTATAAACCTGACATCCAAACCCCAATGTGTTACTTGTGTTTGTATGAGACTCAATCACGTTAAGCATGTGCTCAAAATCAAGTCCGATAACCTTATAAAAAAGTTGGTCAGTGGAACTTAAAGAGCACGAATAGGTGGAGCCACTCTCCTTATTTATTGGCTTTAGGCATACCTTTTTCATGTAATTTTTTATTCTGTAGCTTGGATTACAGCCCTACTGACCTACTAACCGCACCATGAGCCACTTGTCATGAACGAATAAAGTTCAAACATTGAAAATCATTAAAGAATGGCATATGACCTTGCTAGATTTTCTAGAGCACTTGCAATCAATAGGAGATTTTTAGTCTGAATCGAGGATGGATAAATCTTGATTCAAATAAAATTCAATCATTTTTTAAAAATAGTTTGTAGATTATTCGATCATGATTTGAAGATAAAGGTGCGTAGCATACAACTTGATGTTTAAAGCATTCTTAATTCAGGGATTAAAGTGTAAATAATATAACATAAAGAATTGAACATATAATGTTAACTTCTATAGATAATGAATTGCGAGATTGTTATTACCATAGAACTTTGCCACATCCAAGCACACACACTCTACAATCGTTGTAAACATAGAAGATGGGAGAAGCTTTTATAATCAAAAGGTTACCTACTCTTTGCTTTTAACGTCTCTTGTCTTAATCTTTCACACGTGTTTTCTCGATATAAGAAATAATGAGCTTGTTTTTACAATTTTTAGTAGTGTAAAGCATATCTAATTCAAATTTCTTGAATAGAAACTTGATGTGCGCCAGAAGGCCCGCGACTACAAAGTAATAAATTTTCGTTTTAGTGTTCCATGAAAGCTCAACACATACTCATGTAAGTAAGGATGAGTAATAAATGCGTGACACCTTAACATTTTACATGGAAAAACCTCGAAAGAAGAAAAAACCAAGGGGCCTAATTCAGTTGAAATAAATCACTATAAATGGTGAGTACACACTTTTCTTCTGAATTAGGAACGTTTGAGATACAAAGTTGATTATTGTAAATATAAAATAATAGTTCATCCATAATAATTGTAGTGTAGTTGTCATGAATTTAGTTTTCGGTGATAGCAAACTACAAGGGCCACAGTCGACTGCTATGGAGATAGTAGTCCGTCGGGAATGTTGTAGGCGATTATAGTTTCATCTTGTCATACATATTGTAGTTAAAACCTGTGTTAGTAGGTGATTGTATGGGCCTTAGATAGTTGCTTCAAGAATGTCAGTTGCTCTGAGGTCGTTGTAGGAAGCTACAGGAACCGAGAGCCACGTAAGTTGTTGGTCACATTGGCATTATTCGTGAGTTGTGATGACATCCATAGGCTACATAGGTAGGAGTCAGAAGCTACACGAGCTATGAACCATATAAGTCGTAGTTGGTCAAGTAGGGCGTAACAATGAATTGTGATGACGTTCATAGGTTGCTAGAGCTGGATTCATGAGTTGTACGAGCCGTGGACCATGTAGTCATGGCTAGTCGAGTAGGCTATAATGGTGAGCTGTGATAACGTCCATAGACTGCAGGGTCAGAGTCAGGAGCTGCACAAGTTGTACAAGTCATAGGCCGTTGTTGATCACCTAAGCTGTAGTGGTGAGTTGTGATGACATCCGTTGGTTGTAGAAGCCAGAGTTAGGAGAAAGTCACCATCTTTGGGGTGTTTTGTTTCACCATCTTTGGGAGGCATCATTGCGTCATTTGTGGAGTGCATTGTTGAATAATCTTCGATGTGTGTTGTTACACCATCATTGTGGTTTGTAATTGCACCATATTGGGGGTGCATTGTTACATTGTTATCGGGGTGTGTCGTTGCATCGTATTTGGGGTGTGTTGTTACACTGACTTCAAGATGCATCATTGTAAAGTGTACTAGATATTTTATTGCTCCCTCAGGTGATTCACCATTCCACAACGTATGATGAGGTTCCATAATACATGTTATGACTACTTAAGAAACTTTTCTACAAGGAGTGTCTATTGATAATTGATAGCGGCAGGAGGGTTGCAGTTAGAATTGGTTGGAGGCGGCTACACTGAAGTTGGCTCGAGGCATTAGCAAGAGTTGGCAGCCGCAACTATAGAAGTTGGTTGACGGCGTAAGTCGGAGTTGGCTGCAGTGACTGTCGGAGTGGGAGGTATTCATCAGATATGTAGTGTAGAAGCGATGATGAACTTTAGTCCCTCCAAGGTTCTATTTTCTTTTCACTTAAGGTCTAGCCCCCTTCTCAAAGTGAGGTTGGACTCTATTTATAGAGTCCGAAAGTGCAAATAAGAAATCAATTTAGACAACTACATAGGACTATCTGAGAGTTTTCACCGATTAGACACATTCAATGAATATTTGAGCGTCTTAATGATGTAAGATTAGAGTAATCTTAAGCTCGTTGGATTCGTCTCGCTGAGACTCTTGATTTGATTATAAGTATATTAAATTTACAAAATGTTTGACTTTTCAACCATGCACATAGAACCTTCAAAAGCAATTTAGCAACTTGATACGGGCTTGATTGACTCGAATTGAATCAACTTTGGTATCATTATATTTGCTTAGTCGAATTTGTCAGTTTGATTCTTTGTTTGCTGAAATCATAGTTTCGAATGAATTTTAATTGAAATTAAAATATTTCTTGCTTAAAAATTATCTCTAGACTCGTTCAGGATGATGAAAATTTGTTGATGTAAGCATATCAAAAAAAAAAAAAAATTCAATTCAAAGTATTTAATTCCAAAAAACTATTAATAATTTTCTTAAATAAATTTCATATATTATAAAAACAATTGTAGCTCATTCTATCGCTTGAACTAAGATGATTTGTAAACTATATATATACTTTTAGTATTGAGAAAAGCCTTCCAAATTCTTATGATCATCATTTTTTAAAACTCATACCCTACTTTTAAAAAATAAAAAAAGAACAGCATACCTCTTTGACATATTTTCTCCTATATAAAAAAAAAATTGAAATAAAAAAGAAAAAAAGATTAATAAAAACCTTCTCCACCAATTCAATCGCAGCCTTAATAAAACAAAACAAATACAAAGTGCACCCATTTATTTGCATTTAACTCTTTTGGAACTAAAACCTAAAAGAAAACAAGTTCACACTCTCCAACCTCTCCACCACCTCTGCCTGTTGGCATCTTTACCAGCACTTGCTTTGCGCAAAATTTCATTATCACTTGATAGTTGTTCATAAGCTGGGTTCAATAGTAAATATTAAATTTATTTAAAATAAATTAAAACATAAATAATTTAAATATAAACTTGTTAAACAATAATATGTATATATATATATACATATATTAAATTTACAACAAATGCAAAGCTGCAAATAAGAGGCCAGAGTTATCAAAAGAATATCAGCTTTTGTATTTCCAACGGGTAAAAACAGCCACAAAGCAGTAATACCACCCATTTTCTCTCCCACCCTACCCACCTTAAAGCACAAAAGCTCCAGTAATTCCAACTAATTACCATCATACCGAAAATCATCTAAATGAATGGAGAGATATATATATATATCTATATATTGAATCTTTCAAGATTTCAGACTAAAACAACTTTCACCACTTTATCTTCAATATAATTTGTTAATTTCAGACATCTGTCCAGACTCACCCAATCTGGTGAAGAAAGCCTCTCTATCAACCAGCATCTGGAGGCCGCTCATAACCTTCGACAATTGGATCCATATCACCGGTGCGCTGCAAAATGCGAATGCGAAAACTGAGAGCGCCCTCACGACGCCGTCGGAGTACCATGGATTTGCCATCACCCCAAGCGCGCCGAGTATCGCGAACCACGGAGTTAAGACTGGCAGTGGGGCGAGTAGGAACGAGTTGATGGCGATGGAGNAATCCATATCACCGGTGCGCTGCAAAATGCGAATGCGAAAACTGCCAGCGCCCTCACGACGCCGTCGGAGTAACATGGATTTGCCATCACCCCGAGAGCGCCGAGTATCGCGAACCACGGAGTTAAGACTGGCAGTGGGGCGAGTAGGAACGAGTTGATGGCGATGGAGGCGAGAGCTGCCACGCCGAGCAGATAAAGCGACCAGCCGAGAACAGGATGAATGGTTCTGGGAATGAGAAAGAAGGGAACTGTGTAGGCTGCTATTATGGACCACATGACTACCACCTTATACATGGAGTGAATGAAGGTAAGGCTCTTCTCGGACCGCCGGTTATAGCACAGCTTCGACAAATTCGGCCGAGCTAGGCGGGTGATGGCTATTATCCCAACGTATATTGCAGCCTGGATGAGCATGATTGGAAGCTCCGCAGCATAGCCGAGGTTCTTTCTCCGCTGCTCATGCCATGAAAACCCCAATGGAAGAACAGGCCATGACCACCAATACCATGGCTTCAACCAAGGANGATTTGGCCGAGCTAGGCGGGTGATGGCTATTATCCCAACATATATTGCAGCCTGGATGAGCATGATTGGAAGCTCCGCAGCATAGCCGAGGTTCTTTCTTCGCTGCTCATGCCATGAAAACCCCAATGGAAGAACAGGCCATGACCACCAATACCATGGCTTCAACCAAGGAGCGCTTGGGAATGTTATGACGCTGTTAGGACCACATGGAATGCTCCAGCGAAGCTTAAGATCTGGAAAAGAAGACAACCCCATAAAATTGATTGGTATTAGTTGGTAATGAAAAGGGACCAATTTGTAAAAGAGGATGGATTATGATCCTTACAGTAATAGGAAGCATCCATTTGATATCCGAGAGGAAGACGGTAGGTGCCGACCAGCTTTGTGTTGTTGACGGGCGGATGGAACATTGGCCGGTCGAGTAAATCGGGGAAATAACTGGCAAGGAAGCCCTGATCGGCACCGTCAGGATTACTGCGGACGACTTGCAACTCATGAAGCATGTCATTAAACACAGTCATAGAAGGCTGCAGTTCCCAAAATGAAAAATGTTGTGAGAATCATTGGACCTATACGACTTGATAGAATTTTATGCAAATTATTTTAGCTTTTCACTTAACAATCCACTCTTTTATATGTAATTACTCTTAATGCGGTAGAGTAACTTGCAAATAAAAGAATGGTGCAACTAAAACTTTTGCTACATTTATAATGCAAGTATGTAAGAAAAGTTTAAGTTCAGAACAACAAAAGAAATCTTCCTAATGTAAAACAATGATATAAATTCCGTATGCCAAACAATAACATATCCAACAAACTTAACGAAACTGACAAAATGATTTCACAAAACAAAAGTTTAGACACGTCATTAACAAATATGACATGTGAAAGCACATTTTTCAAAGAGAGTAATTCAATTATTTCACTTAAACATAACATGAATGCAAAAAATGTACCTGAAGGACAAAAAGACCGGTATGGAAGATACATGGGTTGATGAAAACGGCACAGAATTGACCACACTGAAAGAGTTCATCCGTGCCTTGAAGGAACAGATTGTCGGAATCCAACATGACAACTCGGTCATAATCCACTAAACTCCAGGCATAAAGTTTGTTTAGCGTAAGTTTAAATCTAACGTTGAAGTTTTTCTGCTGCTCATATGGATTCTTCAAGTTCTCCACTGTCACAACTTTCACCATGTCCTCCTCTTTCCTGTTAGCAATGTAAAAAATATGAATAAATCTGTCCATCACCGATGTCTGACACAACAAGACTACCAATATCATCCGTATGATCCCTTAACCATAATAAAGAATTAAACAAAAAAATGTAACTCTCATGAAGTATGCAACATATTAAAGTGCAACGTATAATCTTGGAAGATTTACATACCTATGTAATTACATATCTAACAACTAAACTTCAATCTTTAGGTACATCGGTACATGACAAGGTTTAACTAATCTCCTTAATTCATGTCAAAGCTCTCCCTGGAAAACACTAACATCGACAACAAAAAAAATAAAAATGCATCTCTACCTATTGATTCAGTTTATCTCATTTATTAAAAATATAAAACAAGAAAGTAAAGTGCATTCTTCTGGCAACAGGTCTAACACACGTTTCATCTATTTCTTAAAAGTGAGGGGGTGTTTGGTATGATATTTTTAATAAGATTTAAGTAAGATTTAACTTACATCCAGCCAAACACCAGAACAAACAGGTTAGATAAATCCACGGTTAAGTTAAATCTAATTTCTGCTTGTTCAGTAAATTAAATCCATTTATTAGTTAGATTTAACGGATTTAACACAAAAAAAATTATTCAAATAGATTTATGCCAAACACCTCAAATGAATTTAACTAAATCTAACATTAACTGAACCCAAAATTATTTCGGATTTAATGATTATTTGATTTAATAAAAGAGTGCAAAATGATTGACCTGGTCAGCAACATACAAGCCCAGCTAATGCAATAATAAATGATTTCTTCAGGCAAAAAAGACAACTTGGCAATAGGAAGAACTAGACCTATAATGAGACTGAGTTTCCCAAAGTTTTTAAGTGAAAAATCGGTGAAAAAAATCCAGATAAAAAATTATCAAATGTGAAAGTTTACAACTTTTTATATCCTTGTTCAATATTTTAGGGAGATTCCCTAAAAATATATAGGGAAACAAAAAATATCTCAAAAATTGAAGGTTGGACTAGTATCCTCTTTATTGGAAAAACACAAAGACCCAACTAAAACATTAAAAACAGGCAATTCAAGCCTCACATCAGAAGATGGGGCCGCAATTCTGGCCGCTTCATCCGCTAGCGATATGGCCCAGATTTTCCCCCAAAAAAGTCTTTTATTCACATGGTAGAAAAACGGACTCAACACCTGTTTTCTACTGTTACCAAGCTTTTCTTTTAATTAGAAGAAACTGAATAATATCAACGCAATCGAAAAAAGCGTTTTTTTTTCTACAGCCTAAAGAAATGGACTCCAAAGTAAAAAACTTTGGAATATGGGACTATAGACGAGCATGAAAGGATTAGCTTAAATTACAAAGTAGATCTCTTTCTAGAACAGTAAAACGGAAACCGAAGCATCCTGAGGTAGAAAGAGAAAACCCGAGGATTATGACAAGGTCAAGGGTGATCCTGCAGCAATTCGTCGTCTTCCTCGCAAATACCTAGCTAAATCTCTAAATATCACCGGGGAACATTAAAAAAAAAAGCAATTAAACTAATCAGAAGCCGTGCAGCCAGACCGGCCGGCCGGCGCGTACGATATGAACCTCATGATTAAACTTCGTGGTTTTACTTTTCACTAAAAAAACTAAAAATTCGAGGCAAATTCATTTCATTTCACCGGTTCCTCCGCCCTTAGAAAGCACTATTATTTTTCTCCTCTCGTCCAAAAAAGGGGGAAATCCCATAAGCGGAATCAACTGAATCCACAGAACACACATCAAAAGGAATATAATACGAGAATTTAAAAGGGGGGACAAAAACAAAGGGAGAAGAAACATACATGGCCTGAACCCATTCAATCGGGACATCAACAGAAGCAATGACGACAAGATCGGCATCAACCCTAAGTTTCGAAAGGGATCTCATCATCACCCTCGTGGCAACATAAAACTCATAGTCTCGCGGCGTACCCATATACATCATCGCAGCGTACGCATGCCGCTTCGGCCCAACGGCTACCATTTCCGCCGGCGTGTTCCCCGCCGCCGCAGACCACGCCAAAAGCACCAAAACAAGCGCAATCAACAAGGAGAATCTCCACCACCGTCCCTCCATAATCCCAAGTTCAAATCTCCCAAAACAAAAGCAAGGATAAACAGGACTAGTAGTTCTGAGCAACAACAGATCAGATCCCCTCTTCAGGCACCTCTCTACTCACTCGCATTCCAGGATCTCCGGNCGAATCTCCACCCCCGTCCCTCCATAATCCCAAGTTCAAATCTCCCAAATAAAAGCAAGGAGAAACAGGACTAGCAGTTCTGAGCAACAACAGATCAGATCCCCTCTTCAGGCACCTCTCTACTCACTCGCATTCCAGGATCTCCGGTGTTTCACCTCGAAATCTCCGCCACCAGTAAGGGAAACTCTGATCGACTCCGGCCGGCGATCATTGCCTGGCCAATGGTCAGAGATACGCCGAAGGAGATAGAATAAGAAAGCGAGCGACTTTTTTCCTTGGGGCGGCCGAGTCTCGAGCGAAGTGGCGACCACCAAGCAGTGCCCTAAAAAGCTTTAGCAGACGGAATTGCTTTGTGGATCGTGAAGGGCGCATATATAGCAGTGGAGCGACTTTTTTCCTTTTTTTTTTTTTTTTTTAAAGGATGGAGGATATGAATAAAGTAATAAATTAATTTGGAAAATACATTGGCCGTCATTACCTGCTCGACCGAGTCGCACTTGTACGCATAATGCGTGTTGCAAATTATGCGACGCCTCGCATATATCTATTCTACACAACTCATATTAATACACTGGAAAACTTGAATGATGTACTCATAATTTTTAATATTATATATCTCACATTACTTGCGGCCGTATCATCTTTTCTCACCCGATGCTACTTATCCTTCGCACATGAGCTTTGACTAGTTCCATGTTAAGTGCTATAAATCTCGCCGCACCAATCCGTATAACACATTATGAAGCAAGGAAGAGAAGCTTTTATATTCACTTGGTAAAGAGAAGTGCTTAATATTGAAATATCATCAAANGCTTTGTGAATCGTGAAGGGCGCATATATAGCAGTGGAGCGACTTTTTCCCTTTTTGTTTTTTTTTTTAAAGGATGGAGGATATGAATAAAGTAATAAATTAATTTAGAAAATACATTGGCCGTCATTAGCCTGCTCGACCGAGTCGCACTTGTACGCATAATGCGTGTTGCAAATTATGCGACGCCTCGCGTATATCTATTCTACACAAAACACTGGAAAACTTGAATATTGTACTCATAATTTTTAATATTATATATCTCACATTACTTGCGGTCAGTATATACAAAATATTCAAAGAAAAATAAATTTAACAGCCCCTCGTTAAAATCTCTAATCGTATCATCTTTTCTCACCCGATGCTACTTATCCTTCCCTCATGAGCTTGACTAGTTCCATGTTAAGTGCTAAAAATCTAGCCGCACCAATCCATATAACACAATATGAAGCAAGGAAGAGAAGCTTTTATATTCACTTGGTAAAGAGAAGTGCTTAATATTGAAATATTATCAAACTTCTAAGTAGTTGTGATACGTCATAGACAAATTTTCATTATACGACATAAATTTTGAGACATGATATGGATCTCGAGATAATTATTTAAGAAAATAACTATCAAATTTCATTTTGGAGTGAGCTAGAGCTTTGATTTCAACAAACTTACACTCACACTGACCGGATTGACGAGATAGACTCAGTGATATCAAAATTGGTCAAATATGAGTCAAATTAAGTTCATATCAAGTCATTAAACTGTTTTTGAAAACTTTTTAGATGCATTCAAAAGGTCAAATTTATGTCGAATCTAGTGATTTTATAGCTGATTTGAGCGTCTTGATAAGACAAATTTAATGATTTAAGATAGCTCAATTCTGACTTTGTTAATGTTCTCAAATGTCCATCAAACACCGTCTGATCGAGAGAATTTCTCCAGACCGTCTGATCAAAGTGGTTTATATTCATGCATTAATCACACTCAAAACTCTACAAATAGAGCCCAACCCATTTCATGAGAATAGGAAGAAAAGTTGAGGCTTAAAAAAGAGCTTGAAGGTTTGAGAATGAGCTGAAGTCCAACGCGATTCTTGTCGCCGACGACCACTACCGACCACCGTGAACCATTATCGACCCCCACTTGTCGACTGCTATCAATCACCATCGATCGCTCTCATTCCTTGCACCAATTTCATCTGCACGTTGAGTTGTAATTTGGAAGACTTTGTAACACTTTTTTGCATGTACGATAAAGGGTCTCTGTAATTATCAACTTAAATTGGATTTTTAAAATTGGTTCACGACTAATGGTCTTTTCTCTTTAAGGATTTTCAACGTAAAAACTTTCGGTGCCACTACTGATTATTTTTTTTATCGAAGCGTGTGTTGAATTTTGTGCATCGCTAAGACGATAATATATTACGCTATCCCTTCAAATTTTCAAGCACGCATCAACTTGTATCTCTCAAAGATGACAAGGTAGGTCCATGCATTGGGTCACATTCCCTTTCCCATCATATCAATCTTGTACTTTCGTGTCTCTCGAAATTTAGAGTCCTTCACAAGCATTCATTTGAAGGTGCAGAGGTGAATTTTCCAGCGGGGTTTATTATTAACAGAGTGCTACATGACATAATATTGAAGTTTAGGTCTGAGAAATATAATGTTAGTAGTTGTCAAAAGGGAAAAAATGTGACAAACTAAAATTGATATCAAATGGTGCTCATTCTGTTCAATATTGAAATATTATGATATATATATTGGCATCTTTAACGATAGATTAGTAAGTTTTGGCCATTATTTCTTATGACTTGATACATAACATTTTATTAAAACTTTAACATTGAATTTGTATGAAGCCTTTGATATCATTTATGATGAAAATCAATTTCTCGTCATTTCACTTCTCTTATAAGGTGAGGTTGTATGCTCCACCATGTAATCATTCTCGATTCTTTATATATTGTGTTAGCCCAACATATAACACTTTTTAAAGTTGGAATTGTAAGACTTATATTAGAGCCTCTCAAAGGATTAAGAAATGCTAGTCATTTATACTATCAATCTACATAATCAACTTGAACTTCATCAACATAAATGCCTCAATTCTATTTGATGCATTGAGCGTATTTATATGTTCTTTTTTGAGCTTTCCACTAACAAACATATTTATGAGTGTCATTTACATTATTTGGTTGAGTTGTAACCTCATAATCGCAACAACATCCCTGGATGACTCATCTCCTACATGTATTGTATATATTCTCTCGTTTAAATAAAACCTTAAAAGTTTCTCATGTGTTTTGTGGTTAAGCCATAACCTTGTAGGTATTATATGTATTATATATATATATATATATNGATAATACGGTGAAACTAAAAAAAATTGTAGCAACACAAATAGAATGGAAAAAAATAAAAAAAAAATCAAAATTAAAAACTAGGTAAAAAATAGGTGATGTACATAGAGCAAGGTGGTGGACTTGGAACAGACCTAAAATTATTTATTAATTTGGAAGCTATTGAAGACCCAAATGAACATAACAAAGAGATGTCCTATATGAAGAAAATCATAGACCATGAAGAAGGATAAACGACATCATGTTCACAACAAAAAATAAATAAATTGATAGGTGTGTTTAATCCAAAATTATTCGTGTATCAAGCCCAAAAAATAGAGTGTTTTACCAATAGTGACAGTAGTGTGTCCACTTTTTGAGGTGATTCTACTATTTATAGAGGATCTAGTACAATAATGATATAATTTTTTTGTTGCCATTTAGTGAGGATCTTTACCGGAGTTTTTATGGTATTTTACAAGTGATATTCTATCGTTTGATTGCCTCTTAGTTGGGCCGACTAAGTTTAGTTAACTTGACTTGAATGAGTTGGCTCGCTCCGCCAAGCTCAATCTGTAGGATTCAGTTAGTTGACCTAAGCCGATTGGATATCTTCAATCCTTGATGAAGAGCTTTTGGGCCTTTGTTGTAGGGTTCAAAGTGCTTTACTGAGCTGGCTTTTCCATTGGATTGGTTTTCCTATGGGATAAGTTGTTGCATTGAATCAGCTTCCATTTGGATGGCTAGCAAGAAGCTCTTCCAGCTGACTTTCGCGGGAATTGCTTTTATTCGGATTGCTTAATCCTTTTTTTTTTTTCATAAACCGTTGAGCTTGATCAGCTTTAACCTAGCTGACTGGGCTCATCCGGCTCGGCTAATCCGACCTAAAGGACTTGACTCATCCAGCTTGACTGGTCTCACCTGGTGGACCTAACAAACTATTTACTCGAGATCTTTTTGTCAGGTTCAGATTTTATTTTATAAGATATAAATGTTGAATATTGTAATTAAAATTTTATTTAGTATGTAGTCGCAATAAACGTAAAAGTTTGTCTTAAAGTTGCTCCAAAAATCTGATGAGCTTCCAGTTCATTAATTTTTTATTTAATTTCCTTTGATTGGCGGACTTCTAATTCCAGTGTTTGAGGGCCCAAGTTAACTAATTATAGTATTTTTGACTTGGCATAAAATACATATTTTAGAAATAAAAAGTATTATTTAAGAATATAAATATATAATAAATAAATAAATTCTAAGAAGTTTGTCTGTCATGCAGCCCCACTAACTTAGAATTGTTTCATTGTGTTTGGGTTGTGTGTGAATATATATATATATATATNATACTTATATTTATGTATATAAATGAAAAATATGTCAGCACGAATCTCAAAATAAATAAACGACTTGGAAGAAATATATAACCAATCAAACGTAGTTGTTGATGACCGTTTTAAATGAAGATTGGCGAAAAACACGTCTAGTTCGAGCGATCAGAGAACATGCCAGAGGATCTCTTACATGGAGGCAATCAGCCCTTAGGTCGATCGACAAGAAGCACCCTTTCGTATCAAAGACAAACGAAATCAAGGCTTAGCAGATAGTCGGTGAACTTCCTACTAGTTGAATCAGTCATCTGGTATTATTTACCTCTGTAATTACCAAAAGACCCCCCTCACAATCAATGATGTGATGACAGATATGTAATTTTGTAAAACTAGGAAATATTCTTATAAATAAGGCGTCTTTGTCATGAATTAAGGTCACGCTCTCTTTCACTGTTCTCTATTGTGCTCTCTCCCCCTTCCTCATCATTCCTTGTAGAATGCTCTTTACCTCGGATGTGTTTCCCCTACACTTTTAGATTCAACAATATATATATATTGCTTTTTATGAATTTTCACAAGGAAAAAAAAAAGGAATATCATGTAAACTACTTTAACAAGATAATATAAGTTATTTTTTATTTTTATAAGCTTGTTGGGATCAAACACCACAAGATGCAATTAAATATTTGAATTTAAAATATTTTATGGCGATATTTTTAAACAAGCTAACTCATGAGCTGAAGAATTTGAGTGCAGGCTGACTCAAAATTCACTAATTAGCGCATGAAAGTCAACTCCTAAATTATTAATCGTTGACCTCTAGCCGACTCATAAATCAACTTATTGCACCATCTGTGTCCTAACACATGAACTTCAATTGATCAAGTTCTCATCAATCATCAAAAGCTTTAGGGATGTGCATAATAATAGAATTAAAGCTGAGTTTGACTGGGTCAATGTTGGGAGTTTAGTGGAACGATTCGTAATTTGGATAACATAAAACTACTTAATTGCTGATTAACTCGTGCTTTTAAATTAGTGGAAGAACAGATCTGCCGTCGGAGGGATCCGGTGGAAGGAAGGTTGGCTCGTTACACAAACTACTGTAATTTTAAATTATATGTGCATGTGTTAATAATTTAGGAAAATTTACATGCATACGAAATAATATTTATGCATTTACATATCTAATATGCATGCCAAATAATATTTATGTATTTACTTTTAAAAGGATGGTGATTGATGCATGCTAGAAGATTTGTGATGGTAGAGTAATGAATTGTCGTCTTAACATTGTACGGAAATCTATTACTCACTCAGATAACAAAAAAAATAGTAAATAAGGCACAGTTTTAACGTGGAAAACCCAGAAAGACAAAAAACTGCGGGGTCTTGCGTAGTTAAAATGTTTCACTATGAGTTGATTACAGATAGAATCTTGTGCCCCACACGTGAGAAATGGTTACATAGTTTCTTGACTTATAACATTCGTGCACAAAGAACTTGTTGCCCCACTGTAGGGAGCGATCACAGTGGAGAGTACAATGTCTTAGGGGTAGGTACGACGTTCGAGATGATGCACTATTTCATAGATTGTTGCGTGCTTCGCAGTGTCAGTTGTTGAATCACACAGTGTTTTACCATAAGGAGTGGGCAGTGATTGATTGTGGTTGTAACGGTCGACAAGCAGTATTTTCTCCCAACTTTGATCTTCCTCTGACTCAGAGTCTAGTCCCATTTTCAAGAGTGGGGTAGGGCTCTATTTAAAGTATATAAATTGCAAACAAGGAAGAAATAGGAACCACTCTAATCGAACAATATGAGGAGATTCCCTTGATTGAACAGTATTTTGCAGATATTTAATTACATTAATGATATACGTCATAATTGAGTGATATTGGGCTCTTAGGATTTATCTTATTGAGACGCTCGATTGAACTATAATATTCTCATATTCAAAATTTGTATGACATTTCAATTACACATTAAAAGTTTCTAAATATGATTTAATGAATTGATTTTGGTTTGATTTGACTCAAATTAAACCAGTTTTGGTTCGTTGAGTTCGTCTTATCAAGTCGGTCAATTTGACTGTAAATTTACTTATATCGATGTTCTGGATGACATTTAATCGAAGTTTGAATATTTCCTGCTCAAATAATTATCTCTAAATTCGTGTCAAATGATAGAAATTCTTTAGTGGCTTATCAACGAGTGTATTAATATTTGAGTGGTATGCATGTGAATATGAATGTTTAGATGTTGGAAATGTAAATTCAGAGGAATTGTGTGGTATTTATGTAAATGCCCACCATATGTATTATTAACCATTAACTAGCTGCTATCATTCAGTTTTCTTTCATTGTTCCCTAAACAAAATAATAAATAGCAGCTTTTTTTTGAAAAAAATGCGATGGGTTCAAGATTGAATTGAATTGAATTGAATGTGAAATTTTGTGGACCAAGTCAACGGGCAAATGATTCAAATTAAGTGTACGTAACACAGCATGCATTCCCACTTGATGAAGACTTTTGACCCGTTAGTTCATGAGTCATAACTCAGTTAAGTCATGTAACTCATAATATTTATGATTAGATTTTAACGTTTGTATGACAATCATCTTTTTTTGACCTTGCATAAGGTACAAATAAGATCATTTTACATTGTTTTGATCAATTAATAGAATGGAGTGGACGAGCTGTTTACTAGATGATTGGACGATTTCTTCCACATCGAAAGATCTCTTGATCGGAGCTTGCCGACCAAAAAGTAATAATAATAATAATAAAATGAAAGAGACCGAAGAGGCAAGGCTTTGGCTATCCAAGAAAGATAGGTTAAAAATTTAATATTTTTAATTGTAACCATTGGATGAGGGATATTTGATTTGATTATTTATTTATTTTTTTTTTTTTTTTTTTTGGATTCAAAGTGTTTTCATCTATCATCATTTTTACAACTTTTAGAAATTCTTGCTTTTTAACAGGTGGATTTTTTATTATAATATTTTGTAATGATATTAAGGATCGTGATATGCTTAAAACCTAAGTGTGCATTTGAGGAAAATTTACATCCTTTTGATGAGCAAATATTCGATCCTTGGCTCACTATGTCCTTGTAGTTAGTATAGTCTTTGTTAAATATTTAATTTTAATAGCTGGATGAAATCTGTTATTTTAAGTATATTTGTCCCCTTGATAATAATTGATTGATATTTTGTTCGCTTAACAACGGTATGTTCACCAATGAGACTCTTAACTTGCATCTATCTTTTAAAAGACATGAAATGTAAGCTTCATCGCCATTTCTTGATTTGTAAGTCGAAATTTTCTAAAAATATAGTATAAGCACTAACATGTTTTTAACATGTGGATCATCAATGATGTTGTATTGCATCTATAGAATAAGCACATCTATGTGAAGCTTGTGCAAAATCATCATTGTCTTCTTATGATTACAAAATAAGACTTCATTTTTAAGTTTATCATGGGCAGATCCTTTATTTATTAATGCTATAGTATTCATAACATCGAACAAGTTGTATAAGTTTCTTTTACTTATTGAATAAAGACATTGCCACTAGTAGATCATCATTAACAGTCATTTAGGTCAATCCTGATGCATGAGAACCCATCGAGACAACCCAAGTGAGTTCTTCTTCATCAACTCTATAGTGCTCATAGCATCGAGTGATTCAGATATGCATTTTCTATTTATTGAACAAAGCCATCGACACCATTAAACCATCATTTTATGTCATTTAGGACAATCTTAATACAACATATCACAGCGAGACAATTGAGGAATGAAATCACTTAGATTGATGCTTCATCCAATCGAGAGTGTCAAGATAACGAGTTCTCACAAAAAAATATGAAAAATGTTCCTCCTGAAATAATTAACAAATTGTAAGATTTATACATTCTAGGTAATATTAGAAGAATTCATGGAAGTATTCTAGAGATTTAGTCATTTTTTTGTCAAATCTTTAATTAAATCTCTTTAGTGTTCTACCATTGTAAATTGCTCTTTAAACCTCTGAATAATTGTGCACATTTATTCCCAAGTTTAATAGTTGATAGCTATTATCGGTGACCATATCCAACATCCAACATCAATGTTTTCATTTGTTATTACCTTTAGTATGTTGCATGTCTTTGACTAACAACAATGCTCTAAATCTACTACTTTCAATCAACAACATCACTATCAATGACAAATACATGCAAATAACATCAATGACATCAATGCACGCTGCTCGCCTTTGATTGATAGAGTTAATAGTCATCGCTATTAAAGATAAACACATATAGTTTAAAAATCATATTCACTCACATTTCATTCAAATATTTTATATCACATTAAAAATTGTATTATTATCACTTTTTAAAAGTAAAATACATATTTTCATGCATAAATTTATAACATTAAAATGAATATAAATATGAAAATTTAGATTTATATACGTAAATAAGTACAAAATTGTGTGCTAATTTTCCTAAAAATAAATTAAAAAAGAAAAAAAAAGGACATTACATACAGACCACCAAAAATATTGCTATTTGCCAAAAAAAAAAAAAAAAAAAAAAAAAAAAAANAAAAAAAAAAAAAAAAAAAAAAAAAAAAAAAAAAAAAAAAACTCTCTTTGATTCATTTTTCAAATTCTCACTTAAATAATAAAGATGACACTAAAATCCCAACCCATATTTTTCAATTTTATCAAGACTATAATAATTTGATTATGACACTTAAATGTGTTGATTTTATAGTTCAATAAATCATTTAAATAAGTGTTGTTTTCTGTGTTTGGTATGTCCCGAGAAAAAAATAGATGAGAAAAGGTCAACGCGCTCTACCTCATATTTACGCAGAGGAACTCAGCTCCCTCCACCATATTTCCTTCTGTTGTGACGGAGACGCGCGATTCGTCGGCAGCAGCATGCGTAGGCCCACAGTTCCCCCACTCGGTTTTGACCGCCACGTCGGATTTGGGAAGCTTCCATCGCATGCCAGGCTCGATTAGTAAGCGCGCTGCACCGGCTCTCGTGGGACCCGTCGCCGATTTTTAAACTCCTCATTAAAAAAAACACAAAATAATAAATGGTTTTATTTTCCAGCAAAAAAAAAAAAAAAAAACTAAAAGTACATCTTTAGTTACTTATTATAATTTTTTCAAAGATCCTCCTAATTTTTATCATATTTTATTACGTTCTAATTACATTTCTTCTTAGATTTAGAAGAGATTTCATCATTGCTTATTTCATTTAGTATGAAAGGAATAATATAATTTTTAATAATAATTTTAATTATATTAACTCTATTATNAATTTTTATCATATTTTATTACGTTGTAATTACATTTCTTCTGAGATTTAGAAGAGATTTCATCACTGCTTATTTCATTTAGTATGAAAGGAATAATATAATTTTTAATAATAATTTTAATTATATTAACTCTATTATTCAGAATGATCATTGTAATTGTTGTGTGCTAGAAGATTCACAGGGTAGAATAATTAATTATCTCTTTAGAATTATAAATAATTTAACACACACTTAGATGAAAGAAAATAATTGATAATGACATTAGAAATTTTTACGTGAAAAATTTGAAAAGGGAAAAACCATGTAACAAGTTCAAACTAAANACGGGATAGAATAATTAATTATCTTTTTACAATTATAAATAATTTAACACACACTTAGATGAAAGAAAATAACTGATAATGACATTAGAAATTTTTACGTGAAAAATTTGAAAAGGGAAAAACCATGTAACAAGTTCAAACTAAAAGGTTCTACTGTGGAAAGATAATTACAGTTGCAATCACTTGTCCCACATGCTGGAAAGGGTTACTAAGTTTTTCAATGAACAATGTAGAATAGCTGATGAATTTGTTACTATGAATGGACGACGACCGATAATGATTGGCGGTGTCCAGTCGGTGGTAATTGACGATGTTAGACGATGGTCGACGAAGATTGACGGTGATCATTCATGATCGACAGAAATTGGTGGTTATCGATGACGATCAGCGGTGGTCAACAAAGATTAGTAGTGGTCGATGAAGGTTGACAGTGGTCGATGGTGATCGACAATAGTAGACGACCGTCAGCGATGGTCAATGAAGATCAGTGGTGGTCGACGACAGTCGGCGGCGGTGGCACCAGACTTCAGTTTTTTCTCTAAGTTTCAAGCTCTTCCTCAAATCTCAAGCTTATCTCCCCCTTCATGATAGAGAGAGGTGTGCTATATTTATAGAGTTTCAGATGTAATTAATACAAGAATATGAACCACTTTGGTGGCGATGGTACTAGACTTCGGTTCTTTCTCTAAGCTTCANTCATATGACTAAATATATTTTTTGATACGAGACTTAAACTCACGATGCTTGAAAAATATTCCTTTGAAAATGACAACAAATCTCCCCTCAGCCTTCGTTGACATTACTACTCTTTTTTTATTGTTTTATTATCTTTGTTCAACAAGCAATATATAATTGCTAAAATTTTTTATATCGCTGTTATGTTAGCTTGTGCGGAACCAATTTCTTTTTTTTAGAGAAAATTAAATAATTAAATATTTAAATTTTTTTAAATATTGGGCAAATAAATATGTTGAGGTGTGGGGGGGAGCAAATTACTAAATCATTTAAATTATATCAAACAAATATTAAAATTTATTATTTATATAAAAAAAACTCAAATTCTAGGATCTGCAATCTTCCATTCTGGACATAACCTGATTCTGCCCTTGTAGTATTGTTGAATGATGATTCGTCTATAAATTATACATCACCTCAAGAAATAGAATGTAAGACATGAGAGAATGTGTGAGAGAGAGACACGGAGAGAGAGAGATTTCAAATTGAATATTGGTTGGTGCAGTGGTTGTGGAATTTATATAACGTATGGGATACTTCAAATTCATCTAAAGTCAATTTATTTTTCAAATTCAACTTTATGAGCTATTTTGTGAACCAATCAAAGAACAAAAGAGCCAATCATTATAGAACATCATATATGTAATATGTGTCAAAGTACCTTATTAGTACATGAAATAAATAAAAAATAAATAATTATATTTTGATAAAATAATTATGTTTATTAAATAAAAAAAATTAGATTAGTGCCTCTGAAAACAACACTTGAACTCCAAAATCCTACGCTAGAACTAACGAAGGGTTTGACTTCATTAAATTTTAATAGATTTACCAATTCCTATTAAAAAATCATTGTTTTTATATGTTTGAGAGCAATTACTTACATACCACCTAATTCTTATGTATTTACGTTTATACCATCCAAATGTTTGATATCACATAAAAAATATCACATTTTTTTTTTGCTTTTGATAGCTGAAATACACCCTTTCATGCATAAATAAGGTTTCATATATGTAAAAATAAAAAAAAATTAGGTGTTAGATATGTAAATACATGAGAAATAAGTGGTTGCATGTAAATCTTCCTATTTGTTTTTGCAAACGCCGGCCATTTGACTATATATCTTAGTTAATAAACTTTGATAATGTAATCATGCGGTAAGCAGTCTTATTTTATCATAAGAGTATCATTGCCATCCATTTGCAGAGGTCTTCTAAAATGCTAAGTTTGGCTCAAATTATTATGGAATATACAGCAAAGAAGCGAACTAAACTACTAAATTAAATATGTATTTAGATTTATNTTTGTTGTAGTCCTTTTCTTCTCTTCCTCTAGTTTGATTTTTCTGGTGAGAATTGATGGTGCTGACGATTTTTGCTGGATGCCTGAAGTACTATTACTTACTGATGATGTTTGTTGGTGATACATGTTTGCTTTGTGTCTTGCTGATGGGAGTTTGCTGGCAGCTTGGTTTCTTCCTCTTCTTAGTTATCGAAGTTTGTTGATGTTTGTTATTTGTTAGATGCATCTCTTCTCTTATATTTAGATTGTTTTTCTTTTTAGTGTGAGTTGTAATAATGTTTATGATTGTAATTATCTTTTTTTATCAATAAAATTTCAAGTTGCCCTCAAATTTCCCCCAATAATAAATAAAAAAATAATAATATTTAATATTACGATCTAATATATGCTCCAAGTGGAAAGCCGTTTATTATTAAAAAAAACTATATTTATTTAACTTTTATTATTTACAAAATAATCATCCAAATCATCTTTTTTTTTTTTTAATTATACCGTTGAGAATTTGATTTAAAAAAAGAATAGGAGTTGGGTTTTGTTATAAATTTTAATATTTGAATAATAATAAAAAATATGCAAAATGATGATTGTTTTGTAAATAACGATGTTTAAAATATGCTGTAATGATATTTCTTAAATATATTTCTTATATATATACACATCTAAATGATAAATAAAAAATAGAAAAAAATGTATAAGTACATATAGCCTAATTTATATAAAATTAATTTTGACATTGTATTTAATAAATGTCCAATCCAAATTAGAGCGCTGAAGGATGAGAGAGAGAGAGAGAGAGAGAGAGAGAGAGAGAGAGATCAGTCGCACTGTATTGAATAGTAAAATCGCACAACATTTATTCATGAAATGAACCGCCTATTTGTAAGAATGAGTTTATACAATTACATGTTGTGCCCTTAAATTTTGTAGGTACATCGGAGGCATCTTAGTTTGTTTATAAATTTAGTTTGTGGGGATCACGGATGTGGCTAGTTAGTGACCTTCGGGCCAGATGGCTATAGAGTCGGATCGAGCAACTGCGTGGCGGGTGGTTCTGCGACTATTTGCCGAAAATCCACATCAGTCATCCTGAAGTTGAACGTTTCGTTTCCTCTTCCTGATCTATTGGGAGGCGACGGGATCGTCTGAACGGGCCTGATCCACTAGATTTTTCAGAGGTGATCCTTTTTTATCTATTGGGATTTAGGGGCGCCTCATCTCTACGATAAGGGGAATTGACCGATTGAGCATGTGGTCTGAGAGCATCCATGGTAGCCAGGTGAGCCCACACCATCTATATTTTTCTTCGTAATTCGTGCTAATATATTTTTTTATGTAGAATAAATGAATATAATAGAGAAAAACTATTTAGAATAAAGAATAGTTTCATGTCACTTTTAAGAATAAAAATTTCTTATTTATATTTGATTCCACGTTATGCTTCCATGGCAACATATACATCATTCATTTAATGCATTTACATGCATACCACCTAATTCTTGTGTATTTAAATGTCTGCCACCGAAAGTACTTTTTATATTTATAGCACTCCAATGGTCATATCACATCAAAAAAACTGTCAGTATTTTAAATTTGAAAACTAAAATACATATTTTCTTAAAAGAAATGTGATATATAATAAGTTGAAATTTAGGTGTCCGATATGCAAATATAGAGGAATCGAATGATAAATATGTAAATCATTCCTATTATTTTGACCCTAATTATTGAATTAAGATAAAATTGTACTTTTGTAATGTAGTACCGCTCACCTACCACATCTCACATACCTCAACCTACTACTCTATTGCTTATATAAATAGAGAGGGTATGAGGCTTAGGAGGGCAAATGAAGAGATCATAAGCTACCACAAAGGAGGAGAGAATAGTTAGAGAGCTAGAGAGGAGGAGAGCATCTTGAGACCTTGTATGAAGGTGTCTCTTGAGAGGGATGTCATAAAAGGAAGATGAAGGTTCATCTCTATGTATACACTATGTATTCTCCATTTTTTTTGCCTTAGTGAACTATTTGATTGATTCTCTCCCGTGAGCGTAGATCCAGTTGGATCGAACCACATAAACGATCTGTGTTTGCTTGTGTTCTTTGCATTTTCATTTTTATGTCAGGAAGTACATATTTCACAACAATTCCTTTTTCTAATTCTAAATAGGACATAATGCCGGCAAGACGCATAATCCATATGCAAAACGCATGATATTATAGACTAAAATATTATAAAGTATTGGTGAATCAGAGGTGTAAAGTAGCCTCTATTTTTAATTATTTGAAATAAAAATATTTATGATCAGGAGAAATATCTAACACCCACATTTTGATATTTACACTTATAACCCATGGTGTTATAAATCTATATATGAAAAAAAATGTATTTCACTTCTAAAAAGGCAGTGGCTATGATATTTTAATATGTAATATTAATTATTTAAGCGATGTGCATGTAAATATGAATATTTAGGTGTATAATACACTATATTTAAACTATATAGTATTTCTTTTTTTCCTTTTAGCAATTAAAACGAGCTATAAATTAAAAAGCCTTCAAGTTTAGTTGGGATTTTGAAAAAAACCATATGACTAAATATATTTTTGATATGAGACTTAAACTCACGATGCTTGAAAAATATTCCTTTTGAAAATGACAACAAATCTCCCCTCAGCCTTCGTTGACATTACTTCTCTTTTTTTATTGTTTTATTATATTTGTTCAATAAGCAATAGATATTATCTTTGTTAGCTTGTGTGGAACCAATTTCTTTTTTTTAGAGAAAATAAAATAATTAAATGTTTAAAAATTTTTAAATATTGAGCAAATAAATATGTTGAGTTGTGGGGGGAGCAAACTACTAAATTATTTAAATTATATTAAACAAATATTAAAATTTATTATTTATATAGAAAAAACCCAAATTCTAGGATGTGCAATCATCCATTCTGGACATAACCTGATTCTGCCCTTGTAGTATTGTTGAATGATGACTCGTCTATAAATCATACTGCACCTCAAGAAATAGAACGTAAGACATGTGAGAAAGAAAGAGAGAGAGATTTCAAATTGAATGTTAGTTGGTGCAGTGGTTGTGGAATTTATATAACGTATGGGATACTTAAAATTCATATAAAGTCAATTTATTTTTCAAATTCAACTTTATGAACTATTTCGTGAACCAATCAAAGAACAAAAGGGCCAATAATTATCGAACATCATATATGTAATATGTGTCAAAGTACCTTATTAGTACATGAAATTAAAAAAAAAATCACTAATTACATTTTGATAAAATAATTATGTTTATTAAATAAAAAAAATAAGATTAGTGCCTCTGAAAACAACAATTGAACTCCAAAATCCTACGCTGGGACTAACGAAGGGTTTGACTTCATTAAATTTTAATAGATTTAGCAATTCCTATTAAAAAATCATTGTTGTTATATGTTTGAGAGCATTTACTTACATTTATGTATTTACGTTTATACCATCCAAATGTTTGATATCACATAAAAAATATCACAAATTTTTTTGCTTTTGATAGCTGAAATACACCCTTTCATGCATAAATAAGGTTTCATATATGTAAAAATAAAAAAAAATTAGGTGTTAGATATGTAAATACATGAGAAATAAGTGGTTGCATGTAAATCTTCCTATTTGTTTTTGCAAACGCCGGCCATTTGATTATATATCTTAGTTAATAAACTTTGATAATGTAATCATGCGCTAAGCTGTCTTATTTTATCATAAGAGTATCATTGCCATCCATTTGCAGAGGTCTTCTAAAATGCTAAGATTTGCTCAAATTATTATGGAATATACAGCAAAGAAGCGAACTAAACTACTAAATTAAATATGTATTTAGATTTATTTAGCTTCACGCAAGAAAAGAATTTATATTTTTTAATTTTATTTTTTCTTTTAATATTGCTGAAATTTATAGGTGAGTTATTGTGTCATTTCACCAACCCTAGCAAAATTGTGAATAAAATATGTTTTTAAAATAATTAAACTTAATGTAATTTTATATCTTAAAGCCACATAATGTTTAAGTTCAATATTTGATTTATGATCAGATGAGTTTTTCGATGATGCTAGCACGAAGATATCAAGAACACGTCATCAAATTGAGTCTAATTGACATAAATAAAGCCCTAGAAAGAATGATTAGAAATTTAACAAGATCAAATATGATTTAGCTGTTTAATTTAGTTCAAATATTAATGTTGAATTTTTTTTTTAAGGATGTACGGTTATATTGTCTGTGAGTTCATACAACCTCGAAAGATCCTATTTGAGGAGGAGTGTGTGGAAGAAGCTAGTTCAGCATTCTGGCAAAATAACGGTAGCTAGTTAGGCATTCTCCAGTAGCTAGTTCAGCATTTATACAAATTAGTCCAGCATTCTCCGGTAGATAGTTCAGCATTCTCCTTTAGGTTCTAGTCCCCCTTCTTGAATAGGGTAATGATCTATTTATAAAATTTGGAAGTGACATCCTTGATAAATATTACACGAATCTGGATCGCTCTATCGGACACCTAAAGTGATTCATTAGATTGAATGTTCTTTTGTGAGTATTTGAATGTCTTAATGATATCAGAATAAGATGATCTTGGACTCATTGGATTTATTTCGTCGAGATGCTAGATTTGACTATGAATTTGTTAGATTTGGATATCATTTAGCATTCAAAATATATCTCAAAGCTTTTTATTATGTTTTAATGCATGATTTGGGTTCAATTAGACTCCTATAGGGCCATTTTTATATCATTTATTTTGTGTCATTGAAACATTTTATTAATCATAAATTGGAATGTAGGTATTTCAAAATTTGATTTTTATAGGTTCCGGTTTAAATATGACCCGAGATTGAAGCGAATTAATATAATTTCAACAGGAGATGTCAATAACTTCTTTTTAACGACAAAGTCAAACATCAAATTTCATCATGTAAGCAGCACTCCTAATAGATCTAATAATTAAAGTTAATTCTCATCTTAGAAATCTTTGAATGCAAATCACTGATCCATAAAAGCAAGACGATTTTTTTTTTCAAAGGAACCCTAAAAAGAGTAGGAAAGTTCTCTTTAGCAAATAGTGATTATGGTATAATTATAATCCATTAGATTCAATTTTAGAAATATGCATCTATCTACTACTATTGACCTTTCATTAGCATATTTTTCAATTGAGTTTTTCTTGATCATGAATTCCTCAATGACTTAAGCTCTCAACTTCATACTAATTTCTATAAGTTAAATTAGCATGTTTGTGTTAGTAAAACATTACGTGATCTATATAATGAATATGTTGGATTGTTCAAGTTTTGGTTAAGTTAGGGCCAAGTCAAAGTTTTTGACTCATGCAACAAATGAGCGGAGATTAAGTTAAATATGCTTCGTAAAGTAAACTTCATGCACATTTACCCTTAACATAGCGCTTATGAGTGCAATTTCTCACCTTGAGGTCGTAAGTTTGAATAACATATTGATGGGTGCTAGAAGATTCATGACAGCTAAGTAATACATTGTTGTCTCAGTGTTGCGTGAAGATTCAACACACAATCAGATAAAAGAAAACAACCAAAAAAGACATAAATAACTTTTATGAGGAAAACTTATAAAAAGAAAAAAAATTGCGGGGTCTGACCCAATTGTAAAATTCTACTATAAGTTAATGATTACAAAAACCACTTGTCTCATAAATAGGAAATGATTACAAAGTCTCCCAAATTACAATGTTAACTGACAGATGAACTTGTCGTAAGGAATGAGCGAAGACCAATAACGATTGACTGCGTCCAACAAGTAGTGATTGACGATGGTCGGCGGTGGCCGACGACGACAGAAGTGATGCTAGACAACAGCTTCTTCTCAAAGCTTCAAGCTCTTCCTCAAGTCTCGAGCTCTCTCTGTTTTTTTCTCCATGAGAAGATGAGACTCTATTTACAGAGTTTTTGGTGCAATTAATGCAGAAATATGAAACACTTTGATCGGACGGTTCAGAGAGTTTCTTTTGATCATATAATATTTGATGGACATTTAAGTGCCCTAATGGTGTTAAAATTGGAGGATCCTGGGCTAGTTTGATTCTTCTCGTTGAGACACACGATTCGACTATAAGTTCGTTGGATTTGATTGATATTCATTTGACTTTCCAAATGTGTTGATTTGACTCAGATTGAACCAATTTTGATATCATTGGGTTCGTCTCATTGAACAGATTAATTTGACTATAAATTTGTTGAAATCAAATTTCCAGAGGACTTTTTATCAAAATATGAATATTCCTTTCTCAAAAAGGTACATCCAAGCTTTATGTCATGCCATGAGATTTGTATCATATGTTAAAAATTAATTAATGACTTAACTCACATATTATTCTTTGAGCTCGTCTTTTCCCAAGAAAAAAAGATAAGGAACTTCATACTAGACTCAATTCTAACCCGTCAATAGAAAATGACACTACTTATGGTATTATTATTCTCAACATTTCCAACCACAGAGCTAGTCTTCAATATTAAAGCTTCATTGACCAAATAAAGTAGTAGAAAATAATAAAACACAATCCACGCATTTGCTTTTAGTGGAGATGAACCACCCCATTCTATCCTCATCTTGAACCGACCACAAGTCCTAAATGTTGTCTCATGATTTCGGCGCATGTTTTTCCATGACAACTTTACATGACTCTAAAGTTTGCATTTTCCACCAAATTAAACGGCCATTTTTGCACAATATGCATATCTTAGTCAGCAAGTAATAAATGCGATTCAAGTTAATTTATATGAGTTTGATTATGCTTTTATGTAATTTGATTGGGCTAAATATGCTTCTTCTACTCATTAGAATTAACACCTTTTCTTCTTTTTTTATATATGTTGGATTAAAATATAATTAGCTGATTTTATATTTAACACCCATGTTATCTTGTGTTAAAATAATGANTGTCAGCAAGTAATAAATGTAATTCAAGTCAATTTATATGAGTTTGATTATGCTTTATGTAATTTGATTGGGCTAAATATGCTTTTTCTACTTGTTCGAATTAACAACTTTTTTTTTATATGTTGGATTAAAATATAATTAGCTGATTTTATATTTAACACCCATGTTATCTTGTGTTAAAATAATGATTTTAGGAATGTAGAAAGCATTGTTCGCATATTTTTTATAGGATAAAAAAAAATAATAAAAATAAATGAAGCTGTACAAAATATCATTTATGATGTGTTTGGGGCAGCTTATTTGCTGTGGTGTGGTTTGAAACCACTGTTTCGTGTATTTGGAAAGTACTTTATTGCAGCTTATTTAGAAAATTTTATAAATTAAGAGCCGCAGGTTCAATATTGCGGCCCGCGTTTTGCTTGTAAAAAATTATTGTGATGCTTCTGGGGATTTTCGTGAACCCTTACTGCTGTGCCCTAACTCCTCCTCTCGTGATTGTCCACCCCCCCTCCTCCTTTGACGTGCCCTAGCTCTGTTTTGCGATTCCAGTGACATTTATCTTCTCATCTCTTCCTCCCTTCTCTCTGGTATTTGATTTTGGTGGCACTATCACATTTCCTCTTAAGGTATTCTCTACCATACACTATTGTCGGTTATAGTTTGAGGTTTTACATGTGTGGCTTGCTCATTTTGATTTTTGTCTTTGGCGTATGTGTGTTTTTTGGCGTGCAGTCTTTGTGATTTTTAGCTTTGGTCATTGTCTGTTGGAGTGCTCTGTGAGTTTTTTTGTGATTTCTTCTGCTCTCTGCTATATGTTAAAATGGTTTGTGTGAAGGGGATGATTTGAAGCTATGTGATTGTTGTCAATCCGTGCGATGTGGTTTTGTTTTTGCAAACTGTTGGCCTCTAATTGAAAGAAAATTTTTTCCCCACAGTGGCTTGCTTGGTTAGGGCTCTTCCCACAATTTTTTTTTGTTCAATTGGAGCAAGCTTGCTGCTCCACTCATTGGTTGGTCTTGTTGGTGGTTTGCCCTCTTTATTGAATTAGACAATGCTATGTCTGTAATGGTGATGTGGGTGATGCTTTTTTTTGTGTCACGCTGGTGGTGTTGTTGGTCGTCATGTTGTGTTATGCAGGTGTGCATGTATGTAGGGTGTGGTTGTTTTGTGCCATGGGGTTTTGGTTACATGGTGGTGTTGGTGTTGGTGGCGTTGTTGGTGGTATGTGTAGATGCTGAGAGTGGTTCTTTCGTGCCATCGTGGTGATGTTATTCCATAGTGGTTTGTGTGTGTGTACGTAGGGTATGGTTATTTTATGCCATGGGGTTTTGGTGACATAGGTTGTGGTGCTGCTGCTAGTGTGTGTAGATGTTGGGGGTTGTTCTTTGGTGCCATGGTGGTGGTGTTGTTGGTGTTGATGTGCCATGGTTGTTTATGGTGGTGGTGGTGTTGGTGGTGTTGGCGGTGTTGTTTGTGGTGATGTTGACATTGTTGTTAGTGGTAATATTTGTGTTCATGGTCTGTTGTGATGTTTCCTTTCAATTGCCTTTTCGAGTTATGTTATTTATGTCGTCACTTTGTTTTTCCTCTATTATGCATTTATGTTGCTTAATTTTTTTCATGCTAGTATCCTCGTGGTAAAGACAAAAGAAACTGATTCACCTGCCATGTGGGATAAATATATCAAAATAACATTTTGCAATCTGTCTTAAGGAGGTGAAATTAGAAAATAAACTAACCACTTATTTTAACAAGGAGAACTGACAAAATATAATAAAGAATTTCAGGGAGCGTACAGAAAGGGAATAAGCAACGTCATGAAATGTGCTAGTAAGATTGATTCTGTTATAAACAACGCTATACTACATGTGCATGAGTATCATTTGTTCAGAAACAATTGCAACACATCTGCTTTAAAACTGTAAAAAATAAATAAATAATCAGCTTCTACGGAACAACTTTTTAATAAGCTGCAGCTGCCCTAAACAAACTCTTAGTCCTATTTTTTAATTTTATGTCATTTTTAAAAAAAACTAGAGTTGATATTTGCATGGTTGAAAGTGTTTTTATTAAGACAATTAACTAATCTTTTTTTTAATAAAATGTTTGATTAAATCTCTTATTATATACAAAATATCAAATTTTATTAAAAATAATCATAAACTAAAAATTTGACAATTTTTTTTTTAATAATTGAAAGGAAAAATATACAAGAATTAAAATTCAGTCGCAATTTGTAATAATCTATAGTTATATTTTGTAATTCAAACCCCGCTATTAAAATATCAAATAATGATTTACTACTTTTTCTTTTAATCCTCTTTATAATTCAAGGAGGCTCTGTCCGCATGCACCAATTGGCGGAGTCCAATGCTTTTATCATGCAGTTAATCTTTCTTTTATAGATTTAGGAGTCTTTATATGTCTTTTTTAGAGCTAATCTTACTTTTATAGATTTAGGAGTCTATACACGACTGCTTCATTCATATTTTTTTTCCTTACTTATTTAATTAATTGCTCAAGAACTAATTCTAAAACTCAAAGAAATATGTAAATAGATAGGAATTAANCATGTCATCTAATATTGACCTAAAAATACAGAATAAACAATCTTTTTATGCATCATAATGGACCCAAATCATTCTCCTTATCACTTATATCCACCCTTTTGTAATCATGAAAAGAACAAAAATGC
Source organism: Phalaenopsis hybrid cultivar (assembly GCA_002079205.1). Lineage (NCBI taxonomy): Eukaryota > Viridiplantae > Streptophyta > Magnoliopsida > Asparagales > Orchidaceae > Phalaenopsis > Phalaenopsis hybrid cultivar. Next base: position 263,541 of record JXCR01090654.1, read on the forward strand.
CATGCCATACAATACTTAAAAAATTATCCTACAGCTGTTGAACTTCAAACGACNTGTCATCTAATATTTACATAAAAATACAGAATAAACAATCTTTTTATGCAACATAATGGACCCAAATCATTCTCTTTATCACATATATCCACCCTTTTGTAATCAAGAAAAAAACAAAAATGCCATGCCATACAATACTTAAAAAATTATCCTACAGCTGTTGAACTTTAAACGACAAAAGAGAAAATTCAATAATTAATATAACCATATATATTATTATTTTTATTGACAGAGAATAAATNTCTAATATTGACCTAAAAATACAGAATAAACAATCTTTTTATGCACTTATATCCACCCTTTTGTAATCATGAAAATAACAAAAATGCCATGCCATACAATACTTAAAAAATTATCCTACAGCTGTTGAACTTCAAACGACAAAAGAGAAAATTCAATAATTAATATAACCATATATATTATTATTTTTATTGACAGAGAATAAATTATAAAATATTGAGAAGGCTTACAAACATATAATTGCATTCTTAAGTATTATATATTAATACTTGTATTCTTATGTTTATTAGTAAGTACATGGCATTATATGAATAATATATATATATATATATATATATAATTCATATTTTCAATAATATTTTATTAATATACATGAAAATTAAAATGATAAATAATAATTAAAATACATAAAAAAATTAATAATATATGGAACTTAGAAATACTATTTTCTGACTATTTACACTTTAAACGCTTACTCCTTGTTACCCACTGGCGAGCAAAATGGCGATCGCCTCTCTTATCACCTTCCTCACCCCTCTGCTCCTCCTCCTCCTCCTCCTCCTCCTTCCCTTCTCCATCGCCACCTCCTCCTCCCTCCTCGGCGTCAACTATGGACTCCTCGGCGACAACCTTCTCTCCCCATACAAAGTGACGCCTCTCCTCCACTCCATCAATGTCGGCCGCATAAGACTGTACGGCACCGAACCCTCCGTTCTCCGCGCCTTTTCCAACACCGGCGTCGAGCTCATCGTCGGCCTCCCAGATCGTTGCATCCCCAAAGTTTGCGATCCCAACGAAGCCCTAACATGGATCCGCTCCAACATCCAACCCTACGTTCCCTCCACTAAAATTTCCGCCATTACAGTCGGAAACGAGGTTCTCACCAGCAACAATACCTCCAGCTATCAATCTCTCCTCCCCGCCATGGAATCCCTCCACTCCGCCCTCGTTACGCTAGGATTAGACCATCAGATCTCCGTCACCACCTCACATTCCGTCGCCATCCTCGCCTCCTCTTACCCCCCTTCCTCCGGCGCATTCCGCCCTGTTCTAATCCCTTTCCTATGCCCCATTTTCGACTTCCTTTCCCGAACCAAATCCCCTCTCCTCATCAACGCCTACCCTTACTTCGCCTACAAGTCCGATCCGGGAAACATCTCGCTCGATTACGTTCTATTCGAGCCGAATCCCGGTGTGATCGATCCCAAAACAGGGCTGAAGTATGAGAACATGCTGTATGCTCAGGTCGATGCGGTTTACGCGGCGATTGCTGCTGTAAAAGGGCCGAAGAGACTTGAGGTTTGGATTTCCGAGACGGGGTGGCCATCAGGGGGTGATCAGGATGAGCCTGGAGCAACGCCGGAGAATGCAGCGAAGTATAATGGGAATTTGATTAAGTTGGTCGGGGAGAAGAAGGGGACTCCAGTGAAACCCGATACGCCGCTTAGGGTTTACATTTTTGCTATGTTTAACGAAAATTTGAAACCAGGCCCGGCATCGGAGAGGAATTATGGGTTGTTTAAGCCTGATGGAACTCCCGCGTATCCTCTCGGGATTAATGTTCCGCCGGAGAACTCAACTGATTCGCCTTCTGGAGGCGGTCATGGTGGCAGCGGCGGCGGCGGTGGCGGCGGCGGAGGAGGAGGTGGAGGATCGGGAGGCGGCGGCGGCGGCGGGAGTGGTGGCTCGTCGTCGGGGTATTACGATATATCGTCGGCGATGGTAAGTTTTCTGGTGGCCCCCTTAGAAATGTGTGATTTTGCAGATCAGCCGCTTTTAAATTCGTGCACTTCGTGATCGATCGATATTATTGATGCAGTATTTAAAATTTCAGCCGACTGATATTTCTGATACCTCAATTATTAGTTTACGTTTATCTTATCCTCTCATATCTAAAACAATTGTTATAATTGAAAGTGACTTCATGCCATTAAAGTTGATTCATTTTGACTCGGATTGGAAAAAATAAACTGAGCTAAGATCTCAAATTTTGGATTTTTATTTTTTTTCGAGATCATTAACAACTCTAATAATGTTGGGATTGTGAATATAAAAAATTTGGCTCGAAGATCATTAGTCGCTTAAAAATTGATTCAAAGTTTGGCTCGGATTGAAATTGAATTAAAANTTTGATTCATTTTGACTCGGATTGGAAAAAATAAACTGAGCTAAGATCTCAAATTTTGGATTTTTATTTTTATTTTGAGATCATTAACAACTCTAGTGATGTTGGGATTATGAATATAAAGAATTTGGCTCGAAGATCATTAGTCGCTTAAAAATTGATTCAAAGTTTGGCTCGGATTGAAATTGAATTAAAATAAATGAGTCGAGCTAGGAGCTAAACTTTTGGATCAAATTTTTATCGAGTCAATCCTGCTCCAATCTTTAAAATCATTCACCTCCCAAAAGAGTTCTTTTGGGAGGTGACAGGTGGTATCATAGTAGATTATTGTCTGCCAGGTGTGTGGACTTTCCATGGTCCAGTGAGACTATCGGTGGAGTCGATCCGTGATGAGGGCGTCACGTGATTGGGTGGAGGAGAATGTCATGGACAAATAGGCTCACATCGGCTAGTTATAGGGTTGAAAAGCAGTATTTAAATCCTAAACAGTATTGAAAAGCAGTACCATTCAAATCAGAATTGTGATTACATTAGAACATCTAATAAATTAAATTTAATTTACTTTAAAATAAATATAATATATGAATAATCAATTATTTATTATTAAGTTATAATTTAAAAACCTGTAAATCTTAATAATAGAATATTCCCACCCAAGTTTTTTAATATTCACTCCCTTGACATTCGAACAATTAAAATTGAAATTGTTTTCACTGTTTTGTAGGGGAGGTGGAGGCAGCTCCGGCGAACGGCGGCGGTGGCGGCGGCTAGCGTGACGGTGGCGATATTCTCCTTGTATTAATGTGAGTCGTCTGGCGGCTCACTCTAGAAGGGGATTAAGGGAGATTAATTGTAATTTAATTTCCATTATTATTTTTTTAGCAGTGATTATTTATGTCATCTACGATTAGTTTATGCGAGTCAAAATAAGGACCGTTGTAGTGAATTAATATTTATTGCAAATTTTAACGTTCAAATTTTATTAGTGGGTTGGGTAGGTTGGAGTTATGGTGGCACTGCCGTAATATTTTAAAATATATTAATTACTTGGGCCACGTGATGTCGGATGTGGGTCCAAGTGCCTCATGCCTTCCATCTCAATTTAAATAATGTCTATGAATATTTATATACATATCACTCAATTCCTATGTATTTACATATTTAACAATCAATTTTTTTACGCACACATAAATATATATATATATATATANAATGAGTACTAAAAGTGCTTTTTTAAGAAACATAAAGTAAAAACAAAACAAACAAGAAGTGAAAAGTAAAGAATATAAAATGATCTCAAATAGGACCTTAATTTATGTACTCATTATGATTACATATATTATAATTTTGATCTCCAAATCATTATTGTCTCGTCTTCGCCGCTCCCCAAACTAGTTTTGTAAGGTGGACGAGGAAAAAAGGTTTTTAGTTCATTGGCAATTGTATCTAATCATTGCTTTAAAGTGCAATTAAAATAAATATTTCTCATCTTTTTATTATTAATGAAGACATGAAATTCAACATTATTTTCTTAACCTCACAACAAGACTAAATTTATGATTTCCTTAAATAGTTTTTCTTTGATCCATACTTATATTTGAAAATCATTTATAGCTTCACTACTTGCTTGATAATATTTTATTAATAATGGTGAATCTTTTTTACTTATTAATTCCGAAGTAATTTTATCAAGTTTCTAAAATTAATTTTTTCATTACTTAAAATATAAAAACTTAAATTAAGATTTAACATTTCCTTCTTTTCCAAATCTTCCTAAACAAGCTCTTTGCGTTTGAACAATTTAATATATAATTGTATAAACACGCTTTAATTTAGGAAACATATAATCATCATATAATTTCGAGATGCTAGAAGGAAGTCAAATAAATAACACCTACACAGTAGGAAATAACTCACACTTTCCAAATTTAGTCAACAAGTATGCACATCACTTCTAAAATATATATTCCAAGCCCCCAACGGTACATTGTAAGAATTTAAACAGACAGTAATGGCTTCCTCGGGATTACCACCATGGGCTGAAAACGTGCTCAACGACAGCAAAGCAATCGATCTCAAGTTTTTGAAATTGAAAAAAATAGGCGTTTCAGATCTTTCGATGAGCCATAAACGATTCTGCCTTGATGAAAATGCTGTGGACAATGTCCTCATCTCTTACCTCACCTTCGAGGAGAAGGTAAAAACATGGAGGCTTTCAGGTCCCCTAAATGTGCCTGTTTATATCGAAGGCGGGGTCAGGGTGGAGCTTCGGCTGGTGCATTCACCGGAGAAAAGGAGGACAGTTCTCAAGGGAAACCAGACCAATGTGTTGCCAATCTTTAGCAACTTGCATGAGGGAGATGAAGTTGGAGTTTGGATGTTTCGGCATCTTGATGATAATAAGAAACAAGTTCTATGTTTCATACTTGTGAAGGCCTAATGAAGGTAAAATATTTGCGTACGTAACATGCACGCAAAGCTGCATGTGTAATAACCCCGCAATAACTTCCGTTTCATGGTTATTAGGAGGCTATTGGGAGGTTATTGAGGTATTAATTCTAATAACCTATAACCTTAATAACCTTCTAATAACCTTCGTGCGGGCTCTATTTCGATGTTACTCATAGGTTATAATGGGAATATTACGGGGTTAATGGAGCACGCTTTTAAAGTTGTGTGCGTGTTACAGACGCAAATATTTCTCCNTCTTAATAACCTTCTAATAACCTTCGTGCGGGCTCTATTTCGATGTTACTCATAGGTTATTATGGGAATATTACGGGGTTAATGGAGCACGCTTTTAAAGTTGTGTGCGTGTTACAGACGCAAATATTTCTCCTAATGGAGACCTTTTAGTAAGCATGCTTTTTGTTTGTAGGTTTTTATTCCTCTAATTATATCGTCGAACTCATTGATTAGTGCTTTTACTTCACTTAACTTATATATATATTTGAAAAAAGTAGGAGAGTAGTATATTATATTTTATACAGCGAATAGTTCATCTTCTTCTTCCATGCATCTCTTCCTGATTGGCTTTGTACCTCTTTTTATTTTATAATATATGGCAGTAGGTTACTAAACTTTCTAGTGGATCATTTGATTATTTGGCAAAGCATACCTTTATGTCTAATTTTAACACTTGCTCTTTAATTCATTAATATGTTGACATTTGATAGAGCCATTATGATATGATATTATGATTTGTTTTGACGCTAAAATATGTGTAATTTCTAAATGTAGTATCTTGCTTTTAGACAAGAATTTTCTACAAAATATGTAATTACGAAAAATTTAATTTCTTCCTAGGATTAAGGCATTATTGCATATTTAAATGCATGTGTTTTTATTTTTTAGGACTCGAAAGGTCTGGATAATGAATTTGCATAAAGGAACACTATATATTTCAAAATAGAAATTAATATTTTATTAAAATTATTAAATAAATAAGATTATTTACACTATATGTATTTTTCATATAAAATAATCCCCAATATTAATACTATTGTTAAAAAGGAATTGATTTTAAAATTATAATGGCATCTTTTATGGAACATTTTTCATGTTAAAAGGAAATGAATACTCTATAATTTTTACATTCTTTCTTTATAAATATATATCATATTTAAATTTCTAAAGTTCATTGTACAGCTTATTTAAAGCTTTAACTTCCCAAAGCTATCTAGCTTGCAACCAGGTGATCCTTCCTTTACATATAAACATTGGTGAAATCATTACGACAACATATTTTATAGAAGAGGGGCATCCTTACATCCGTTATAAATTGTGAAATCGTTGCGTTTTAACTCTCTGATACCATCTTCCAAAAGTGCTCCAGTACTTTGGCTTGAATAAGAGTACCATCGACAATTATAAAATTTAATTAATGTTGATACAAAGGACATCAAATGATACAATAGTTCTACAAGTACAAAAATATACATTAAGATAAAGAAAAATTACTTTAAATTCATGAATGTTGCAATGCTTATAAACGCTGGTGTGAAATAATTTTTTTGTTAAAAAAAAAATCATTTTTGTTTACATTTACACATCCATTTATGATCAAAATAATGTAGCAATCAATATATAAAATATAAGTAAGAAGTAGACATTCACAAAAATAAGCCCATTTTGTAGACACCAAAGAAATACTAATTTATTGAAGCCCTATTTTCTTTAAAGTTACAGGAATATTATATAGTTGTATTAATCCAAAGAATATAAAACTTACATAAACAAGCATGGGGATTAAGCAAGGAATTTTATTTACATATGAGATGCAAGATAAAACCAACTTTGTGCAATATTAAACTCATACCATCCCAACAGTTGAAGTTTCAATCTCAATGATCAAAAGTGAAAAGTATTCAAAGAGGTGATAAATTATCAAACATGTGAATCAAAACCCATAGTTTCATAAAATCCTTGCTTAACAAACATTCATAATAAAAAACATAACATAAGAGATAAAAAACTAATTTTTCAAATTTTAAATGAAATATTGTTGACCTCATTTTTTGTTGGGGGTAAAAGAATTCTATGCAAACTTACATGGAATTACCCAAGGAGTCGTCTTCGTTCAAGGTAAGGTTGTGTCATTTACTCCGACTCGAATTAATAATTTGTATATGATAGAAAACATTTCAATGTGTTATTGTACAAATTTTATCCCAACAACAGATATGATACAAGATGTATATAATTTTCTAATGGATGAAAATAATAATTAGGAAATCAGAGATGAGGGATACATTGGTTTATCTACTTCACTGCTTAATCCAATATCAAAACAATGACATTTCTTCATATCTGCAAAATTACTCCCTACAATGAAGATTAGTAGAGTTGCAAGAGAAAGTGTTATTTTAAACTATTTCATTTAAATTGAAAAACTCATTGATGTGGGGTCGATTATTTTCAAAACTGTTATGGGTATTATTCTGAATGGGTCAATATATGGACTTGGGCATCATTTCACAATTTTCCTACTTTGCAGTCAATCTCAAGTTCCATTTGAAAGTTTGGAGAAAGTTTTATTACCTTGGGAGCCCATGATTCCTATTGATGAAAATTATACTGAGAATGGAAATGAAGCATTAGATATTATTTTAGATCATTCGTCACATGCTTCAAAACCATTGATGCCACAAACAGTTGGAAGTTCAATAGCTTTGGAGAAGAAAATGCTAAAAATAGAAAGAGAACTTCAGAGTATTTCGAATGCAATAGGAAATCTTAACTATCTTTTTGATCACCTATATTGGAGGATGAAGGAGAACTTTGATCATAATAGAACAATTGAAGCAGGATTGGTGCAGATGTTCAAGAAAAATGGATGCATCGATAAAAACTTGACTAACCAATTCTCGTGCCGACCCTTCTATAGTATGTATGTCCATTGCTAGTCTATGAGAGATATTAGAGGAGGAGAAAGTACTGAAGATGAGACACAATAATTGAAGAAGCTGGACTCTCTACTATTTTAAAATACTTATGTATTTAATGTGATTGTGTGGATTTGATTTACTTTACTTTGCTTTAGAACTCTATTGACTTTGATTGTGTGTATAGTTTTGTGTCAGCGTTCTAGTGTTGTGGCTTGATTTTGACGCTAAATTATAATTTAGTTTATTTTTCGGATGTGAAAGTTTGATTAAAAAAATGTATTTGTAAAAAGTGTAATTTCATATATAAAGGTTAGTTTGGTGTTGTTTGTGAAAATGCTTGTTTGTGAATTATTTTTAGATGAAAATTAGTGATCAAAAAGACTAAATAGACTTTGGAGTAAATTCAAAGAAAACTGAAATTTATTAAAATAGAAAAATGAAATTTTTTCCCACTGGCACCGACAGTGCCTGCATGGGCGCTGACAACTCCCTCAACCCGAAAACCACCCAAACACCTTAAAAATTCACAATTCGCACAGTAAAACGCCATTTTTACCTTTTAGTCACCTTCAACCTTGAATTTTTGCACCTAGGGCTTACTATTGCTCTGATTTGAGGCAATTTTAAGGCAAACGAAGTTTGGGTTTCATCTTCTCTTGATAAGAGCTACACTTTGAAATCTAAATTTTTTATTTTCATCGAAGATTTATCTTACATTACCGAGATCCGAAATTTTGAAAATTTTTGGAATATTTTGAGAAAATCCTTTGGTGAAGAACTCTTACTTAGTATATTTAAGTTTAATACGTCCCACATTAAAATTTTTAAAATTTTTTGGGAATTTATTTGGATTTTATCAAATTTTCTTAGATTTACTATGACACCATGAATGAGCAAAGGAAAGAGAAAAGTGGATTTTGATGATTAAAAGTTTGTTAATTACAAGGCCAACATTTGCTTCAATAGTCTACTTACAGTGATTCTGGATCGAGGATTTAAAAATATGGGTGGAGAAGTCTAAAGAATAATCAATGCTCGCCAATGGAAAATTTTTTGTTACTTTACTGCCAAGGCTATTATTGTTGTAGTGATGGAGTTCTATGCCAATTTTATGGAGACTTCTGAAGTCTATGTGTTTGTTCGCGGGAAAATGGTGGAGTTTACTCCAAGAAAAATTAATGAATTTTATCAGTTAGAAGATGTGTATAACTGCCAGTACAAATTTTTTTTTGCTACGAATGAGGCCTTAGATGAAGTTATTTCTTTTCTTATTAATGGAAGAGGAGCCTAGATGGTGAAGAATGGTGTTAAGGTAGATTTTCCTCTTTCTTTGTTAAATGTAGTATATAAGGCCTGACACTACTTATTTTTGAAAGAATGATACCAACAAATCATCATAGTGANAGATTCAGGATCGAGGATTTAAAAATATGGGTAGAGAAGTCTAAAGAATAATCAATGCTCGCCAATGGAAAAACTTTTGTTACTTTACTGCTAAGGCTATTATTGTTGTAGTGATGGAGTTCTATGCTAATTTTATGGAGACTTCTAAAGTCTATGTGTTTGTTCGTGGGAAAATGGTGGAGTTTACTCCAAGATAAATTAATAAATTTTATCACTTAGAAGATGTGTATAACTGCCAGTACAAATTGTTTTCTGCTACGAATGAGGCCTTAGATGAAGTTATTTCTTTTCTTATTGATGGAAGAGGAGCCTAGAAGGTGAAGAATGGTGTTAAGGTAGATTTTCCTCTTTCTATGCTACATGTAGTATATAAGGCCTGACACTACTTATTTTTGAAAGAATGATACCAACAAATCATCATAGTGAGATTACNCATTCTCAAGATAATCTAACAACTCAAGAAAGAGTGACATCGCAATTTTAACATCCTTATTGGCTAGACTAAGAGTTAATTAAGATTAGAGATTAACCAACAACAAGGCCTATAAAATCTATAAAATTTCAGAGAATATGCTTAACGAAAAAATATTCAAGAAAAATCATGAAAAATCCACAACACCTTACATCACAAAGATACGAAGAAAAGTTTGGTCGCTCATGACAAAGAAATCAATGGCGAAATCACCATGTGGGACTCCATTGCAAGCAACAAAGATACGAAAAGCTTACAAGAAATTATTTTCTTTATAAAGCAAGCATCAATCCCTCTCACACAAACTCTTACAACTACAAAGCAAAGAAAAAACTATTCCTATCAGGTTTTCAAGGGAGCCATTAAAATCTCTCTCAAACACTCTTTTGCCAACCTCCAAGCCCTCCTTGAAACCAGCACTTTTTCCAAGTCTCTAAGAGAGAAAGAAGACCTCTCTCATGACAGAAATACATATTTATACTTAGGTTTTATATTAGAGATCCAAAATAGGCATCCAAGCTCTCTAAATCCATCATAAGGTCCAAAATCGGCAAGAAATCCCATAAAATATGAGTTATGGACGTCTGATTGCGTGATCACATCAGGCCTCGATGTGATTAAGCCCAAATAAGATGTTAATATTTGTTGTGAGAACATGTAAGATCCAAGATAGTATTATCTTGGTCAACTACTGGTAAGAATCATATGAGATTGTATGGATGAGAAAGTAATTCATATGATTGAATGCAAATAAATATGAAAATAAACTTTGAAGGGTGTATAATTAGAGGACTTTAGAGTGACAGGCTAAAGCCCCCAATTTGGTTTATAGTTTTAGGTTTTGATACGAGATGTCAGCCCCCATGTGGAGGGAGAAGAGGGAACTCCAGAGTGAGAGTTAGTATCTTCCCTACCTAACCCTTCTTCAAGACTATTCAAATTTAAAATTAGCCAATGTTTATTATAGTATCTCTAGTAAAAGTAAAGAATACTATTGCTCTTATTTGACACAACACAATTTAAATACTTTCACAACAGAATTCTTATACTTGTTACTGATTCATGATAAGAAAAAATATATTTTATTTATATTGCCTTCATTTTACAAATATCTAGTTAAGTTTAGTTAGTTGTTTACTTTATTTTCAATTATAAAAAATTACAAAAAGAATCAAACTTTCATTGTTATTATAGCATCTATAGTTTGAGTAAGAATATTTGGTAAAGAAGAATTTATCATCTAATTTCTTCTGATTTTAGTTGCATATTGTATTTTTTCTCTGTTGGTTCGAAATTCGGGGCTTAATCAAAAAGTATTATATTATTTGATAACGATACATATACTTGCGTAGCATCCCATATTTAAATATAATAATTGTGTTCTTATTTGTTTCGAAGTCAAGTTTTTGCCTAGTCATTGCTCAAGTTCAAGTTTTTGGCACCGTTGCAAAGTAAGAATTATAAGTAAGAAAAAATTAAGATTATAACTGCATACTTCGTGCTATCATATAAAATTGGGATCAATATGCTCTATGCTCACTACAACTTTTAGAATGTTAAATCAAAATTTGTTTGAATGGTTACCTAAGGGATTTGTGCATTGGAACCAATATAAAGAGAGAATGAGGG